>CM035792.1:43920862-43940862 GCA_020466265.1 Siphamia tubifer | reverse complement strand
CATGGGCACGTTCACAAATTGTTAGAGTGCCAACAGCTAATTTCAGGTGAACATTAGTGCCAGTAATGTAGGATGCAGGTCACAACCTGCCTTTTATGTCAGGTGGTTGCTTGTCCCCTCCAAGTATGAAATTCATTGAGCAGAAGTAGGGATATCTTTTATTGTAGCTATGTGACTTTTATTATAATTGCACTAGCGTTCTACTTTGATACTGTCTCCTGTATGTATATATGAGAGTAAGAGAGCTCAAAATATTTTCTTTGGAATTAATAAAGTATCCATCTATCTGGGATCCAAAATGGGTCCAGAAGTCTTGGGTGAAATCTGTAAAACACTTCTACCATTAGAATGAATGGGGGAAACACACTAAAGCACAAACGGTTTTTTTCTTTGAGTTGCTCCCTCTGCTGATGTTAGTACAGCTAACAGCTTTAGCACAGTAAAGTTTTGATATTTTTACAATGTGAGCTCTCTTAAGTAAGCTGGTGTCCTCTCATTGAATAACGGGTAAGAACAAGAAATGAGTAATGGTGGAAAATTTTGGCCTGAAGATGGTACTTAATTAAGATTTAAGGGATAATCAATGGAATTTGCAATTTGTTGTGATGGAACATTAGTCTCTGCAGCAAATTTACTGGTAATCGATTGCTATTAAATTGAATAATTCAGTCAGATTTTCAGCATCTCTTTTATTTATTTTATTTTGGTGAAAGAGAAAAATAAGACCTTCAACTATTAGCCTGTTGGACTAATTTACTAGACTTGGAAACATTCCATTCAAAGTGATGGACTTACCAGGGACAATGTCATGCTTAGAGTCCTAAATGTTTACAAAAGTGTTCTTTTGTTAACAGTGTACACCAACTTTGAAAAGGTACGAGACTGAATTGGATGAAAATCTCTCCCTCCTCAAGTCTCCCTCTAAATGGAAGGTACTTTGCATCTGTAGGTAGGTGCGGTGCAGATTGTATCATTTGTGACGCCATTGGTTGCAACACAAAGCCTGTATCAAAACTCGTCTTTCTCAAGTACAGCAGAGGAAGGTACGCATAAATTCAAAGCATAAATAGACGCACACTGCTAAGTAAAAGTAAAATTCACCAAACTCAAGTTCACCTGTACCAATGAATTTCACACCACAAGGACAAGACATAAGAGATGTGGTTATGAAAAGCAGAGGCAACTATACTCGGAGGAAATGAAAACACAACACTTTAAATGTGGGTTTATTTTTTCTCAGGATCTGAGTTCTCTTTTGAATTCTCAAGTGATAATTGTTTTCACAATGGGGTCCTTGTTCCTCATCGTCATGTAAATCAACAAGTTGAGTTTTTCTCTCAACGAAACATATGGAATTAGGAATTATGTAAGTGTAGTTGTTGAAAGTGGTTGTCTTCCCTATTTGAAGGCAGGATAAAAGACACACAAGAAACAGTGTCAGTGTCAGTGGAACATGTGTGGAACCCACTGGGATGAGCTCTGTCAGCACGAGTACCCAGACCTCAAACCAGGCAGCAACTCCAGAATGTTCTGCAGGCACAGTGGCAACGATTCAAAGACAACTGCAGACGCTTGATCAGGTCCATGAGGAGACATTGTCCTGCCTGTGTGAACATTGGTGGGGGTCACGCCCCATACTGACACTTTTTGAAGTTGATTTTTGAATGTGTTCCATTCAGTGATTTTTAATTTTCAACTTGTGGTCATTATGTTTAATGCTTGTGTTCATTATTGTACACGTCAGACAAATAATACATTTAACTCATCAAAATCAACCCACCCCATATATTATAAAACCAAAATTACTTTCAGCCAAAAAAAATATTTGAATCCAAATGGGTGTTGTTCAAATGCGTGCTGTTGGAAGAGGTCAGGTTGTATCATGTACTAATGCATTACAAAATATGGCAATAAAACGTCAAAGTCACACGTGTCCTTTACGCTTCTCACTTAACAGTGTGTTGCTCAATTGACCTGCCGTGGGTTTTGTACGATGGTGCATTGCAGTCGTGCACAGATGGATAGCTGCTACTGTTGGCTGGTGTTAGGGGCAGAGCTCATGGGGGTCATCAAGCTTTGGGTCCTCAGTGAGAAAAGGAAATCCATCTCTAATTGCAATTCTATTTAATACTGTGTTTTAATAGATGCAGCCCCCTCTGTGTGGTAGAGCAGTGTACCCTCTGTGGCATTGAGGTAAATCTATTTCCCCTTCACTGAGCCAGTGGTTTACTTTCGCCTGGAGGGAGCCTCGCTCTGCCATGTGTTAAAGCGCACCTGCTGTGTGTTTTCACTAAGAGGGTGAGTGGCCATGCTTTCAACAGGTATCTGCCGTCACCTACGGGTACAAACCATTTCAAGTGAAGACCCAACTTCCAGTTGAACAAACACATGGCCTTCATTTCTGAATCGAGCAGCCTGTGATCAAACATGAACTAGCAAAGGAATAAAAATGTTCAGCTACAACCACACACCACAACACTCACTATTGACTCAAGTATTAGAAAAACTGTGATTTACAGCCCAATAAGTCATTGAGTAACATCTGACAAGTGGAAGTTTGATGTTCTCTTTGAGCTCTTTTTAGTCTATGAGGGAAATAGGTCCTTATTGTACTGTAAATGAGAAACTGTTCTCAACTCACTAGATGGGTTAAATTGAGTTTGAGTGGATAAATAATTAAATAAGTGTAGCATCAAGATGGTATTAAAATCAATGTTATAAACGTTCTGTTATTTGATACTTGGAGCAAATGGTTTGACTAATTATGTTTATGTGTTTCTATAGCAACTATGTAGACAAACAAATGATGCCCGCACTACAATATAATACTGAAGAACTTTAGAGAACTCTAGATTGTTGAGCACACGTTTGCATCACAACAAAATCTGGGACATGCTACTCTTCATGACTATTAAGACCATTTTTAATGTGATTATCTAGGGTGTATAATCACATTATTCATCACATTGTATAATGATCATCAATCATTATACAGGATGATTGATGATCTTTTTCTGTGCTTTGACTGTAAATAACAATTTTATATCACAAGTAAGCATCATCAAATCCCACTTAAGAAGAAACATCTCTCATCATATTTAGAAAGTATATGATCAAAAATATCAGAACATGTCATATTATATTATACTATATTATGACATTTGTCATTATTGTTTTGTATCTCAGACCCGTTAGACCCGTCAATGTGTCTGTTGAATTCAATTCATTAGTTTAATTTATTTCAAGCACATAAAATCATCAGATAACAAAGCATCATCCAACATGGTCAAACTTTTTTGGCATTTAAAAAGGAGTGGGAGGAAGTATAATTTATCGGCTCCCACCCCCTTTTTACTCTTTTTTCCAATAACACAAGTGTCCAGACTAACCATTTCCATACACTTTTTTATATAAATATATAAAATATGTATAAAAAATATAAATACAATACCAGTTGAGTCAGTATGTTTGTTTGGACCTTTCTGTGAAATTTTCAAGAAAGGTGTGAGGTGGTTCAGAATAGATCCCATTTAATTTTGCTGAATGTAGGTCAAAGGTCACAGTCACCAAAAATGTGATTTTGCAATAGTAAGAGATAGGGCAAATCAGGTAAAATGTGTGCAAGGGGGGGGGGGTTTGTTGTGCCGGACACCACTTGTTAATAGATGTGATAATATCTCCTAATCAGGATATTCTGTTTTAATTTATTACAAACTCTAGAATAAAACGGAAGAAGAAGCAGATGGTGGAGGAAGTTCATTAATTTAAGAGATTAGCGGGAAAAGGTGTCAAGCAGCGGAGGTATGTAGCTAATTTTAGTGCCACACCACTGCTGCTCTTCTATTGTATTGTAGCAGATTATGGCCAAGGGTTTAAAAAAGACGAAGGGAAACAAACATTTTCACACTAATCTTTTAAATGAATGAATCTTATTTTCACCCACTATCTTCTTCTTCTTCCGTTTTATTTTGGTGAACTTCCATTTTGTTGTGGAGTGAATTTGCAGTGTTTCTCTCTTGCAGTTGTTTTTAGAGTTTGCATGTTTTGGTATTTGCAGCATTTTTGTCTTGCAGGACACTTGCGTTGCATTTGTTTGTATGTGTTTGTGTTTTTGGTTGTTGCATGTTTCTTGTGTTTGCAGCGTTTTGTTGATGCGGTGCATTTGCCCCCGTCGTACGCATGCACTGTTAACTCTGTGGTGTTTGCACCATCGCTGGCTGGTTAGGATACATGTCACCCTTTTGATTGACTTGTCAGTGTGCTGTAAAGTGAAGCTGGCTGGAGTTACTGTGGGGTTGGTCACAGTGTGGTCCAGCCAGGTCTGACATAGACAGAGGGCAGAACAGTCCTTGTAGTCCTTGTTTCGGATAAGCAAGAACAATTCATCTATTTTGTGCTTCATCGATGTCACATTAGTCAGGAGCAGAGCTGGTTGCAGTGGCAGATAAGGATGTTTCCTGAACCGGCACAGTATTGTTTGGCCGGCTTCTGTCTCCAGGGAGATGGATCTGCTGGCTTGTTTTTAGCTAGTACCTCCACAGAAAAAGTTACAACAGAGGCTAAGTGTGTGTGAGTTCTATCAGAAGGAACTTTTTTTTTTCATTGGGTGTCCAGGAGGACATTCTGTCAAAGTCCAGGACAGACATCCTATCAATGTCCATCTGATGTGGTGAATCAAGGGGAAGAAAATCTGCCATATTAATATTGAAACAACCGTTGACACTGCTATGATTATTTCGGCTCTTCTGTGGCAGAAATACACACAACCTGAAAGTAAAAACCCCAAAGAAGAGTACGAGAAAACATTTAATATGAAGTGTAAGAAGAAAGGTGGCTGGGAAAAATCAAAAGAGAAGAGAGCCACATTATTATAGGTGGATGCATTCAAATGTAAAAACGCTTACTCAGCCGTTTTCCAAGACTGTGGAGGACAGCCAAGAACACCCCTGGACAGTGGAGGGACGGGAGGAGCAGCAGGACATAAGTGTTGGCCTGGGTTAGCTATGGCTACCTATTTACTACCACTGAAAGTCATCATCATCATCATCATCATCACCCCCCCCCCCAGAGAGTGCAGACTCAGCTAATGTGGATGAGCCCCCCCCCCTTCCTGAAACACACATGTTTTTTAAACATTTATTATCTTGCGCTCCTCCAAAATCCTGTATTCATAATCACTAGTCGACACCCATGTTGAGTCCAGAGTCTTTATTTGTCACTTAAACATTCCCACCGTAGATGTGATGCAAAACTGCATTTGTCTGAACAAACACAGATAAAACATTTGTAGTGAGTCAATTATTGTAAATATAAAAATCGATAAATAAATAAATACACATAATACAATCTGTCACGTGATAACCAAATCATCAAAGGTTCACTATATTACCAAAAGTATTCACTCACCTGCCTTGAAATACACTCAAGTGACATCACATTAGAAATCTATGGAGTTTAATATGACATTTCTGTATTCTGCAAGTGTGTGTGTGTGTGTGTGTGTGTGTGTGTGTGTGAGAGGCTTTGTATATTTCCATGCTGCCCAGTTTGTGGGACAGTCGTGCATAAAGTCAGGTCCATACAGACATGGGTGAGAGAGTTTGTTATGGATGAATGTGACTGTCCTGAACACAGTCGTGACCTCAGCTCCACTGAACACTTTTAGGATGAATTAGACCACACACACACACACACACACACATACACAGACACACACACACATACACACACACACAGAGCCAGGCCTTCGGTCCAACGTCAGTGTGTGAGGAATGGTCCCATAAACACACTCCTAAACATTGTGGAAAACCTTCCCAGAAAAGTTGAAGCTATTGTAGGTGCAGAGGGCGAACCCATATGGGCAAACCCACATGACTGTATGGGTTAAGAATGGGATGACAAGGTCATATGTAAGTCAAGGCAGGTGAGGGAATACTGTTGGTAATACAGGCTAAGGGTTAGCTGCTGTTCAGTCTGATCGACAGGTTCCATGTTGTAGAATCTTTGTCTTTTGGGACGTCATTTAAACAAACACATGGAAACAAACGCTGCTTCTACATATATTTATGTCTCTCTTCTTCTGTTCCTCTCTCTCCTATTCTGTACCCGTGCAGTGGATATGAATGGAGCAGAACAGTGCCATGCATATCAATGTGTCCTTAATAAATTATGAACCAGATGTGGAGAAAAAGAGAGAAAAAGGGTTTGAGTTTTCTGCTGTGTGGCCAAGAATTCACTAACTCCAGATGAAAAAAAGAACAAAAAAAAGCAACACTCATTTTAAAAGCAAATGTCTTACAGTGCATATACTAATGCAAAGTAAGATATTCAACATTTTAATTAGCTATTTCAATTCAGTGTTGTACTTCTGCTATGTCCCTTGACAAGCTTAGTTTTAGCATAATGATGCATCATTTGCACTCATTTCCTGCACAAGGTTTCTAAGTGATGACACATAACATCTCTATTGGTGTCATAGGAAGGTAGAGAATATAATGGTTTTGGGAGAGTGGGTCACCCAATGACCGAGAGGTTGGCTGTCCCCAGCAAGACACTGAACCCTTAGTGTCCCAGTAGGACTGACAGAACCTTAGAACCGACTGGTGTATGAGTGTGCGTGAATGGGTGAATGTGAGGCTAATGTAAAGAACTTTGAACCATGAAGGTGGAACAACTATAGAAGTGAAGAACATTTACCATTTAAATCACCTATGGCCACGGTTCTCAAACTGGGGTCCGCGGACCCCTCGGGGGACGTGGTGCATGTCCAGGGGGTACGCGAAATTATTCACGTTTTTTTTTTTTTTTTTTGCTGTTTTATTTTGAAATGCGGAAGTTTTATTTTGTAGCGAGCAGGCGGAAGTAACAGCGCTGTTTGACGCCAGCTTGACTAAATTGAGACGGAGCGAGTCACAGGCTATTTTTAGCCACCCTGCAGCGAACATGGATCGATTTTTGTGTCCGCCAAGTTCCTCAAGAAGTGGTAAAAGAAATGACAATGAAAATGACAATGACAAAAACAAATGCCCTAACCCTAAAAAGAGAAAGTACATTGATAGTTATATTAGTTTATTATTTTAAAATTATTTAAAATTGTTGTTTCTGAAGTGTTCATTTATATTATAATACCTGAAAATGTGGCTGGTTTGCACAAAAGCACTATTAAAAAAGGTTATCATTGTTTCATAATAATCATTGTTGAAGTGGTTTTTTATCATTTTCAGTATCGCGAGGATGAGGGGGGACATGGAAAAATGTCACCCCTCCAAGGGGGACCTGGGCCAAAAAAGTTTGAGAACCCCTGACCTATGGTATATTGTTGGGCACACTACGCAATAATAATGGTTAAAATAGCCAAGACCTACAGTACGACTAAAATATCTACAAACCAGTATTGTTACCAGGATGCCAGGTGTGGGTGTGCATTAGTGTTACCTCGCTCCAAATCCAGCATAGGGCACCTAAAAACATATAACATTATGAACATGCAGCTGATAACGTTTTTTTTTTTAAGGTGAAAGAGGAGTGGCCAAGTTTCATGTCAGCATCCACAGCTATTGGTCCTTGAATGTAAATACTGGAAAATATCCAAGGACAATCTGCTTGGTAGTGATGGGCAAATGAGGCAAGAAGAAGAACACATGGGGTTTTTTAGCCCTCGAGATGGAGCGTTCCATTCAACAAACAGTTAAAATTGTTGAAATGTTTAACCCTTTCTTCAAGAAAGAACTCCATCTAGAGGGCAACAAAAACAACACAGTGCTGGACTACCGTACTTTACTGCCGCGATGGACGGAAAGCGCTTGGGGTCTATTTTTCTAAAGGCGAGAGTGGCCTCTACTATGTTCTAAATATCGCAACATGCTTCAGAACATCCACCAGCTCTTTACTTCATGAACCTGAGCACTGGCTAACTCCAAAAGCTAGAGCTAAAGCAGCATAACAGCTGTTTCTGTGATGAGCGACTGTGGTCCCTGGTTACGGCCCTGAGAGTAAAAGTACAGGAAGTTTACTGTGGTCAGAGAGGTATGTGTCATATTTATCTGTTCTATGGTACATTTGTCATATTTATCTGTTCTATGGTACATTTGTCATATATATATATATATATATATATATATATATATATATATATATATATATACATATACATATATATATATATATATATATATATATATATATATATATATATATATATATATATATATATATATATATATGTATATATATATATAAAAATGTTCCTCTCGCCCCACGTGGGCGGTGTCTCCTTCAGGCTCGGGTCCTCTACCAGAGGTCTGGGAGCCTGAGGGTTCTGCGCAGGATCTTAGCTGTTCCTAACAATGCGCTCTTTTGGACACAGATCTCTGATGTTGTTCCTGGTATCTGCTGGAGCCATTCTCCCAGCTTGGGGGTCACTGCCCCTAGTGCCCCCATCACTACTGGTACCACTGTTGCCTTCACACTCCACATTTTCTCTAACTCCTCTTTCAGTCCTTGGTATTTCTCTTCTCTTCTCATGTTCTTTCTTTCTCATGTTGCTATCACTGGGGACTGCTACATCTATCACCACCACTGTCTTCTCATGTTTATCCACCACCACTATGTCAGGCTGATTGGCCATCACCATCTTGTCAGTCTGGATCTGGAAGTCCCACAGGATCTTGGCCTGTTTGTTCTCTGTCACCTTTGGGGGGTTCTCCCATCTTGACCCTGGGACCTCCAGTCCATACTCTTTACAGATGTTCCTGTACAGTATGTCCTCTACCTGGTTATGCCTCTCCATGTATGTCTTACCTGCCACCATCTTACACCTGCTGTGATGTGCTGGACTGTTTCAGGGGCTTCTCTACACAGCCTACACCTGGGGTCCTGTCTGATGTGGTAGACCCCGGCCTCTATTGCTCTGGTGTTCAGGGCTTGTTCTTGTGCAGCCATGAGTAGTGTCTCTGTGCTGTCCTTTAGTCCAGCCTTTTCCAGCCACTGGTATGTCTTTTCCATATCAGCCACTTCCTCAATTTGTCGATGGTACACGCCATGCAAGGGTTTGTCCTTCCATGATAGCCCCTCTGGTTCCTCGACCTTACTGGGCTTTTGTTGCCTGAGGCATTCACTTAGCAGTTGGTCATTGGGGGCCATTTTCTTGATGTATTCCTGGAGGTTCGCCGTTTCCTCCTGGACAGTAGTTCTGACACTTACTAGTCCTCGGCCCCCTTCCTTTCGCTTAGTGTACAGCCTCAGGACACTGGACTTGGGGTGGAACCCTCCATGCATGGTAAGGAGTTTCCTTGTCTTGATATCAGTGGCTTGTATCTCTTCCAGTGGCCAGGATATTATCCCAGCTGGGTATCTGATTACTGGCAGGGCATAGGTGTTAATGGCCTGGATCTTATTTTTGCCATTCAGCTGACTTTTCAGGACCTGTCTTACCCTCTGTAGGTATTTGGCTGTGGATGACTTCCCAGCTGCCTCCTCATGATTACCATTTGTCTGTGGGATCCCTAGGTATTTGTAACTTTCCTGCACATCTGTGATATTCCCTTCAGGTAGGTCAACCCCTTCAGTTGTGATCACCTTTCCTCTTCTAGATATCATCCGCCGACATTTATCTAGTCCCAATGACATCCCAATGTCTTTGCTGTAGATCCGGGTGAGGTGAATTAGGGAATCAATGTCACGCTCATTCTTGGCATACATATATATATATATATATATATATATATATATATATATATATATATATATATATATATATATATATATATATATATATATATATATATATATATATATATATATATATATATATATATATATATATAAGTAGACCAGGCCAGTAAAATAACTAACTGTAAATAAATAAACCCTGCAGGGCAACACGTGCACCCTGAGGACACACTAGCTGATTATTTACCTGCTGTTCCTGCTCCTGTTCATATTTAGACCTGACCACTGAAACATCCTTTTTGGTTTGTTTGTTTGTTTGTCAGCAACTTTATCCAAAAACTACTGTATCAATTTCCATGACATTTCCAGATTTCCATTACAGATCTGTTGGTTGGAGGCTACAGCAGGAGAACATCCATCTATCTATCTATCTATCTATCTATCTATCTATCTATCTATCTATCTATCTATCTATCTATCTATCTATCTATCTATCTATCTATCTATCTATCTATCTATCTCTCTCTCTCTCTCTCTCTCTCTCTCTCTCTCTCTCTCTCTCTCTCTCTCTCTCTCTCTCTCTCTCTCTCTGTCTGTCTGTCTGTCTGTCTGTCTGTCTGTCTCTCTATCTATCTATCTGTATAAAAGCTGCACCTTTAATAACAGCCAATGCTGGGGTATCTTAAGAATGCTGGTGTTACTACAGTCACTACATATGAGATCCAATAAATACAAGTCCATGTGTTGTTGGTTTTCCCCCTTACTTTCTAGGAGTCATTCTGGTTTCATTCTGTATCACCAGCTCCTCTTGTCAGAGCATTGGTGTTCCTGTACGCATGCATGTTTGTATTACATTGTGGGTGTTGGTATGTTTGTATGTTCTGTGTTATATACAGGGGTTAATGGAAGTTTATAGTGTGTGTGTGTGTGTGTGTGTGTGTGTGTGTGTGTGTGTGTGTGTGTGTGAGACAATACTTATGTGCCTTTTTGCATCCAGTGTTGTTTTGCACTATGAGTAAAAGCTGTAGGTTGAACAAGTGTCTTTACCTGTTAGACAACAGTAATGGATCAGCATATGTTGCTTTTACAGGACTAGTTCAGAGTCCGTAGAAAATGTGAGATTGTTTGCTACTAATGTGTTGTGGAAGTGGGTGAAATGAGTTGAAAGGAGCAGACACACACACACACACACACACACACACACACAAACACGTGTGTGTGGTCCAGTATCTGCACAGGAGCTGGTCTGAACATTTATCTACTGGCTCTGTCATTTCCAGTGCTAGGCTAGTGCTATTAGCTCAGTGCTAGGCTAGTGCTATTAGCTCAGTGCTAGGATAGTGCTATTAGCTCAGTGCTAGGCTAGTGCTATTAGCTCAGTGCTAGGCTACTTATCTCTCCACAGAGGCTTTAGTAAACACTGTGTCACCAAGTGTTTCATTACATCAGTCATATTCCAGCCTTTACATGTAAATGTGTTTAACACTTGTTAGACTAGGAGGTACGTTATTTTGAGCTTGAAGTTTAATGCATTTAATTCCCACACACCATCCCTCCCAGCACACTAACCAGACCATCACTAAACTAGAATTGAAGCCCAGACACTTCACAGATACATGGAACAATGTAGGTCCAGTTGTGGGACAGCTTCTTCTCAAACTGTTAATCACATGTTCTTCTTAGTTTTAGGTTATGTATAATATAAAGCTATTGTTTTCTTCTTCTAATTGTAACATTTCTTTCTTTGTTACTTGTTATATTTACATTATGGGTTTTAATCTATTTTTATGCTTTAATATTTTACTTATTGTTCTGAAAACTCCTGCTATATATTTTTGGTTGCAAATATATATTTGATGTAAAAGCTGATTAAATGTCATTTGTTTCTACCCTGTATCCATGTTGCTATGGTGTCTGAAGGACAAGGAAGTGAAACTTTAAACAAAACCATAAATGATGTTATTAACTATAAAACAATGATGATAGTATTTCACCATGTAAACGTTGCACTATCCACAGGCTGACCTTTGACCCCACTAGAGCGTTTTCACAGTCATCAGGCTTGTTGATCATCAAAGCTTGAACCAGATACAGCAAACTGTTCAGAGCTGTTGTAGTAATGTATGCCCAACATTTAATAGTTAATGAACTGCATGCAGGTCCACTCCAGATCCCTGCACCAGTGATCAATTGATCAATTAATCAATTTATTACAAATGATTGCATACAGTCAGTAATTCATTTGCAAGACACTTTTGTAACAGGACATCCTAGAAAGAGTCCTTAGCTTATAAACAGGAGCGCTTTAACATGTGACAAAAACACAATTTACATTAAAATCATTAATAAATGAAGACGTTATGAATAATTATGCATACATTTAAATATATATATATATATATATATATTTCCAATCTAACAATGTTTCATTTCATTTCCTGAGTCAGCATATTCAATAGTGACACTAGCAGCTCATAACATTTCTGATCTTTCCTTAGCAGTCGCATTGAGCTTCTCCTGATAGAGACATATTGCTTTCGCCATCACTTCCTTTTTGTATTTTTTTAAATTTTGATTCATACTCCTCTTTCCTGCTCGTCTGTGCTATGCTGTTGCCCATAGAAACCAATAGCTTATAAGTTCAAAATGGTGCAGGTTCTGAGATGTGTCATGTGATATGACGTATATATGACGCATGTACATAAAACAGGAAAGGGTTTGTTGCTTTTGTCCGTGTGTCATAGTTTGGTGAATTGTATGTAGGGAATGTGGTCACGGTTTTTCTGCTGACACTGTAGATATAATGTTTACTACATTTATTATTATCTGTTAAAAAAGTAGAATATTGTGTGAATACAAATAGAATGCACATCTGCCAGGCACTTGTTCCAACAGAGTTACATAATTAACATCCCAGTGAAAGAGCAGCACAGTAAAGACACAGATGAAGTTAGTTCTGTCTCAGTAATAATGGAAAAATAATTTCTACTCACATAAAAAAGGCCAACTGGCTACATTCCCACTACAGAGGAAACACACACTCCTTTTGGAATCTGTTGAGTCACCCAAAGTTACCATGGTGATGGTTCACCCAGAGTTACCAACACATGCTGTGTTTGCTGCATGGTGTGTCCCCTCCACTGTCTGCATGGTGTGTCCCCTCACACTGCCTACGTGGTGTGTCCCCTCCACTGTCTGTGTGGTGTGTCCCCTCCACTGTCTGCGTGGTGTGTCCCCTCCACTGTCTGCGTGGTGTGTCCCCTCACACTGCCTACGTGGTGTGTCCCCTCCACTGTCTGCGTGGTGTGTCCCCTCCACTGTCTGCGTGGTGTGTCCCCTCACACTGCCTACGTGGTGTGTCCCCTCCATTGTCTACGTGGTGTGTCCCCTCCACTGTCTGCGTGGTGTGTCCCCTCACACTGCCTGCGTAGTGTCCCCTCCACTGTCTGCGTGGTGTGTCCCCTCCACTGTCTGCGTGGTGTGTCCCCTCCACTGTCTGCGTAATGTGTCCCCTCCACTGTCTGCTTAGTGTGTCCCCTCCACTGTCTGCGTGGTGTGTCCCCTCCACTGTCTGCGTGGTGTGTCCCCTCCACTGTCTGGGTGGTGTGTCCCCTCCACTGCCTACGTGGTGTGTCCCCTCCACTGCCTGCGTAGTGTGTCCCCTCCACTGTCTGCGTGATGTGTCCCCTCCACTGCCTGCGTGGTGTGTCCCCTCCACTGTCTGCGTGGTGTGTCCCCTCCACTGTCTGCGTGGTGTGTCCCCTCCACTGTCTGGGTGGTGTGTCCCCTCTACTGCCTACGTGGTGTGTCCCCTCCACTGTCTGCTTAGTGTGTCCCCTCCACTGTCTGCGTGGTGTGTCCCCTCCACTGTCTGCGTGGTGTGTCCCCTCCACTGTCTGGGTGGTGTGTCCCCTCCACTGCCTACGTGGTGTGTCCCCTCCACTGCCTGCGTAGTGTGTCCCCTCCACTGTCTGCGTGATGTGTCCCCTCCACTGCCTGCGTGGTGTGTCCCCTCCACTGTCTGCGTGGTGTGTCCCCTCCACTGTCTGCGTAGTGTGTCCCCTCCACTGTCTGCGTGGTGTGTCCCCTCCACTGATGGATTTACCATCATTCATAGAAAACAACAGAGAAACCAGACAGTCAAGGACATCACCAGGACATTGGCGTCAATGTTGGGGGGAGGTCTGCATGTTATGTTTATATGTAGTCATCATAGGGTGAAAATGTGTGGCATGTAATGCAAAAAAGTAGCAAAATGTGTAACTAAGCAGGTGGTATAAATCAGTGTCCTGTCTTGGTTGTGTGGTGTGTGTGGTGCAGTGTGTAAGGTGTGTATGTGGTGTGGGCTTCTGAAAAATAAGGGAAGAGAGAAAGAAGGAAGGAAAGAAATAAACAAAAATGGTTAAAATAAAAGAAACACATTAAAGGTGTCATTCCACTAAAAACTACTTTTACACTTTTCTTCTTTTGGAACCTGATGGCTCACCCAGTGTTACCATGGTGATGGCTCACCCAGTGTTACCATGGTGATGGCTCACCCAGCGTTACCATGGTGACGGCTAAGCCAGCGTTACCATGGTGACGGCTCACCCAGTGTTACCATGGTGATGGCTCAGCCAGTGTTACCATGGTGACGGCTCACCCAGCGTTACCATGGTGATGGCTCACCCAGCGTTACCAACACATGCTCCTTTAACAGTGGTTCATCACCTCCACTGGCTGCATACTGCATTCACACTAAACAACAACAGGAACCAGGGACCCAAAAAAAGACGGTCCATCTGACGTCATATGGACTTTAGCATCACTCACATGGTGTTAAGCCCGTCCCCCATAGCATTAGCATTAGCATCTATGAGAGAAGATGGCGCCACAGTAGCTGCTGTACAAACTGGAAAAAAATGATGGATCAAACTGGTTCATGTGCTCTCTTTTTTACTGCACGTTTTCAGAACAAGCAACGGCACAAAAGCTAGCCGGGTGTTACTCTGGTAAAGGTAAACACACATATAGCTAGGGGGGAGTGTCCCTTCACATATTCTGAGCCAATCACAGATGCATCATCACCGCGTCATGGACATGTATGAGGAAGTAGAAGTAAACTCTGTTGTTCCACCTCCAGTCATTTTTCTACCGTGAAAAAACAACTGGAAACAAAACAATCTGAACGTTTTTATAAATAGAACCAACACACAATGTATTCAATAACAATGAAGAACACAGTAATGTTAATGAAATAACCATGGAATGACAGCTTTAAAAAAATGTAACTATGATCTACATTGACCACAGTATCTTAGTGCCACGGTTCTCAAACTGGGGTCCGCGGACCCCTAGGGGGACGTGGCGCATGTCCAGGGGGTACGCGAAATTATTCACGGTTTTGTTTTATTTTCTTAAAAAATGTTTTGGCTGTTTTATTTTGAAATGCGGAAGTTTTATTTTGTAGCGAGCGGGCGGAAGTAACAGCGCTGTTTGACGCTAGCTTGACTAAAGTGAGACGGAGCGAGTCACAGGCTATTTTTAGCCACCCTGCAGCGAACATGGATCGATTTTTGTGTCCGCCAAGTTCCTCAAGAAGTGGTAAAAGAAATGACAATGAAAATGACAATGACAAAAACAAACGCCCTAACCCTAAAAAGAGAAAGTACATTGATAGTTATATTGAGTTTGACAAGCTCATCCCTCTCATTAAGTCTCTGTCTGTCTGTCTGTCTGTCTGTCTGTCTGTCTGTCACACACACACACACACACACACACACACACGGTTTTGTGTGTCTTTTGTTCCGTTTATTATTTTAAAATTATTTAAAATTGTTGTTTCTGAAGTGTTCATTTATATTATAATACCTGAAAATGTGGCTGGTTTGCACAAAAGCACTATTAAAAAAGGTTATCATTGTTTCATAATAATCATTGTTGAAGTGGTTTTTTATCATTTTCAGTATCGCGAGGATGAGGGGGGACATGGAAAAATTTCACCCCTCCAAGGGGGACCTGGGCCAAAAAAGTTTGAGAACCCCTGTCTTAGTGCACAGATTACTAAGTACCAATTATCTCTTATTGAACCCTGGAAAAACTGAAGTCATAATTGGCTCTTTAACTGACCAGATAACACCCAGTGCCACAGTTAAAAATGTAGGAGTTTTATTTGATCCAGATCTTTCATTGAAAGCACACATTAACCAAACATGTAGAACAGCTTTCTTTCACTTGTGCAACATTAGCCAAAATTAGGAATATTCTGTCTAAAAATAATGCAGTAAAATTAATTCATGCATTTATTACATCTACATTAGATTATTGTAACTCCTTACTTGTAGCGTGTCCTAAATATTCCTTAACCTCTTCCACCCTGGCCTTAATTTCAGGGAAAAACCCCTAAAAAAAAAAAAAAAGAGTAAATGAAGAATTGCTCCACAATCCTAAGGTTTATATGGATGTTCTTTGTATCTATGGACATCTACAGGCTTCACACAATCTATTCCCATTGTCTAAAATAGTGTAGCTACTACTATGACTGAATAAACTGGAATAAACTAAAAGATAAAATAGAATTTTTTGGTCTCGCCTGAATTTATTATTTTTTTGACAAAAGAAAACACCCTGCTAACAATGATTCCATGAATATAGACACTATTGATCACCTTCAGTAACTCCTTTCCAACACAGGAACAAAAGTTGATAGAATTAGAGCAAAGGACAAAGCCTCCAGAAAGGTTTAAGTCCAGATAACACCAGGCGGACACTGCATTTGGAACAGTTTGGCACACTGTTGTGCCAAACTGTGCCAAATACATTATTTTAATTTTCTAGTAAAATCTGTGTGAAAAATACAACTCATATCCATTACAGAAGTCTATTACTGTCTACTGGAGCTTTTAGAAATGAAATTTACCTTGTGTTTCATCAACTTCTACCTTTGTGCACAACTAAAATGAATAAAACCATATAAACATGGATTATTTTGTCTCCAAATGGAGTAGTTTTATTAAGAACTGACTCCAAACAATATAATAATATATCAATAATAATAATAATACACTTTAATAAATGAACAAATGTGCAAAAATATATGATAAATTCAATTAGAATAAATATAAATATCAAAATTAGTGCAAATTTACTAAACAAAATAACTAATACAAACATTCAAAACACAAACAATTGCAATAAAGTCCAAAAATGTCCATGTGTTATCATCAGGTGGGGTCTGGTTTATCATTAGGTTGGGGGGGACTGGCAGCAGACTGAAGTGGTCCATGTTTTCTCCAAAAAGCACTTTTATTGACACAAATAAAAGTGCTTGTCAAAAGGCTGTCATCCTCCTACCTAGGAAAAATGAAGACAATCATGATTTGAGACTTTTTCCTTCTCATGAAATGATAGAATGTTATTTATTTTTGACAGAGAAAGTGAATAAATCCTCAAACAATCATTGATTAATTATAAACTTATCTACTTATGTGTAGAAATAACAATAAAATGAGAAATGAGACTGAAAAAATACTACTATAGTCAACAGTGTTTGCATGTGTATAGTATAAAATGTAGTATTATTGTTATTATTATTACTATTAGTTTGTAAAACAGATATCAGTAAGATACAACAACTTACTGGGTAGATGTTCATCCTGTTTTGAGTTCATATCCACAGTCAGATCTAAGTCAGATGTTGAACATTCAGCTGCTTCTCTGTAGTGTCTGTTGTTTACATGTTAGCACGCGGCTAACATGCTAGCTTCACAAAGCTTACCACAGTCAGTAACATTCAGGAAAATACACTGTCACTCACTGTTACTCACTAAAACTCTCTAAAATGACTTAAAACTACGAGTAAAGTCGGCAAATATAACTATAACCAGCACACCGAGGTGTAGCACTCTGCTCTACTCTGCTGCAGCGTGTGTGCCCCAGGCCAGTATGTGCATGCGCCCGACGTGTGCAAAGATGCTAACCTTTCACCTTTTACGCATGCATTTCCTGTCCAGAGGGAAATGTAGTTCATGGAATGTGAGGTGTCACTGGATTCAGGAGAATCTCCTCTTTCATACGCCTACAAACATGGCCGCCTTATCCCTCGCCAGAACAAGATATAAATGAATAAATAGCGCGTATCGGCAATTAAAAATAACTTATATTTCACCACACACACATTAAAGATCATGTTTAAAGGTGACTTTTATCACTAAAGTACACTTTATATGTACTTTTATGAACATTAGGGTCTTAACTTTGAGTAAAAGTTGAAACAAATTTCCATTGTCCAGATTTATTATATGTTAATAATTAATGAAAAATTACACAATTTTCTCGGCCCACGGGTGGGCTAAAGGGGTTAAAAAGCTTCAACTGGTTCAAAATGCAGCAGCAAGATTATTAACAGGATCAAACAGAAGAGAACACAGAACACACACCTCTGTCGCGGCCAACGCCCACTTCACATCTGCTGTCTAACGCAATCACTCTCGCAACCCACATCAGCAGTTCGGCATAAGCGCGCTCTCACCTGCGTTCAATCTGGCATATATGGGCATCCTCACTTCCTGGTTGGAGAGCATGCACAAACCCAGCAGAAAAATGCCACCACAGCGCAACACCTGACACTCGCCACCAAAAGAACTGTGCCGAACCAAATGCAAACTGAACGGACAGCAGCTAAGATCGTGCCTACTCCATTTTTTTTAATGTGAGTGGTCTGTTGGGGGATAATGAGACTTTGGGACGGGGCTGTGATTAATACTCACATGGTGTACTGTGTCAATGTGGTTTCCTCTCTAAAATTAAAATACATAGTTGAGAGTTTGTAAATATAGGGATTTAGAAAGTGATTTAAATGTGCTGTTTGTAATAAATATATAATTCACTGGGTTTGGCAAAATTCATTGTGCTTCATTTAATTTATAATGTATTTATTATGCATTGTCATAACGTAACTTAAACTTGCCATAACTTAAAAGAAATCTGTTTTTTGTTCATATATTATATACCTACCTTAAGTAATCTATTTTTCGACATATATTTAAGAGTTATTTCATATATTCATACATTTGCTTTGTCTTTTAAAGGATTTTCACCTAATGCCTGACTGCCACCTAACTACCTGCTAACTACTGTCTGCCAACTAGAGCTGGGCAAAAAATCGATTTAGATTTAAAATCGAGTTTTATGGCAAAATCGATTCATATTTTAGGAAAATCGTGCAATCCGATTCCCCTCCACACGCACTTTTTTTCCTCGCAAAAAGAAAACCATGAACCAGGCTGCTTTCTGTAGTGTTTCACCCCAGACCCCGCTTACGATCCCCTTCTTCTGCAGCACAGGGAGTAATATGGAGCCTCCAGTTTATGGCAAGCCAAAGTGTTCACATAGCCACGCGTTGTCTTTATTATATCACGCGTTACAGAACGCGTTCTAGCATGTGCACTATCACGCGTCATGGGACGCGCTCTGGTACGCACAAGGTTCTAAAGGTTCAGTTGTGTGGAATCAGTTTGGGTTTTTAGGGTCTGACGAAGCCCAGCTACTGCCTGGTTGTCAGCTGTGTCTTCAGACTGTTGTTGTTGACGGTAGCGGTACGACCGATCTGTTCACATCTGAAGAGAAAGCATCCAGGGGGGGGGGGCTTTTCTCGTGGCACACTTTATGATAAACATGGAGCACGATGTGGAGCGATAACAGACAATAACATCATATATCCAAAATATTGGTAACATGTTCAGGTTTATTGAAGTAGTTTGATTGATAATAAGGTTTTGTTTTATTTTGTCCTTACAAAGTAAAAATGTTACTAGTTTTATTTTTATCTTACTTTTGCACTACTACGTTTTTTGCAATGTTTTTCGTATAATATGAGTATTAATGTATATTGTTTTAGTTGTTAAAATATTTTAAGATTTCTTTTTTCCAACAAAATGCATCTTTTACACTATTTTTCCTGTAACAGTGGTGGATCTCAGGTTGTCTCAGGTTGCAGTTGCACCTTTTGCACAACTGATTTATTATTTACAGTTATTTGTAGAAGTATTTTTGTTTTACATGTTATTTAATAAAAAAAAAAAAGAAGACGAAAGAAACCACATTTCTAGTGTTTTCATTTTCATTTAGCCCACGTGGGAAAAAATCGTATCGTGAATCGAGTTTTTTGGGAAAAAATCTGAGATTTTTTAAAAAGAGAAAATCGCCCAGCCCTACTGCCAACCTATTACTACCCACTAACTGCTAACAAACCAATCACTTATGTGTGTCCAATGTCTTGTAAATAACACACAAAGGAAAAAATAAAAAATGGGAAAAAAAAAAATAGAACAACAGTCTGGTTATTGAGTGGA
>CM035792.1:43860862-43915862 GCA_020466265.1 Siphamia tubifer | reverse complement strand
TTTACATTTTTCAACATCAGAAGATTTGCCACAGTGGCTAATCACTGCCTCTGTTCACTGTGCAAGTTGACACACACACACACACACACACACACACACACACACACACACATTTCTGAACAAAGGCACGTTGGATGGTACTGGTCTATCATGGTGTGTGTAGCAGCCCGGTGGACTGACGGCTGGTCCTGAGCTGTTGCAGATCTGACCTTGACCTTTGTGGTTTGAGAGCACATCCCTAAATGTAAGCTCCATATTAGCAGACGTCCTGGAGTGAAATATGTGACCCAGCACCAGTAAACCAGGCATAAGTGTGTGTAAATCCAAACAGAGTTATGTGTGTATCTTGGTAGAGTGGAAACTAAGGTTTAAGATGGTGAAAAAATGATGTTTCTATCACAAGTAGAACCAAAGTTATGGTCATTTTAATATCCACATTTGGACATATTTTACAATTTGCATATTTTTAGATATTGTCCGTTAAAGTTTTGGACTGTTTTGGGGTAGGAAGTCCTTAGCAACGCATAATAATTTGTATCCGATTGACACAAATTGTTGACAGATGTTAAAGGACACTCTGATGGACATGTCACAGAAGTTTTATATATTATAATAATAGGACAGAAGTGTGACGTATTATAATCATTTGGCTTACACCATTGGACAGAACATTCAATATAAGCTTTTACCTCGTACCAAACACTTGGGTGTTTACCCACGGAACGGAGATCGTTTTGTTCGGCGAAAAGAGGTGGAAGTCGTCTTTGTCTTTGCTCAGCAATACCTGAACTTTTGTCGCCGCTTAAAGGTTTTGTGACATGTTGTTTTCATAGCATTCAAAGTCTTTGACAATGAATTTAAAACGTGTTTCAAAAGTATTCAACCAAAAAACCCCACTCCATAATATTCATTTTTGTGGATTTCTGTGGTCTGAATCCAAGTACTATGCCTGCAACACATGAACACCTCAACAGACTACTTGGGGCGCTTCGCCTGTCAGTCATGTACTCGGCTCCACCCCCAAACTGCTGCGGCCAGCCCCCCCTCCTTCCTGCTGTACAGTATAAGAAATACTGTATCATATGCTGCCTAATAAAGAATGATACCAAGTATAAATAATGATAAACCAAGACTTTAAAACCAGATGTTAACTCATCCTGTCTTGTTACTTTGTTATTTTTAATTCATAGTTTTGTTTTTAATTCATAGTTTCGTCGGATCGTTGGGGGGAAGGGGGGGGATCTGCCGTCTCACCGCGACATTAAAAGTGTATTTATTATTTGTATTTTGTCACAACAGTTTGATATTCTAACAAACCAAGACTTTAAAACCAGATGTTAACTCATCATGTCTTGTTAATTTGTTATTATAAGTTTTTAATTCATAGTTTCGTCGAAAATGACCGGAACAAGTCTTGACTCTCTTGGGTAAATAAGCAGGAACGTTACCTTGGTAGATAAAAGCCAGCCACTGGGAACGTAGTTCTTCAGGGGAGCTTGGTAGGTCAAATAGTGATTGTTGCTGATCTACACAGCCAACAACATGACATTTGAGGTGTGATTTAGGAGCCATTACGACACGAGTAAACCGTTCAGCGATGAAAAGGTTGTAAGAGCAGGAGCGCATGTGAACACCGTTTCTATAGTAACGTTGGTGGGGGCGGGGCTGAGCACAGGGGACGGGCAGAAGAGAAGAGGGGGGGGGGGTCTCCTTATTGCTCTCCCGAGTGTGACGTCGAAAGCGGGAGACAAATCAGAGAGAGCGTTTCATGCTCAGGCCTCCAAGAGCCCCAGACCATAGGAAAACCACTGAACAGTCTAGATTCATGTTTTTTTGGTGTAAATGAGGCCAGACGACCCATATAGTAACATGAAAATATCAAAAATGAGTTTTGGACGTCACAATACCTTTAAATAATTGACTCAATAAACACCTTTATTGATTGGATTTCAATGTAATGACCACAGGAAGTGAACATAGAGGTGTTAAGGTACCGTTTTTTGATAAGGTGTAAACACTAATAACAAATCACCTTCCAGCCTAAATTTGGCTGTAGCTCTGAACGGCTCAGCGCCACTTATGCCTGGTTTCGTGGTGGTGGGTCACATATGTTTATGGACTATAACCCTGGAGACAGGTCGGTTGGATCTCCATCCACGTTTAACACATTTTTAGTTGAAATAGTTATCACATGGAAAAATAGATCTAAATCCAATTTCTATCCACTACAAGTAGATTTAACCTCTTCCTACCCAACACCCCTGGGGGCAGCCCCCTACTTAACCCCCACTGTGAAATCGTGTTCAATATTCACATGTTATATATCATTGGAAAGGTGAGACTTTAGGCTACAATGACATGTCAACCATTTTTTTCTCAGTCAAACACAGTATGTAAACAGAAATGTAAAAATATATGTATGATGGCGTACTCTCTACAAATCTGGTATCACATGGCATTTCATAATACCTGCAATAGCGTGTGCTATAAAGAAAACTAACACTTGAGGGATTCTAATGGTGTAATCCCTTTCAAAATCGGATGAATATTAAAAAAACACATTTTTGGTGACTGTGACCTACTTCACCAACATTTAATGATAAATATTCTTGACCACCTTCTATAAATTGGCCCTGTAGCCAATTTATATGTAGTTGTTGACAAACAAACAGAAACAAAAACAATACCCCTCTCCCCTTTAGGAGGCCAGAGTAATAATGCAAGGAATCGCACAACAGTAAACAATATTATTGGCCAGATGGAATAAGAGGTTTTGAACTTGTTATTTCTGCACAGGGGTTGCTATAGCGCCAGTATGAGAGGAGCCATCTGAATTTATCAGACAACGGGACATTTCAATTAGGAATGATCCCTCTTGCCTTTTTCAGGGACCTGCTCTTGTACAGGACAAGAAGGTCAGGAAGAGGAGAGCCAACAGTTTTGGAAAACATCTTAGCTAATCCTTAAACATGGTTTTAAAGCTGTGCAGAAAGTGACCCATGATAACAAATAAAAGAAAAAGTTAAAATGATTCAGTAAAACAGGAATAAAACATTCTCATAAAAAGTTCAGTGTTAAAGTGCATTATTGACAGGGTACACAGGGGGGTTCTGTTTGTTTTGTGTGTGACAACAGGAGGGACAGCAGTGACATATATGTAGGTGGAGTCCATAACTAACATAAGTAAAGCTTTACTTACTTCCAACGTCCAACTCTCTGGTTCTGTTCCTTTACTAACCAGCGGATCTTACATGTTAAGGATGTGGTGAGAAACAAACTCAACAAGTCAACAAAACATAACTATAAAAGAACAGACACAAAACCTGTGGATGTTAGTGAGAGTCTGCGGAAAACAGATGAAAGTCCAGGTCACGGTTATGAAGGTGTGTTCGGCAGTGATCCGGCACTGCACAGCTGCAGGACCTGGTCTTAAATAAGGTGGTTTCTAATAACCTGCAGCTGTGCAGCACACGAAAGGTGAGTGATTATTGAAGTGGAATGCAGAGGGAGAAGCCGGCGGTGCGTCTAGAGAGGGTCATGATATAACCCTAACCCTAACCCTTCTAACCTGCACCTCCTGGACCCACCAGGTCCTATGAGTTTCTTACATTAACACCCCCCACCCCCAAAGTGCATGGGGACATAGATAAATGTTTTTTTTTCTTCTTCTTCTTTTTTTTGTCTGCATTTGTTCTCATTGTTTAACACCACAGAGAGGGAGTCACCATTGTTTGAGATCAATGCATGAATTCTGAGACAGTTTGGTTCATGTGTTTGTGTGAATGCTCGTGCCAGTAATATAGAATATAGGTGTAAAACAAGTGGTGCCAGGAAACCCCGACCCCCTTGCCAACATTTGACCTGACTTTCCCTTCCTCTTATCATTGTTAAAAGACATTTTTGGTGACTGTGACCTTTGACCTACATTCACTCATTTAAAGGTGTCATTCCTTTGAAAACCACTTTTGCACCCTGCTTTTGGAATCTGATGAGTCACCCCGAGTTACCAACACATGCTGCGTTTACTACGTAGTGTGTCCCCTCATCATTCATAGAAAACAACAGAGAAATGAGCGAGTCACAAAAAGTCTGTCCACTACACGTAAATGTTAAATGTTCTTCACTTCTATAGTTGTTCCACCTTCATGGTTTAAAGCTCTTTACATTAGCCTCACATTCACCCATTCACACACACTCATACACCAGAAGGTTCTAAAGTTCTGTCAGTCCTACTGGGAGACTAACAAAGGGTTCGGTGTCTTGCCCAAGGGTGACCCACTCTACCAACTGAGCCACAGCCGCCCCACCCACACATCACAAGGACATTGGCATCACCCACGTGGGGTTAAGCCCATCCTCTATTGTAACAAATTTTAAGAAGCATTAGCATCTACAAGAGAAGACGGGGCCACAGTAACTGCTGCACATGACCTCCAAACAAAGCAATCCAGACGTTTTTTTTTTTTAAATAGAACGAACACACAATACATTCAATAACAATGGAGAACACATTAATGAAATGACCATGGAATGACTCCTTTAATGAGATCTATTCTTCACCATCTTGCACCTTTCCTGAAAATGTTATGGAAACTGAACCAAAAACAATACCAAACTAATTTATGTTCTTTTAAAACTTCATAGCGTACTGTGCTTTTCTCAATTTCTTCCCTTTTGAAGTGATTTTCTGTTCTTTAAGTTTTCATAGTATATAGATGTTTTGTAGCCTAACCACGCTACCAACATGCTACCATATTAGTCTAGTTACGCTCAATGTAACTTTTGGCTAGATTTCACTGAAACTGACCGACGAATCACGGTGAGGCAATGATTCAGAGAGAAACAACCAGACACAACCATAGAAGAAGAACAACAATGATGATAGATGGCTGCCGACTAGGTGTAGATTTCCTTTTATCAAAGATGAGCGAAGAATGTGAGAAAACATCAGCAATTTTTTTAATTCTTTTTAGAGAAGCCACAACATTTGTTAAACTCCATAATCCACCATTTTGTTTAGATTAAAATGATTGGTTGTAGTACCATCCTATTGCATCCAGAGGGATTTGAAAGACAATCGTTTAAGCCCCGCCTCCCCTGACTATGAAGTGTTACTAGACCTATAAATGTAATGGATGGGGATAAGGTGGTTCGGCTACCTCTCCCCTTCAGGACGGGGTAAATATAAACTCAGTCACAACTATGAAATTCATTGAACAGAAGTAAGGATGTACAAAACCAGAGGGGGAGTTGATACCCACCCACACCTAAACAAATTGCACTCTGGTTATTGACATCTATGTGTGAGTGTGAGTCACAGTCAATATTAGAATATATCATCATTGAACACATTCCGGGTGGCATGGTGGTAGAGTGGTTAGCACGGTGGTGCAGTGGTTAGCACGGTGGTGCAGTGATTAGCACGGTGGTGCAGTGGTTAGCACGGTGGTGCAGTGGTTAGCACGGTGGTGCAGTGGTTAGCACGGTGGTGCAGTGGTTAGCACGGTGGTGCAGTGGTTAGCACGGTGGTGCAGTGGTTAGCACGGTGGTGCAGTGGTTAGCACGGTGGTGCAGTGGTTAGCACTCGTGCCTCACAGCAAGAAGGACCCTGGTTCGAATCCCGTACCAGACCTTTCTGTGTGGAGTTTGCATGTCCTCCCCGTGTCCGCGTGGGTTTTCGCCGGGCACTCCGGTTTCCTCCCACCATCCAAACACATGCACTGATAGGTTAATTGGTTAATCTAAAATTGTCCATAGGTGTGAATGTGAGAGTGATTGTTTGTCTATATATGTTCAGCCCTGAGATGAACTGGCGTCTCATACAGGGTGTACCCCGCCTTCACCCATTGTAGCTGGATTAGGCCCCCAGTGACCCCCATGACCCAAGTGTGGATAAAGTGGGTTCAGATAATGAATGAATGAACACATTCCATAATTTCCTTTCAGCTCAGTGTAATTCAAGAAGTTTGAGAGGACAGGAGCCTTGTGTATGTATCTATGTTGTCCCTGTTGTAGAACATGTACCCTGTGATTTAATTTGGTTAATCATAGATTTCAGACCAGTCAGGGGGTTGAAAACATTAACAGCTGTATTTACAATCTATTTTCAGATTCCATCAAACACAACATGTAAAGATTCAAGAATCATTTGTTCTACTCAACATATATGTTTGCAACAGTGGCTTCATGTTATCATGTAAAGGCATGAAATGACATCAACATATCTACTTAAATATTACATTGATAATAAATGGGACCAAGTGAAAAGAGCTGCAGAAAGAGGTGGATTAACAAAGTCTACTGGGTGTCATGTTTGTTTTCAACTGATGTCTACTACTGCAAATGTAATCATGTTTTGTCCTGTAGGCTGTGGATATGATGCAAAGGGTAAACAACATGTGGTCACTTACATAGGAGGACTTGTTTGTTCCGGTAATGATACCCAGCCCAATTTCTCCATTTCCACTATCCATTTTACTCAACATGCAAAGGGTTTCCCCAACACCTGAGCTTGATCTTTAACTGGTGACCGGTTTTGGGGGTTAGGGTTACATCTGAGCCATGTTTGACTGGATGTAGTTGAAGTTGTGTATTTACAGGGTTTGAGAACAGGCAACCCAGGTAGTTGTTTGGAGCCCTGGCCACGAGGGCCCCCCCTCTTACCCAGGGCTGGCGAAATGTTCAACAACAATAATAATAACAACAACAATGGGTGATTTGCAATGACATGACATCATAGTAGCAAACCCCCCTGGTGGAGCCCCTCCCCCCTCTACCTTTACCCTACACCTGTACAGTGCAACAAAAGGTGAAGTGTGATGTGTCCTGTCGGTTGTTCACTTATTTCCTTACATTTTTATTTGTATTTTCTTGTTTCCATATTTCAAGTTCTACTACCTTGCACTGCACATTTGAAATAAAAAAGTTCATATTGTATATATCTTTGCTCGTGTCAGATCATTTACAACAATAATTACACTATAATTAACATTTTCCCACATGTGTTAGTGATAAAGAGTCTGAAATGATGGTTGGTTCAAGTTTCCAAGATAAGTCTGGGGTCAAAATGTGAAATTCTTAGAATAAACAGTAGAATAGGTTTTAGTCCAAATGAATATTGGTGTCAGATCTACTAGATCTACTAGATCTACTAGATCTACTTCAAACACTGTCTGCACATTATAATCCATTCACTTTACAGGTTCTTTCATATATGTGTATTAAAAAAATATGAGCTCACCAGCACTAAAGTCGTTTGTTTTCTGATTCATCTAATTAAAGTATGTAAGATTGATCACATTTAATATCTGAAGAAGATAAATTAAAAAAAATAAAAAGTAGAGCAGTGTTATTGATAGTCCTGGGTTTTCAGGAACATCTTTTGAACCTCACTTTGACAACTTCAAATTGCTGTATGTATCTAATCATAAAATGACCCTGACTGTTACTAGACCTGAAGGCAGGGTTCCCCAATAGGCGGACACATGCTAACCCACACCAACCTATGAGCAAAAAGGATTCTTTTTTCAAATATTGTGACATTAGCGCCGTCATCTCTGCCCCGCGTCTTCTCGTCTTTTTTGGAGTGTGTGACGTGCAGCTCTCCTGCAACATATGTTTAAACTGGACATTGTCATCTGGACCTTGCCTCAGTACTCAGCCATTTCTCTATGTGATGGGCATCTGGAGGTGCACACACACACACACACACACACACACACACACACACACACAACAGCTGCAGAACCGGACCACTGTTATATTTTCATAATTCACAGGTTTCATAGAACACATGTTCACGGACCAAACATTGACTACAGGACACACACACATTCATTGTTTTGGGTTTTTCTTCAGTGTGTGTTTATGTATGGAGGATAATTGGTGCCATTGTTTATATGAGTTAATATGATTTAAGTTTGATGTATGTTCCATGTAAATATTGTAGATTTTGTGTTAATTAAAGGACGTGTATGTCCATGGGTAGAGCTTAGGAATATATAAAGGGGAGCTTTTCCCAGTAGTGTGTGTGTGTGTGTGTGTGTGTGTGTGTGTGTGTGTGTGTGTGTGTGTGTGTGTGTGTGTGTGTGTGTGTGTGTGTGTGTGTGTGTGTGTGTGTGTGTGTGTGTGTGTTGGGGGGGGGGTTGTATTTGAGTGACAAAAATTTGGACAGATTTGAGTTTGAAGTTAAAGTAAGAGTGTGGCTGAAATCTGTTTTTTTGTGCTGAATGATAAAAGACACCAACTTTATTTTATTGTTTTTTTTCAGATCTCTGGTAACATTTTTTTTTTGCTGTTTTTTTTTTTGGTATTTTTGTAAAAACTGTCACTCCTCATCACTGCTGGTTTTGGACTAAAATAAATAAAAAACTACTGAAATCAAATTAACCCTTGACAAATATATATATTTTATATATATATATATATATATATATATATATATATATATATATATATATGTATTTATTATTTAAGTATGTACAAATTGTATTTAGAGTTAACTAGCTGTTGTTATGAATGGTAATGGTAACTTTCAGAGCAGACTGTAATAACCAAATATTTATTTGGAGTAAATGGTTGGTTCTCAACTTTTGTTTCCAGAGTGAAATGTGTCTTTGTGTGACCCTCACCAATAGTATTACTGAATAATATGTTATAATTCACTATAAGTGCAGATTCAACATTATTATCTGTATTGTCACTGGGGTGGGGCTGTTGTGGCGTCCCCCTCCCTGCCACCTTGTGCCCTACAGGTGCTGTGGCCCTTGGCTTGGTGCCCAGGTCAGAATTTGGCCCTTGATGAAATCTAATTGGGGAACCTTGCACTTTATGAACGTCCATGAACTGTGATGAATGACGGTCAAAGGCTCACCAAAAGCATCATGGGTAGCTCCCTCATAGCCAATGGGATGCTATGTACAGTAGGTACATGACATATTTATGTACATTATGTAGTTATGTACATTAAGTACAGTAATGTACATAGTATTTATGTCTTGGGGGCTTCGTTTCCTTTCATAAATAGAATTTATTTTGTATTCAGAGATGAAAAATTGAGGTAAAGAGTTTTTGTGACTTGGATTATTCGGTAACTCGGTCTTTCATAAGTAGAGGTACCACTGTGTGTATATATCTATATATATATATATATATATATATATGTATATGGCCCTCAGCTTGGTGCCCAGGTCAGAGTTTGGCCCTTGATGAAATCTAATTGGGGAACACCGCCTTAAGGCATCCTATTCATTTCAAATACTGACATCACTGACAGAAGTAGAAGAGCATGAATATTTGCATTTGAAAAGCTCAGTGTCAGCCTCTAAATAATGTTTATTTTGTCATTTTGTAGTTTGGTTGATGCTTCGCCTATCACCTATCGACCAATCACAGGGTCAGTTGTGTGTTTTTTTCATCCAGGGTGCCAGTTCCCACTGAGCTGCATCTAGAACATTTCTGATCCCAAATGTCAAACATTATTAAACCTAACCCTTAGTCTGGGGGAGCTAGAGGAAATATTATACTTTACAGTATTTTGGATGTAACTGCAGTCCTACATGCAGGCCCTTTAACTAATCTGTTTTTACCCTGTCTGTCAGCAACGTCATACAAAAACAACTGGACCAATTTCTATGACATTTTCAGGAAAGGTGTACGATCCCATTACATTTTGGTGAATGTAGGTCAAAGGTCAAGGTCAGTCACCAAAAATGTATTCAGTTTAATCAGGTAAAATATTTGCAAAGGGTGTGGTTTATTGTGTCTGACACCACTTGTTTCAATATTCATGTCAAATGTCTTTAAAAATTATGCAAAAACTATTTTTTGTGACAGGTGGGGTGGGGGCCCCAAGGAATTCTTTCTTGGAGCCTCAAGAGATTGAAGCTATGGCACCATGTATTCACCACAATGTCAGAAAGTAGAAGACCTCCCTTTCAGGTGGAGTCTAATATGTGACCCGCCACCACCAAACCAGGCATAAGTGGCGCTGAGCCGTTCAGAGCTACAGCCAAATTTAGGCTGGAAGGTGATTTGTTATTTGTGTTTACACCTTATCAAAAAACGGTACCTTAACACCTCTATGTTCACTTCCTGTGGCCATTACATTGAAATCCAATCAATAAAGGTGTTTATTGAGTCAATTATTTAAGCGGTGACAAAAGTTCAGGTATTGTTGAGCAAAGACAAAGACGACTTCCACCTCTTTTCGCCGAACAAAACGATCTCCGTTCCGTGGGTAAACACCCAAGTGTTTGGTACGAGGTAAAAGCTTATATTGAATGTTCTGTCCAATGGTGTAAGCCAAATGATTATAATACGTCACACTTCTGTCCTATTATTATAATATATAAAACTTCTGTGACATGTCCATCAGAGTGTCCTTTAACATCTGTCAACAATTTGTGTCAATCGGATACAAATTATTATGCGTTGCTAAGGACTTCCTACCCCAAAACAGTCCAAAACTTTAACGGACAATATCTAAAAATATGCAAATTGTAAAATATGTCCAAATGTGGATATTAAAATGACCATAACTTTGGTTCTACTTGTGATAGAAACATCATTTTTTCACCATCTTAAACCTTAGTTTCCACTCTACCAAGATACACACATAACTCTGTTTGGATTTACACACACTTATGACTGGTTTACTGGTGGTGGGTCACATATATGTGCGGAGGCCTCCTACGTCTTTGGTTGTACATATAGCTGTCGTCAGCAGCACTAGACACAGCTCCATGAAACCACAGGATGTTAAAAGGTTAATCATCATTTCTCATCATCTTGTGTTATGTATTCGAGCACCACTGACTATTTATTCTCCCAACATTGCACAAAGCTGTTGGTATTCACAAACACGTTCCCTAGATTTTGGAACGAAGCCTGAAGTCGTAGGTGTTGATGCCTTTGACAATAGCGGTGACATCTCAACACGCTGTGTCTTCACATGTTGTGCATATCCTCCATTACTATTTCAGCCCCAGCTGGCTCAGGGGAGATGTGATTACAGAGCTCTGCAATAAGGCTGCAATCTGTAGTGGAAAGTACAAGGGCTGAGCATGAATAATTGATGAAGATTCACTGTTTGAAGGATTGAGTGACTGTCTGTCTGAATACGGTTGTACTGTGGTGAGAAAGAAGAGCAGATGAACACAAAGCAGTAGGAGCTCCACTCCCTTTCTTTTGTTTTTGTTGCATTTTCACGTGTCTTCTCTGTGTTTTTCCTTTTTTTTTTTTAATGTCCTCATCTCCGTTGTCATCTCCTTTCCCATTTGGTTTAGTCTTTTCTGCCTCCTGAATGCTTTTCTCTATTTTGTTTTTCAGCTTTTCTTCCCCTGCTCAGCTCAGGTGATATAAGGTATGGCGACAGCTATTGAAACCTGAGGGATTAGGTAAAGCTATTTTAGTACCTTGGGCTAACACCAGAGTGGAACACACACTCATGCACACACCACATCCAACCAGGTGATATAAAGCAGAGAGACAGAGCTGTTTGAACTCAGGGGGAGGAAGTATGTCTATTCTGAAGACGCAGGGATAACAAGGATGCAGCGAGCACATATAGTCAGTGTGACAGAGGATATAGGTGAACACTAGCTCATATACTCCTCCCACATACATGAACACACACATTGAGGATAGTGTGACAGCTACTGTCAAGCTGCTCTCACACTCTGCAAACCCAGGCACCTCAATTCAACATCCAGACAAGACTTTCTTGAACATTCCCTCTCTGCACATCCATACTGTCAACTTAGGGTGGAGGGTTTTTGGTTTTGTTTAGTTTTTTTGCCTAGGAAGTCTTTTCTTTGGTTTTCTTAAGAGAAAGTGTTTTCTAGTCTGTTTTTTTTCTAAATGTGATTTTCAGTTGGGTGTCATTTAAAGCCACGATTCTCAAACTGGGGTCCGTGGACCCCTAGGGGGACGTGGCACATGTCCAGGGGGTACGCGAAATTATTCACTTTTTTTTTTTTTGCTGTTTTATTTTGAAATGCAGAAGTTTTATTTTGTAGCGAGCGGGCGAAAGTAACAGCGCTGTTTGACGCTAGCTTGACTAAATTGAGACGGAGCGAGTCACAGGCTATTTTTAGCCACCCTGCAGCGAACATGGATCGATTTTTGTGTCCGCCAAGTTCCTCAAGAAGTGGTAAAAAAATGACAATGAAAATGACAATGACAAAAACAAACGCCCTAACCCTAAAAAGAGAAAGTACATTGATAGTTATATTGAGTTTGACAAGTTCATGCCTCTCATTAAGTCTCTGTCTGTCTGTCTGTCTGTCTGTCTGTCTGTCTGTCTGTCTGTCTGTCTGTCTGTCTGTCACACACACACACACACACACGGTTTTGTGTGTCTTTTGTTCCGTTTATTATTTTAAAATTATTTAAAATTGTTGTTTCTGAAGTGTTCATTTATATTATAATACCTGAAAATGTGGCTGGTTTGCACAAAAGCACTATTAAAAAAGGTTATCATTGTTTCATAATAATCATTGTTGAAGTGGTTTTTTATCATTTTCAGTATCGCGAGGATGAGGGGGGACATGGAAAAATTTCACCCCTCCAAGGGGGACCTGGGCCAAAAAAGTCTGAGAACCTCTGGTTTAAAGAATACTGCTCACTTTGGAAATACAGTAACAAGTCAACCAACAGGAGTACCTCAATATCCACATGTTCTCTTATCAAGTTAAAAACAAGACAAGTAAAGACAACAACAAATGCCATCTTAAAAGAAGTTGAATCAGGTCATCTTCTACATCAGTAGGTTTGTTTCCATTCCACATTTTTACAGAATTTTCAGAAAACGGATCAAAGAAAATGATTCTGTCCTGTTTTGCAGATATTTAGAGCTGGTGTATCATCATAATTTCAAAATCTGCTTGTTAATTGTGTTACACTGTACTGAAAATGACTCTAATAAATCTAATTGAAGCACAATAGTATTTTCTGGTTGTTTTCTGTAAAGTTACTGTGCAGAATAATTGAGTCTCGTCATCTCCAGGTGTATGCCACCTGCCATACCAGACATGTTTCACACTTCATTCTGAAGATTTATGAATATGTTGCTGATCAGAATTAGTTCAAAAACAGGTGTTTGCATTTATTCTACTAACACCCGGAGCTAGGAAGAGTAAATAAAGAAATAAGCTTGTATTTTTGCAAACATTTTCCTATGCAAAATGTGGAATAAGGGGAAATATGTATTTTTTTCATTACAGAGTTGATAAACTTATGACTTTCTGTTACTGTGATTGTTGCAGTTTGTTGGTCCACATTGCAGCCTAAAATCTGACAGTTCTGACGGTGTTTGGATGATTCCAAACACAGCTAAAATAATGCAGTTACTGACTGTACAAACCATATAGAATATGAAGATGATTTGGGGTCTGACTGCATAAAAACAGAGCTAAGCTGACAGACCTAGAATGTAAACTATCAGCTGATGAAGCACATTAAGGACAAACAGTGTTACTTTGACGTGGGTGAAGGGAGACAATTTGATGATAATGGATGTGAACAACGAGCGTGTGTGTGTGTGTGCCCTGCTGCCTGTAGAGGAGGCTAATCCACAGTCCAAGAACCAGCAGATCTACCAGCATGCAAATATGTTGTTGGTGAGATAATAAAGTCTGTCTGTCTGTCTGTACCAGACAGTAATGAGACAAAGTGAGCAGTGACAGTGTTTTTCTTGAAACTCTGTTTTTGTGTCATTGTTCCACTGATCGTATAATGTATCTATGACATTTTCTAAGTTTTCACACATCCACACTGTGATTTGCACCATGTGTACTTTTTGGTTTGTATCTACACAGGGTCCTATACTTGTTATAATTGCAGACATGATGGGCTGATTAGTCCTTCCAGAACATTTACTTTCAGATGTGTACAGAACATCAGACAGACTGAAGAGAGTGATGGCAGTAATGACTATAAAAAGCTGAGCCTCTGAAACAGTGCACGCATTGTTCAGAAGGATGCTGCTGTTTTTATACCATAGAACTGTAAGGTCAAAGGTCAGTCTTGAAATGAATTTCATCAATGTACTTCAGGTAAAGTGCACATCAGTGCACATTGCTACAGATACTGAAATAATGCGGTCCTCTACTATAAAAACAAACAACACATAGTGCCAGGCACACAAACCCCACCCCTTTCACATTGATCAAACTGATGTCCTCCTGTCAAGTATAGACACATTAGTAAGTAAGTTAAAGGGCATAAAGAGTCAAAATCATGCCCATTTTCCAAAAGTGAACACAGTTCCCTGGTGTCTCAGTGACGTGTCTAGGACATACCTTTGTCTTCAACCTGGAAAACAGCCCTTTTTAAAACACTTGCTTTTAGTGCTTCTTGCTTTCATGCAAATGATCCATAGCTGACTCCACCCCTCTCTTCCACATTCTTCCAAGAATGTAATCTATTGTGGGTCAGTGGCAGAGCTATAGTCCAGGGTACACTGCACCAGTCACACCATTGGCACTGAACCTGGGTTTTACATTGTCTGTCAGTGAGGCTCCCAGAATGCACCTGTCCTCTGCTGATCTCTATCACTGGACTGGGAGATATTTATCCCCATAAATGTGTGGATGTTAAGTTCCTCTTTCAGGTGTTTTGTGTTCACACCGTCAGTAAGACTCATAGACCACAGGATCAGTAAATATTTACTGATGGATTTTTAAGGAATAACTAAATAAAGTAGTTTTACTGGACTACATAAAAAATTATACCTCCTTCTCTAGTGACTACTACACCACTGGTCAGTGGTAACCTATAAACCATGTCTGTATTTATTCATTTTTCAAAAACTATAAACAATATCTCTTACCCCCCCCCCCACCCCCCGTCAGGGAGTAACAAGAAAGTACGTAATGGAGAGATGAATGCAGAGGAGTCAAGGTACCAGGGACACTTCAGTCTGATCATTGTAGTAAAATGCCATAATAGGGACAGAGAGTGGGACAAAATGGGGACAAAATGAGCAACAGAGAGGAAGGTCAGACAGTTAGAGAGTTGACATTAACTCCAATTTGAAATTCTAATTCTATCAGTACTGGGTTATGAGGACAGCTCTGGCTCCTGGTAAATGTTGAGTGGAATGAACATTAAAAATAAAGGTTTTAATCCAGTTAAATGCAACAGTGGCAGCTGGTCATCTTAACAATAGTAGAAGTACAAGCTGCATCTTTCCAAAGCACAAAGATTTGTATGTGCATTCCACCCTCCTTTCCTTCTCTACTTAATAATTAATTAGCACATCATACCAAAGTGGACTCCAGCCTCTTCAGCAATGTCCTTTCATTGAATATGTACCGTGATTCATAGACTTTGTTGTTGAATGATGAACATCAACTGTGGTGAATGACAGCAGGCACAACAAACTCCCATACTTCATCCAATCACCAGTGAAAACCACCATTCCCATTGTTTCATTGGTCTGCAGGGATTTTTCAGGACCTGCTCTGTTCATCCATATTGACACATTCTGTCCAATGACTGACCTGATTTAAAGGTGTCATTTTTCTGAAAACTACTTTTCCACGCTCCGATGGATCACCCAGAGTTATCAACACATGTTGTGTTAGCTGCGTGGTGTGTCCCCTCCACTGTCTGCGTGGTGTGTCCCCTTCACTGTCTGTGTGGTGTGTCCCCTCCACTGTCTGCGTGGTGTGTCCCCTCCACTGTCTGCGTGGTGTGTCCCCTCCACTGTCTGTGTGGTGTGTCCCCTCCACTGTCTGCGTGGTGTGTCCCCTTCACTGTCTGCGTGGTGTGTCCCCTTCACTGTCTGCGTGGTGTGTCCCCTCCACTGTCTGCGTGGTGTGTCCCCTTCACTGTCTGCGTGGTGTGTCCCCTCCACTGTCTGCGTGGTGTGTCCCCTTCACTGTCTGCGTGGTGTGTCTCCTCCACTGTTTGCGTGGTGTGTCCCCTCCACTGTCTGCGTGGCGTGTCCCCTCCACTGTCTGCGTGGTGTGTCCCCTCCACTGTCTGCGTGGTGTGTCCCCTCCACTGTCTGCGTGGCATGTCTCCTCCACTGTCTGCGTGGTGTGTCCCCTCCACTGTCTGCGTGGTGTGTCCCCTCCACTGTCTGCGTGGCGTGTCTCCTCCACTGTCTGCGTGGTGTGTCCCCTCCACTGTCTGCGTGGTGTGTCCCCTCCACTGTCTGCGTGGCGTGTCTCCTCCACTGTCTGCGTGGTGTGTCCCCTCCACTGATGGAGGGGACACACTATTTCTTTCATAGAAAACAACAGAGAAACCAGACACTCAGAAAGTCTGTCCACTACACGTCACCAGGACATTGGCGTCACTGACGTGGCGTTAAGCCCCTCCCCCATTGCAGAAAATCTGAAGAATCATTAGCATCTACAAGAGAAGATGGCAAAACAGTAGCTGATGCAGATCAAAGTGGTTCATGTGTCTCTGTGGAAATAAAGCCTCGTTTTTTTTCCCTGCACATTTTCAGAACAAACAACGGCACGAAACCAAGCTGGATGTTACTTGGGTAAAGGTAAATACATACACAGCCGGAGGGGAGGGGGGAGTGTTCCTTCACACATTCTGAGCCAATCACAGACGCCTCATCACCGCATCATGGACATGTATGAGGAAGTAGAAGTAAACTGTGTTGTTCCACCTCCAGTCATTTTTCTACCGTGAAAAAACAACTGGAAACAAAACAATCTGAACGTTTTTATAAATAGAACCAACACACAATGAATTCAATAACAATGAAGAACAACAATATTAATAAATAACCATAGAATGAGTCATTTAATAAAGTTAATATTAATAAATAAGCATAGAATGAGTCCTTTAATAAAGTTAATATTAATAAATAAGCATAGAATGAGTCCTTTAATAAAGTTAATATTAATAAATAAGCATAGAATGAGTCCTTTAATAAAGTTAATATTAATAAATAAGCATAGAATGAGTCCTTTAATAAAGTTAATATTAATAAATAAGCATAGAATGAGTCCTTTAATAAAGTTAATATTAATAAATAAGCATAGAATGAGTCCTTTAATAAAGTTAATATTAATAAATAACCATAGAATGAGTCCTTTAATAAAGTTAATATTAATAAATAACCATAGAATGAGTCCTTTAATAAAGTTAATATTAATAAATAAACATAGAATGAGTCCTTTAATAAAGTTAATATTAATAAATAAGCATAGAATGAGTCCTTTAATAAAGTTAATATTAATAAATACCATAGAACGAGTCATTTATGGGATTTGATGAAAATCAGTCCAATCCTTGTAGCCAAATTAAAACCAGTTCCACCACTAATGTCTCTCACGTGTCTGAGCATTTTGACGACTAAGGAGGAGTGGACACAACAACAAAAACACAAATAAGATGCATCATCCTACACTGCACATGATGTGAAATATTACTGTTTGTTTTTCCAGATGTTGTGCTTTTTGAATTGCTCGTGTTTTGTACATCTGCTCATTTCTATCAGAAGTCACTCTGTGGGTGCATCCTTCAAAACACTTTCATTTTTCTCCAGGCATCCACACATCTTTTATTTATTTATTTATTTATTTTTGTCAGGAGAACAAATGCAGTAACCCACAAAGACCAGGTTCTACTTTAGTTTCAGTTCTTAAATGATTTATACTTAATCTATTTATTCTTTCTTAAGTTATTTATTACCAATTATAATATTATTGCCTATATTTAGCTTTTTATCCTTTTTAAATAAGTATTTGCCCATATATTAATTTATTGAGCATGTAAGTTCATATTAAAGTTGAAGTTTGTTTTTTCAGAAACAAAGAACACTGACGATAAACTGATTTTATTAGCAAAATAAAAACAAGTGTGTTCATCCACTGTCATTGATTTACTGGTGAATCAATTTAGTAGAAGTTGACAGTGTTTCCATGGTGAATATAGGTGTATAGTGTGGAGGAACCAAATGCACTCAACAGGTACAAGAAAAACGCTCTTAATTATGAGCTCCAACAGGAAGAAGACAAGAAACCAGAAGTAACAGCGAGACTGTTCCAAAACTAACCAACTAACTAAGACCCAGTAGGCCTGGAAGAAGACTAGAAGACTAGAAGACTGGAAGACTAGAAGACTAGAAGACTAGAAGACTGGAAGACTAGAAGACTAGAAGACTGGAAGACTGGAAGACTAGAAGACTGGAAGACTGGAAGACTGGAAGACTGGAAGACTAGAAGACTGGAAGACTGGAAGACTAGAAGACTAGAAGACTAGAAGACTAGAAGACTAGAAGACTGGAAGACTAGAAGACTAGAAGACTGGAAGACTGGAAGACTGGAAGACTGGAAGACTAGAAGACTAGAAGACTGGAAGACTAGAAGACTGGAAGACTAGAAGACTGGAAGACTGGAAGACTAGAAGACTAGAAGACTAGAAGACTGGAAGACTGGAAGACTAGAAGACTGGAAGACTGGAAGACTAGAAGACTAGAAGACTGGAAGACTAGAAGACTGGAAGACTGGAAGACTAGAAGACTAGAAGACTGGAAGACTAGAAGACTGGAAGACTGGAAGACTAGAAGACTAGAAGACTGGAAGACTAGAAGACTAGAAGACTGGAAGACTAGAAGACTAGAAGACTGGAAGACTAGAAGACTAGAAGACTGGAAGACTAGAAGACTAGAAGACTGGAAGACTAGAAGACTGGAAGACTGGAAGACTAGTATACTGGAAGACTGGTAGACTGGAAGACTAGAAGACTAGTAGACTGGAAGACTGGAAGACTAGTATACTGGAAGACTGGTAGACTGGAAGACTAGAAGACTGGAAGACTGGAAGACTAGTATACTGGAAGACTGGTAGACTGGAAGACTAGAAGACTAGTAGACTGGAAGACTGGAAGACTAGTATACTGGAAGACTGGTAGACTGGAAGACTAGAAGACTAGTAGACTGGAAGACTGGAAGACTAGTATACTGGAAGACTGGTAGACTGGAAGACTGGTAGACTGGAAGACTAGAAGACTAGAAGACTGGAAGACTAGAAGACTGGGGTAGAAGCAGCACAGCCAGGGTACAGTGACAAACTGAGGAGGAGAGCAGCAAAGACCAGAAGTTAAATAGAGTGAAGTGATGAGGACAGGTGTGGAACAAACACCTCTTTGTTTCCATTCTAAAAACACTTTATTAGAGGGAGCAAACATCAGATGATTAGACTTACAGGACATGTTTCCAGCATGCACTGTCTCTTCCACATGTCCAGGATACATTTGCCGTTGTTTCCCTCTAATCATAGAGGCTACAAAGAGTAATAATATTTTTGTCCTTCACACCAGCAGCTTATAAATCTCATGAAAAGTTATTTATTTCTTGACCCATTTCTTGAAGATTGTTTGCAACTGAACAATCTCTCTGATCTCTGGGCATTTGGAAATTGTATCTTGTATTAGAAATTGTTTCATTTGCTCACAGGGTTAGATGTAGATGGATGGTACTATAACACATGTAACAAATGATTGTTTTTCTTTCATACACAAGGTCATATGGGTTCATCTTTCCTTTTAACGACTGCATTCTTGTCTCATCATCTGAACCCGCTTTATCCACTCTAGGGTCACTGGGGGCCTAATCCAGATACAATGGGTGAAGGTGGGGTCAGAGGTCACCCTGTATGAGTCTCCAGTTCATCACAGACTGAACATATATAGACAAACAATCACTGTCACATTCACACCTATGGGTGATTTAGATTAACTAGTTAACTAGTTAAGCAGTTAACCTATCAGTGCATGTGTTTGGATGGTGGGAGGAGCCAGAGTACCTGGAGAAAACCCACGCAGATGCGAGTAGAACATGTAAACTCCACACAGAAAGGTCTGGTGTGGGAATAGAACCAACAACCTTCTGTCTGTGAGGCACCAGTGTTAACTACTGCATTCTGTTATGTACATCTGGTGCTTTTCTTTGCTTCTTTTTTCCTGTAAAAGCCAATTAAGTATTTAATAATTTTAAATGATTTATTTTTTTTAAATTAAAAATATGGTGAAAATAATTCCATAATAATTCAGAATGAGTATTTTCTAAATGTGTAATTTAGTAATGTTAAAAATGTAAGGAACCTTTACTGTGAATGCTATTTTTTTTCATTCTTAAATTTAGACTTAGTATTGTTCAGAAATGTATTTTATAACACCTGTGTAAAACTGACCATGATCCATAAACCCTATCTTTATAAAATTAGATTAAAAAGTGCTGATTTTACAGGAAGTGGACTTATTCCGTTCCCGCAGACAGTGTTGGGAAAGTTCACCTTAATTAGGAACTAGTTCAAAGTTCAGTTCAAGTTAGTCAATATGAATTAGTTCAGTTCATCGTTCATTCTTCCAAATTATCAACTAGAAGTTCATCGATACCAAAATTTTTTGTGTTATTATTATAAACTTATTATTAACCGTTTCTGACGTTATCCTGTAGTCAGAAATCAGGGGAGCTTCCGCCCCACCGGGGCTGAAGTAAGTACCTTACCCCAGGGTTAACTTCCCTCTGCAGGTTCTTAGAACACAAGGAGTGGTTTCAGTGAGTTTCGTTTTCAATGTTTATTTCCAAGAACGGGACAACACCTGCTCACACTCTGTACATTTAACTGTTTTTCTCCGCTCCCAAAAACTCTCTGCACCCTTCTCTCTCTCTCTCTCTCTCTCTCTCTTTCTCTTTCTCTCTCTCTTTCTCTGCCCCGCCCACAACTCTTCTCATTGGCTATTCCACAACATTATGTTTCCAACATTAGTTCAGAATAAAACAAAAATAACATCTATGATAATGCTGTGTTTTGATTCCATTTTATTCCTTATAGGACTCAATAATTACAACGTGATACGAACTAAATATGAACTACATAAGAGCGCAGTTCAATAAATGCCAGAATAACCGCCTTCACAACTTCCTGTTCATTTGACAAAAGTGAACGAGTCGTTCACGTTCGTCAAAAATATGATATAGTTCGTGAACGATCTGAATGTTCTGCACTTATATAGTTCTGTTCCACCTTCATGGTTCAAAGCTCTTTACATTAGCTTCACATTCACCCATTCACACACACTCATACACCAGTAGGTTTTTAAGGTCTAAGGTCAGTCCTACTGGGGGCCTAAGTCAGGGTTCAGTGTCTTGCTCAAGGACAATTCGACATGTGGACAGCCAGAGCTGGGACACAAACCACCGACCTCTCGGTCACTGGGCGACCCACTCTACCAACTGATCCACAGCTTTAACCTTTGACCCTAACGACCCACTCTACCAACTGAGCCACAGCTTTAACCTTTGACCCTAACGACCCACTCTACCAACTGAGCCACAGCTTTAACCTTTGACCCTAACGACCCACTCTACCAACTGAGCCACAGCTTTAACCTTTGACCCTAACGACCCACTCTACCAACTGAGCCACAGCTTTAACCTTTGACCCTAACGACCCACTCTACCAACTGAGCCACAGCTTTAACCTTTGACCCTAACGACCCACTCTACCAACTGAGCCACAGCTTTAACCTTTGACACTAACGACCCACTCTACCAACTGAGCCACAGCTTTAACCTTTGACCCTAACGACCCACTCTACCAACTGAGCCACAGCTTTAACCTTTGACCCTAACGACCCACTCTACCAACTGAGCCACAGCTTTAACCTTTGACCCTAACGACCCACTCTACCAACTGAGCCACAGCTTTAACCTTTGACCCTAACGACCCACTCTACCAACTGAACCACAGCCGCACATCTTAGCTGATGTGTTTTGCTAACGTGTTCTTCCATGGAACTGGGTTTATTTTGGTATCTGGCACTTTTCTGGCTTTTTAGACACAGTAATAATATATTTCTTCTCAGAATGTACCTAATGACGACCTCAGATCAATGCAAAAAGAAATTATAGTCTTATTCAGATCCATTTCAAAATGAATGAATTTTTAGATAAAACCCAAAGTGCTTCCAAAGTTACTTCATAACGTTTTAAATGACAAATATGGATGGATGGATGAGTGGATGGATGGATGGATGGATGAATGGATTGATGGATGAGTGGATGGATGGATGGATGGATGAGTGGATGGATGAATGGATGAGTGGATGGATGGATGGATGGGTGGATGAGTGGATGGATGGATGGATGGATGAATGGATGGATGAATGGATGGATGAGTGGATGGATGAATGGATGGATGGATAAGTGGATGGATGAATAGATGGATAAGTGGATGGATGACTGGATGGATGAGTGGATGGATGAATGGATGGATGGATGAATGGATGGATGGATGGATGAGTGGATGGATGAATGGATGGATGGATGAATGGATGGATGGATGGATGGATGAATGGATGGATGAATGGATGGATGGATGCAAAGCTGCTACTGTGTTAAATTCAACCATTGAGAATAAAGTATTAAAATACTTCAGTGTTTTTTATTCATTGTCGTCTCTGTATGGTTTCTACAGTTCCTACTTGGGTGCCGTCCTACAGGATCTAGAAGCTATTTTTGTCATTTGTTTCCATTAGCATCAGGAGGAGACAACACAGCGTTTTGTGCTGATGGCTACTTGGCTGATGGCTGCCTGGTGACTCCAACACAATATTAAACTTGCACAGAAGGGAATATGAAATGAAAGCCGTGGCTGTGGTTTCTGAATGTTTAATGGAAGAGCAACTCTTTTATCCGTACATTTTACAAGGATGTGCTTGATTTTGTCTGAGAATAGAAGAACAAAAGGAACTTTGGCGACAAAAAAAAAACGCTCTGCAGTAGAGCATTAACGACTTCAATTCTTTAGTCGACTTATCCGTCAATAAAGTCAAAGTCGAGTGGACGAATCATGATGACGTCATCACATTTTCAGCGGTGAAACAACATGTATATGGAGGACTGAACCTGCCATAACTAAAAATATTAACAGAAATATAAAAAATACTTCATAAAACCATTTAGGTACCACTTATTTATTATCATTTTTCCCTTCTTTCATTTTTATCCATGCATCTATTTCTTCTTTCCATTTCCATTTTCTTCAGTGTTCCCCCTTTTGCATTTTTCCTTTATTTAGTTTTGTATCACATATTTATTTCTGTTACCTATTTAAAATAGGCTGTGGCTCAGTTGGTAGAGTGGGTCCACATGTCCAAGTGTCCACATGTCCAAGTGTCCTTGGACAAAGACACTGAACCCTTAGTCTCCCAGTAGGACTGACCTTTGACCTTAGAACCTAGTGGTGTATGAGTGTGTGTGAATGGGTGAATGTGAAGTTAATGTAAAGAGCTTTGAACCATGAAGGTGAAACAACTATAGAAGTGAAGAACATTTATTTATTTCTGTCATGTATTTATTTTTGTCATTAATTCTCTTTTGCTTTTCTCAATTCATTGTAGTTTTGCTTTCATTTCTACTTGGCTAAACCAAGGAGAGTCTTTAGAGGAGCGTCCTAGGCTGAAACGGAATTCAGTATGAAAGTGAGAAAACAAAATGCATTAATAAAGAACTAAATAAATGAATAAAAAGCAAAAGGATTATTATTGAAGAGGTGAACATTCATCCTTTTGCTTTTTATTCATGTATTTATTTCTCCAAACAGTTTTATTCATGTGTTTTGTGTTCTCACTTTTATACTCTTTATGCTTCAAACTTTATGCAAATGAGGGGGCGGGCTTTAAAGGCGGGTCCTACACAGTAAATTTTGCAGTGTTAAATCAACACTTAGAGAGTTAATTTGGAGACAATGGGACCAAATACACTCTAGAAGAAGTTAAATAAACTCTCTAAGTGTTGATTTAACACTGCAAAATTTACTGTGTAGGCTCAGCTCTTCTATTGGTTCATGTTTATTCAGTGGAGTTATGCTGCAGAGGTGAACAGTGTGGAACCACTGGGTCATGACTGGTTCTATTCTGCTCAGATATCAGAACTTGTGCTTCGTGGAAACCAACTGGTTACACACACACACACACACACACGTACACACACACACATTCACACACACACACACACACGTACACACACACACATTCACACACACACACACACACACACACGTACACACACACACGCACATACACACACACACACACACACATTCACACACACACACACGTACACACACACACACATTCACACACACACGTACACACACACACGCACATACACACACACACACACACACACGCATTCACACACACACACACATACACACACACACACACACACATACACACACACACACACACATTCACACACACACACACACGTACACACACACACATTCACACACACACGTACACACACACACGCACATACACACACACACACAAACACGCATTCACACACACACTCACACACACACACACATACACACACGTACACACACACACGCATTCACACACACACACACATTCACACACACATACACACACACACATTCACACACACACACACATACACACACACATACACACACATACATTCACACACACACACACATACACACACACGTACACACACACACACACATTCACACACACACGTACACACACACACGCACATACACACACACACACACACACATTCACACACACACACACGTACACACACACACGCACATACACACACACACACACACACACATTCACACACACACACACACGTACACACACACACACGTACACACACACACGCACATACACACACACACACACACACGCATTCACACACACACACACACATTCACACACACACACACATACACACACACACGCATTCACACATACACACACACACGCATTCACACACACACACACGTACACACACACATGCATTCACACATACACACACACACACGCATTCACACACACACACACATTCACACACACACGTACACACACACACGCACATACACACACACACACACACACACGCATTCACACACACACACACACACACACACATTCACACACACATACACACACACACATTCACACACACATACACACACACACATTCACACACACACACGCATTCACACACACACACACGCACACACACACACACACACACGCATTCACACACACACACACGCACACACACACACACACACACACATACATACACACACAGTTTGGTGTAGACATAAAACCTCACTGACTGTTTGGGTTCGGTTCTGATCACAGCACCGACCTCCTGCTCCACTAACATGTGACCCAGCCACGGATCCGAATTAGTGTGTGTCTGTGTGTGGAACGCCAGGCTGGTTTCCCAGGCACAGAAAATGGGAGGAGCTTTAATAGAAGTGACTCAGTCTACAAACAGTGACAGATTCACATATGAAGTGAACAGCAGATATTAGACACACACACTTACAGTTACTTCAGGAAATGGATGGAAGTTTTGTCAGGAATTTTTCAGTGATTGTGATGTGTTCAGTGTGTGACAGGTTCTATTGATGAGAAAAAGTCATTTGTGTCTTACATAGCAGAACCTGTCATGTGACTATTGCGAACACGTACATTTTAATGTTGATGCTCAAACAATATATTGTGCAGCTCGAGTATTTGGGTCTTTATTGTCACAACCTGGCTCTGGGCCATGACAAAAACGGAGAAGACACGGTGCATTTAATTAAATTATATTTATTATTAACTAAGGTGAACCAAAATAGTGAAAGATGGGATGTGTTAGTCAGAGAGATCAGTAGTGTAAGTGTGGATGGGTGTGAGATGGGATGTGCAATGTTGTATTGTGAAATCAAAATACAAACGCAGCCAAAGGTTCTACAGCGCCGGTGGAGACGAGAGAAGAAGAGCGACCTCAGTCTCTGAAGAGGTTGGGATTTATAGTCCCGTAGGAGGACCAGGTCCAGGTGCCTGCAATCTGCAATCATCTGCTCCAATTGGAAGGAGAGAAAAAGGGCAGCATCGTGGCAACCAACCACCACTCTAACGGGCAGGGCCGTTACACCCCCCCCCCCCATAAGTCAGTGTTCCACGGGGAATCACTGGCACAATACCACCATAAACAAAATACTCCAAATCATTAACAAAATATATGCACATAGCCTTCCTCCTGCCACCCTGATGGTCTGCTGCAACCCCACCTGTTCTCAGCAACCCCGGTACCTGAGAGCAGTTTAAGAGAACAGGGAGAGAGACAACAAAGTTCAAGGGACTGGAAAACAAGGCATGACACTACACAGGAGCCCGCGACAATGCGTCGGCTACTACATTTTCGGTGCCCTTCACATGTCTGATGTCGAGGTCGTACGCTTGTAAAAACAAGGCCCACCTCATCAACCTCTGATTTGGGCACTTCAAAGACTGCAAGAAGGTCAAAGGGTTATGATCAGTGTACACCACTAGAGGTCCTCCTGCTACATACACCTCAAAGTGTTGTAAAGCCCACACAAGTGCGAGCGCTTCTTTCTCTATCACCGAGTAGTTTGCCTGATAGTGATTGAACTTTTTTGAGAAGAAGCTGACAGGTTTCACCACCCCCTGCTCATCCTCCTGCATCAGGACTGCACCAGCTCCCACCTGGCTGGCATCTACCTGTAATGCAAACTTGCGTTCAAAACACGGAGCTGCCAACACAGGAGAAGAACACAACAACCACTTAACATTTTCAAAGGCTTGCTGACATTGCGATGACCACACAAATTTAACTTTTGCCTTCAGGAGCTCTGTTAGAGGGAACACTACAGTTGAAAAGTTCTTGCAAAAACTCCTGTAGTACCCAACTAACCCGAGAAATCTTTGCAGCTCCTTTTTTGTTGTGGGTTGTGGATACTGAGCCACTGCCAAGACCTTGGCCTGGACTGGAGCCACACACCCTTGCCCCACCACACGGCCCAAATAGGTCACAGTCGCCATAGCAAACTCACACTTTGCTAAATTGATGGTCAGCCCTGCCTCAACCAAACGATCAAACAGTGCACAGATGCGCTGAAGATGAGTGTACCAAGTGTCACTATAAACTACCAAGTCATCTAGATAGACCGAACAACCTTCCAACCCTGCAACCACGCGGTTCATCAAACGCTGGAATGTTGCTGGAGCGTTTCTGAGACCGAATGGCATGACAGTGTAGGAATACAAACCTGATGGTGTAACAAATGCTGCTACTTCCTGTGCACGCTTGGACAAAGGAACCTGCCAATACCCTTTGAGCAGATCGAATTTGCTCACATATTTAGCAGAACCTACCTGATCTATACAGTCGTCCATACGTGGCAGGGGAAAACAATCAGGTTTTGTAACAGCATTTACTTTTCTCAGATCTGTACAAAACCTTGGACTCTTATCTGGTTTTGGCACTAAAATACAAGGCGAGGCCCAACTCGATGACGAAGGCACCGCAATGTTATTCTGGAGCATGTACGTGACCTCAGAATCCAAATACCTTCGTTTCTCTGGTGACACACGGTAGAAACGCTGTTTAATCGGCTGCGCATCACCAACGTCGATGTCATGCTCAACCCAGTCAGTGCGCGAAGGAACGTCACCAAACAAAGACGGATATTTCTGTACCAACTCTGACAACTCATTCCGTTTACACTCAGGCAAATGAGACAACACCCTATCCAAATTATAAAGTGATTCAGAATTTTTCAGACGACCATACAACAAACTATCGTCTGGCTCTGGCACCTTATCTCCCTCATGCACCATGGACACACAACTAATTCCGAGTGCAGGGCGCACGCCAGACAGACAAGACTCACCTACACGCACATAATAAGGCTTCAGAAGATTAACATGACAGAGTTGTTTTGATTTTTTCCTCCCTGGAGTTGCAATCAGATAGTTCAGTTCAGAGAGTTTTTCCACTACAGTATACGGACCAGAGTATTTTGCCTGAAATGGTGAACCCCACAATAGGCATGAGAGCCAAAACTTGGTCGCCTGCACTGAACTCGTGCCGCTCTGAACGGCGATCATAAATCTTCTTCATCTTCTCTTGAGCTGTCTGTAGCTTCTCCCTTGCCATTCCCCCCGCTACATATAATCGGTGTCTAAAGCCATTTACAAAGTCCACCAGGTTTTTTGGCGGCTCTGTGTCCACCCAGTTACCCTTCAGCACCGCCAGGGGCCCACACACCTTGTGTCCGAAGACCAACTCATTTGGACTAAACCCGGTGCTTTCTTGCACCGCCTCCCTCGCAGCCAACATCAGCCACGGGAGCCCTTCCTCCCAGTCTCTATCCAGCTCGGTACAATAAGCACGAAGGAGGGACTTGAGAGTCTGATGAAATCTCTCTAGTGCACCCTGGCTCTGAGCATGATAGGCTGATGACTGATTATGTTTGATGCGTAAGAGCTTCAGCACCTGTCCAAACATATGAGATGAAAAGTTAGAGCCCTGGTCACTCTGGATGATGTTAGGAATCCCAAATACTGAAATGAACTGAGTCAATGCCTTCACCACAGCTTTAGTCGTTATTGACCTTAATGGATATGCCGCAGGATACCTAGTACTTTGGCACATCACTGTAAGGAGGTACTTACTGCCAGACTTGGAAGGCGGCAAGGGACCCACACAGTCCACAATCAGATGTTGAAATGGTTCACTTACTGCAGGGATTGGCTGCAACGGAGCGGGTTTGATTCTCAGGTTTGGCTTTCCTGTCAACTGACACACATGACAAGTTTTAATATATTCAGAAACATCTCTTTTTACACGTGGCCAAAAGAAATATTTCAGGATGTTACAATATGTTTTCTTAACACCAAAGTGTCCACTGTCATCGTGAGCCACCTTTAACACAAGGGAACGCAACTTCTCAGGCACCACCAACTGAAAAACTGCATCTCCCATACATTCATCGGTAAGAGAAGCCCACTTCCTGAATAGCAACCCATTCTGCACAACATAGCCACAGGCTGCACTGGATATCTCTGCAGGAGACACCGCACACTCAAAGATATCTTTTAACGACTGGTCATTTTTCTGCTTCTCTGCCAGGTCACTATGGGTCACTGATAATGGAAAGTCAGCCAACGACGGAAGCTCCCCATCACCAGCCATTGTATCCGACTCAGCCTTGCACATTGCACGTGTGATCGCACAGACCGAAGTCGCTTCATCTAACCCATTAGGAACAGGATCAACTGGATGGTCTGTAACCACAGGTGCTGGAGGAGTGTCAGACCAGACGCGACTGCCAGCCAAGCCATTACCCAAAATGACATGAATGCCATCAATAGGCAGCGCCGGTCTCACCCCGACCGCTACTTCACCCTGCACAAGCTCACAGGAAAGAGTCACATTATGTACTGGGACAGGCAAAATAGTCAGTCCCATGCCACAACTAAGGACACGGTCACCAGTGTCTGTCTCATCAGAAAAAGGCAACACTGAATCAACAATGAACGAATCATATGCTCCTGTGTCCCTCAGAATTTTAACCGGAACCTTGATGTCACTTCCCACCAATGACACAAACCCATCACTGATGAAAGGATCATAAGCTGCCAAAACATCAGGTTCACATAAACTAGGAGCAACAGCCCCAGAGACATCAGAAACAGGTGCTGCAGCTGCCACAGGCTTAACGTTGGGTTTACCTCCCTTATTCCAAGCCTGCAATCTTGGACACTCAGCTTTCCAATGACCTGTTTCATAACAATAATTACACTTCCCACCAATGTCAAACTTCCCTTGTGGCTTAGGATCAGATTTAAACAAAGTCTGCTTCCATGGACGCACCTGATCACGTGCCACCGAGCATTCTCTGAAACTACCCTTATGGAGAAGAACAAACTCATCTGCTGCCACAGCAGCCTTATCAGCTGTGGTGATCTCCCTTTCCACAATGTGCGTTGCCAGTCGACCCGGAAGAACATTTTTAAACTGCTCCAAAATTACAAGTTCACACAAATCCTCAAATGTGGAAACTTCAAGAGCAGTTAACCAACGTTTAAAATGAGTGGTCAAGTCTCTAGCAAACTCAACATAAGTCTGACCATTTTTCTTCTCCCAAGACCTAAACCGCTGCCGATAAGCTTCTGGCACGAGCTCATAAGCCCTGAGCACAGCAGCCTTCACCTGACTGTAGTCACTGCTATCCGCCAAGCTCATAGCAGAATAGGCCTCCTGCGCCTTACCTGTCAATACGCACTGGAGCATAAGAGCACAATCAGAATCAGACCACCTTCTAGCATGAGCGACACGCTCAAACAACACAAAGAATGCATCAGGATCCTTCTCATTAAACTGAGGCACCAGCCGCAAATTATTTATGTCAAAGGGCCGCACGTGGTCACTCAGCTGTCCACTGAGATTCTCCTCAGACCTCTTAATTTCTGCACTCATGGCTAAGTGCTTTTCCTCCAAAGCCAATTTAGCCTGTTCTGTTCTCTGGCGAATCCTTTCCACCTCAATTTGCATCTCACACTTACGATTTTCCATCTCCAGCTGCATCATGAGGATCTCCTTCTGCTGCTCAAAAGTCAGACCCTGCATTTGACCAGAAAATGCAGGTGGAGCTGGAGAAGACTCTTCATCCACCGTTAAAATTGCCATCTCCACCAATTTTGATTTTATAGCCACTTTAATATTTTCCTTCAGGCGTTTATCACCCACAACCACAGAATAATGTTCTGCCAGTTTAATCAGTTGTTCCCTGGTGCACCTATCCAAAGCCTCCTCAGACGGAGCAGCCACAAATGCGTCAACGTCAGCCATGCCAAACAGTCAATTACGCACACAACAAAGTAGCACAAAAACAATCCAACCAGTTTCAGAGACAGTAAAGCCAACCCGTGCACAACAAAAAGGATGATTCCTCACCTAGGTTTGGAGTTTCCCCGCTATCTACCTATCCAATTATTTAGCTAAACTCCCCCCTAGTCTTCATGTGGCTCCGCGGCGGGTATTTACGCACTGACTCCCGCTGGAACAGGTGAGCGATAACCACTCCCCTGAAACCACGGACGTGCTCCCAAGCAACGCTTCAACCCCGTTTGCCACAACACTACCAAAGTCCCCCCCCGACGAACCCAAAGGGGTACGCCGCTACAGCCTACCAGAGGAAACTCCGCACCACACTTCCAACAAAACACACGGGAACGACCCACTCATGCTCCGACACACCCGTAAACTAAATGTCACGGGCCAAAACACTTCTCCTACCTCGCTTCAGATAACACACTTTATTCAACCTAAAGCAAAAGTCAAAACGCATCAAGCACCTACAGCACATCCAACTTACCTGCTCAACCAGCCAAAACACACCGTCCTTCCCCTCTGAACAAACAAACATTCACCGCGAAACGTAAACAAAATGCACCGGGGCGCGCCGCGGGCACACCACCGCAACTTTACGCGCATGCACGCTCAATTACTCTGTGCACCAAAATCATTCACACAAAACAGAGGGAAAACACTTACCAATCTGCACAATTAGCCACACACAACTGACAACCACCGACAATCTAGACACACCTGCATGTCACTACCAAGATTTGCGCAACAGGAACAAGACGGACGAGCCCCCATTTTGTCACAACCTGGCTCTGGGCCATGACAAAAACGGAGAAGACACGGTGCATTTAATTAAATTATATTTATTATTAACTAAGGTGAACCAAAATAGTGAAAGATGGGATGTGTTAGTCAGAGAGATCAGTAGTGTAAGTGTGGATGGGTGTGAGATGGGATGTGCAATGTTGTATTGTGAAATCAAAATACAAACGCAGCCAAAGGTTCTGCAGCGCCGGTGGAGACGAGAGAAGAAGAGCGACCTCAGTCTCTGAAGAGGTTGGGATTTATAGTCCCGTAGGAGGACCAGGTCCAGGTGCCTGCAATCTGCAATCATCTGCTCCAATTGGAAGGAGAGAAAAAGGGCAGCATCGTGGCAACCAACCACCACTCTAACGGGCAGGGCCGTCACATTATGGGTTAATGGATCATCACTATTATTATTATTATTATTATTATTATTATTGTTGTTGTTGTTGTTGTTGTTATTTTTATTATTATTATTGTTATTATTATTATTGCTATTATTATTATTATTGTTATTGTTGTTGTTATTATTATTGTTATTGTGAGACCCTCACAAATAGAATAGTGTATTATTTTTCTTAAAAATGTTATACACTTGAATTAAAAGCATTATTCTGTATGTTTATTATTTTCCTTATTTAAAATGTTGGCCAGCTAAGGTAATACCAGTAGTAAGTTACTATAGATCACTCGGAACGGAACCTTCCGGCGGTGCTGGGTGTGGCCAGGTGCTCGCTCTATTTAAGTCGGGGTACTTCCGTTTCCTCTAGAGGAGTCTTGGAACATAAGCATGGTCGTCCAGTGTTCTTTATGCCGGTGATCGTCTTCTCTGTTTTTCAGGTTAGTACAAACTTATCCCTTAAGATTCTTTATGCTATGCAAAGTTGCCCAGAGACTGTTTGTGACATGTTGAGAACTTTTTAAGACACTTTAGAAGCTCTGTGATTTTCGCGGGTTGTTGCTGCTGCTGTTTTAACCTGGTTAAAACCAGCCTGCTGTAACTGTGTAAACACTGAAGATGGCGCTGTCCACCACATATTCTAAACATAAGACAAACGGTTCATTTAAATCCGCAACATTACTACTGCTCGTTACTTGACAAATAATATATTGGATGGTGAAGGGTTTTTGCATTTATTGTATTTTGTATTTCAATATTACTATTTGTATTTCTATACTTCTGCTCATTATTTCCAGATTTGTGCTTAAGGTTCCACTAGAGGCTATAGGGTTTATGACAGTGAGCTTTAAGTACATCTATTGCTATTTTGTGTGTATTTGAATATTTGTTTGTTTTCTTTAGCTGAAAGCTAAACAAAAATGAATGTAAATTTATATTGCACTACAGTTAGCTAGTAGCAGCAGTGCACGGCTGCACTAGTGACCATATTATGTTTGCACCAGTAAATGGCAGCTATATATATATATATATATATATATATATATATATATTTACCCAGTACTAATGCTGAATGTTGCACTTGGATTTATTTCAATGTTAGATGATGCTTATTTAGTTTTAATGGTTATATTATATGTAAATGTGCTTTGAGGGAACACGAGCAAACATTCCACACTTACCTGGTTAACACATTCATTGACACAATACATTCACCTACATACATTCACAGATAACATACCTACCTGACAGTTGACACACTCACACACACACTCGCACTCATACACACACTCACACTCATACACACACTCATACACACACACACACACACACACACACTCTTACACTTACCTGTACTTACCTGGAACACATACAAGCCTGAAAAGAAAATACGAACTGTACACACATGCATACACACCTTAAACTTTAAGAAAAGAGACATGATTGCAAGTTGTTGGAATATTTCATTGTTTGTATGCTTGCTTATTTTTGAATTATTGTGAGTAAATAAAAGAGGAGTCTTGGAATGCAAGCATGGTCATCCAGTGTTCTTTATGCCGGTGATCATCTTTTCTGTTTTTCAGACTGCAACCTTGAGACACTGACCAAACACATAATATTTAATTTCAATCTTGTGACGTGGTACTCGGCCCGGCTCGGGACCCGTTACATTATTGTTGTTGTTGTTGTTATTATTAGTGTTATTATTGTTGTTGTTATTGTTATTATTATTATTATTATTATTATTATTATCCATCTGATGCAAATCATCTTGTCATGTGTCTTTATATTTAGTATTTTCATTGAATGTATATTTGTCACTATAATTACACATCAGTACTGTACTACTGTATGGTACGTCTTCATCTGCTTATCTGAGTCTGGGTCGCAGGAGCCTCAGGATAGAAGCCTAGACAGCCCACGTCCACCAGCTCTTCCAGGGGAATCCATTCCCAGGCCAGCTGAGAGAGATAATCCCTTCAGTGTGTTCTGGTTCAGTCCTGAGGGAAGAGTTTGTCATGATGTAACTATGGGAAGAGCAGCTGCAGTAGCAACAGCTGTTACTGCTGCAGCATTAATGCTACTGCATGGAGCGCTGCTGCACACACTGCACGTTGAAATACATTTCCCAAAATTCCAGTGTGACCTACTGACTGTGACTGTAAATACATGGATGGTTAGTGTTGGAGTACACTGTTGTTCAACATGAGGAGCTTCAGGGGCATCATCACAGAATCATGATACAGATCTGATTAAAAAATGCTCACTGAAGTCATACACACTTTAATTACAGGTAGAATTGTTAGATGTGATTATTGCAATTATCTGATTAGTCCCAGTGATCAGAGTTTTATGAACAGAATGATAAAGAACTCTCTCTCTCTCTCTCTCTCTCTCTCTCTCTCTCGCATCTGTTTTTGTCATTTTTATAACTTATCTTTCATACCAAGTCTGTTCAGGTCGACTCACTTGGGGTCCCCTTTCCCCCCTCCATCTCTTAACAGTGTCTGCGTGGGAGCCATGGACGACAGGATCTGTGGTGACTCGCCTGTACTGACCTGTGACCCCGTACCCCCTTCTCGCCTGTCTAGGGGATGGACCAGCCCCCCCTCCTTCATTTATACATGGACGTTCATCTATAGTCTGTCCGTCCATGGGAGTGGATCTGTCCTTCAATGTGGTTCTCCTCAAGATTTCTTCTTTTTCCCACTGGGTTTGGAAGTTTTTTCTTGTTGAGAAGGAGGGTCTAAGGACAGGGGGACGGTCTAAGGACAGGGGATGCTTGGGACTCTTCATATATCTCTGTAGTTGATTGTGTTTTTGTAAAGCCCTGTGAGACGACTTTGTTGTGATTTGGGGCTTTATAAATAAAATTGAATTAAACTGAATTGAACTAGCCTTAATAATCAAATTAAGTGACTGGAAATGCACATGCATTTTCTCAAAATGTAGTTAAAATGTGTTATACTTTTGGAACAAAATACTTTTGACTTATCTTATAATGCTTTGAGCTGCCTGTTCAAATGATCCTGTAATTGAATCATTGAATCATAGATAGATAAACTTAATTCTAACACAATAATAGCAATGCAATAGCAATGTGTACATACTGTACTAGATAATATATTATCAATATGATAAATATTCAAAGACAGCACATTGATCTATAGGGATCCACGGGTTCTCGTCCCGGCTCTGTCTGTCCACATGTCAAAGTGTCCTTGGACAAAGACACTGAACCCTTAGTCTCCCAGTAGGACTGATAGAACCTTAGAACCTACTGGTGTATGAGTGTGTGTGAATTTACACACATGTAAACAGAGGCCATTTGGCTTTTATAGTATATATAATTGTACATAAATATCATTGTGTGTAGTTATAAGGTGAGTGGGTCATGTGGACATGTGTGGAAGTGTCAGAGCTGACAAAGACTAAAATAACTACTATAACCTTTATGCTTCTTTTCTACTCACCTAGTAGAAACTGTCAGTAGAATATGTGGACATAACCTCTGAGATGCTGTTTCTGTCTCAACGAATCTTGTTTTTATCCCTTCATCTTCATTTGTGTGTTTTAACAGTGATCATTAAAGGTTGACATTATGCTACTGACAGTATCCAGTAAAGATGTGCATACTCACTACCATGATGGACTGGCTTCAGCACTGACACTATTGTAAAGGTTGTGTTTTTGGGTGAAAAACATGAAGTGATGTTGGGGCTGAGATGGAGCATGTGCAGCATAGAGACCCCGGTGAGTCACCAACTGAGGACGCTGTGTGTGTGTGTTTGTGCTGCAGCTCTCCCTGGGAATGGCCCCAGAGCAGCGTGACACACAGCGTGCTGTCACACAAACAAGCACACACATTCATAAACACACATGTAATGTTTTTGCTGCGGGGATTCGTGAGTACAGGGAGAAGATTTATTTATCTCTGTGGGTCTTTTTCTTCCTCTATGTGTGAGTCAACAACAACTAGTTCAGTCTCAGCAACACCCGGATGTGCAACAAGGCTGGAAGTAAACTGTTACTAAACATGTGATGAAGGTGATGATGAAGAGGGGCTTCTGCAAATATGAGCATTTCTATTTTCAGTGCCCTCCATGAGAAATTGAAGGTTGTTTATTTTTTGCTATAGAAGTTGTACAGTAGCCACTCATAATGTCTTGTCTCGTCATCGAACGTTTATCATCACTAGGGTCACAGGGGTCACAGGGGGTCTAATCCAGCTACAATGGGTGAAGGTGGGGTCAGAGGTCACCCTGTATGAGTCTCCAGTTCATCTCAGGACTGAACATATATATATATATATATATATATATATATAGTATAAAAAAGTATAATAAGCATGCACCAAGATAGAATAAGATAAAAATAAATATAGTAAAAATATGTAATGTGCAATTCTGTGTCCTTCTCACTGTGAGACATGAGTGCTAACAACTGCCCCACTGTGCCGCCCCACTCATAATGTAAAGACTTAAATGTTATAATGTAATAAAATCATGAGTGCATAACACAATATTTATTATAAAATTGTTTGAATTGTAACTTATTACATTGTGAGCTCAGCTATACAGTAACTAATGATGTAATACAAGCTCATAATGTAATATACTAAAACCCATTCCTTTTTATGCATTTGAGTGGTAAATTGTTAGCGCTAGATGCCCCGAGTGGTAGAAAATCTAATGTGCTACTGTAGTAGTCTAGTCACGCTCAATGTAACTTTTGGACAGATTTCCCTGAAACTGGCCAATCAGAGTGAAGTATTGAGTCAGAGGGCGGGTGTAACAAAGTGACGATTTGGGGAGAAACAACTGGAAACAGAAACGACAACGATACATGGCTGTCAACTGGGCAGCCATTTCCTTTTATCACAGATGAGTGAAGAATGTGAGAAAATGTCATCAATCTTTAAATTGTTTTTTACAGAAGCGACAACATTCGTTAAGCTCCATAATCCACCATTTTGTTTAGATAACAAAATGATTGGTTCTTCGGACTCCTCCGTCAACTTTCCGGCGCTCTAACTATGTCATCGTAAAGATTTCCCTGATTGGTTGTAGTACCGTCCTATTGCATAAAGGATTTGAAAGACAACCTTTTAGCCCCGCCTCCCCTGACCATGAAGCAGCACATTCATGGAATGAATGGAGATAGCGTGGATAGTCTAGTAAAAGGTGATAATTCAACTTTTTTCAGTATATTTGAATAACCTGCAGAAACCTTAAATAAATTATAGGATTCCTTCAAAAGCATTACTTAAAAATAGTTAACCTTTTATCTTGCAATGGTAAAAAAAAATAGTGATAATGCAACTTTACTCATAGTATAAACCATTGTTACAGTATGAGCTTGTATTACATTATGAGTTGCAATAAAGCTGAGCTAATGTAGTAAGTTATCACATTATCTGCATAGATGTTACGTTATGCACTCATGAGTCAATTATAATTGGCTCAATTATTTCATTATTAACTTTTATTACATTTAAGTTATTACGTTATGAGCATATTTCCATTATGCACATTACTGTTATTTATGCACATGCATCCTACTGTAAACTTACATTTTACTTTCTAATCTACTTTACAGTTTATTATTGTTAGGGCTTGATAATTGAAACATGTCTGAACAAGATTCAGAACCTCTAATGTTGGAACCAGCAGCTATTTACAGTGATCCCTCTCTATAATGCAGTTCACCATTTGCAGTTTCACAATTTTTGTGTGTGTGTGTGTGTGTGTGTGTGTGTGTGTGTGTGTGTGTGTGTGTGTGTGTGTGTGTGTGTGTGTGTGTGTGTGTGTGTGTGTGTGTGTGTGTGTGTGTGTGTGTGTGTGTGTGTGTGTGTGTGTGTGTGTGTGTGCGCGCACTTGAACACATTGGCGGCTGTGGTTCAGTTGATAGAGTGGGTCGCCCAATGACCGAGAGGTTGGCGGTTCGCGTCCCATCTCTGGCTGTCCACATGTCGAAGTGTCCTTGGGCAAGACACTGAACCCTGACTTAGGCCCCCAGTAGGACTTACTGTAGACCTTAGAAACGTACTGGTGTGTGTGAATGGGTGAATGTGAGGCTAATGTAAAGAGCTTTGAACACCATGAAGGTGGAAAAGAACTATATAAATGCAGAACATTTACCATTTACATTCTGTGTTCTGCGTCCTGATTGGCTAAGGCGCTGTAACCCTTGTCAATCCCTCTCATGCAAACCATGTCTATATGGACACATGTTAGAAATGAGACATATCAGGTGCGTCTCTAGCAGTGTTGAATTTTTCAGTTTTCTTCCACAAACCCACAATGATGATGAAACATTCCAAGAGTTTTCATCTGCAGGGAAGCTGGCAGATAAGGTGCCGTGTGGCTCCCTGGTCTGCACATTGGTCTGGAAATGCCTTTAGACTTTTTTTTATTTGCCATTTTCCTTTTTATTTTGAAGAAATCCTCTTTTCTGTTGAACCACAATGGTTTAATTATCTGAGCTGAATTCACATTTAAACCTCTGAGCTACACCTGAACTCATCAAACAGTCCTTCAGTTTAAAATCTACATAACGTCACTTGTACTTCCTCTGTGATGACTTGACTTGAGTGGGCTGCCCATGTAAATTAACATCCTCAGAAGTACATGTAGTTCATCATTTAACCATTTCCACCACCATGAGGTTTATGTTGTGCAGCACTACAGTCTCAAGTGGGGCCAGATCTGGGCATGGGTAAGGGGTGGGCAATGCCCCACTAAATGCATTGGCTGCTCCCCAACTAAGAAAAACATCACACCACTGGTATGAAAGACAAAGGATTCTATTTGATCCACCAAAACAATAAAAAAGGATCGCTCAGACACTCTCCCAATCTGCTGCAACTAACAGACTCGATCATTTGTGGGCAGCGTTCAACAAGCAGCCAAACCCTACGGCTCTCACTTGATTTCAAAGAGTACAGACACTGGTTGAGGACATAGAAAGGAAGGGATACGTTATTTTAGTGGTTGTTCAGTCGTTCACTCTTTCCCCTCTTTATTGTTTATGCTCAGTGATCTGACCTCTATGGTCTGTATTTCAGACATCGCAAGTTCCAGGTTCTCCCTCATATGGATAGTGGCTCATTGTTGTCAGATAAAATATGCCGGATTTTGGACTATGAGAGGGAGTTTTTTTTTTTTAACACCGCAAGAGAGAGCGTAAAGGCAAGACAATACACCATGCATCATGCTTCGGTGACTTCAATTACATTGCACAGGCACGAGAGAGAGAGAGAGCAAGAGAGAGAGGGGGGGGGGACTGTAGGCTAATGATGGAACCTGTGGATTCATTCAAAGGCTGTGGTCACACCAGCCACTCCAACATTTTATGTGCACTTTTATTACAGACTTTATAGCAAGGCACGTCTCCACCGACTCTCTGATCAAACTTATGCCGGTGAGCTGCTTCAGTCTAATATTTGACACATGTGCACTTTCTCCACAAGCATCAGCAGCAGTCCGCTCAGCCTTACCTACTGGAGAGGCTCCAGGAGCGGACACAGACTGCCTTGCTGTCGGGAGTTTAGGGACCGTCACAAAATAAATTGACCGGCAAGACTAAAAAAAAAACAACAAAAAAAACCTTTTCTCCATTAAATCAATTATATATTCATCTGAGATGTATAAATGAATGAATGAATCAATACATAAATAAATGAATAATTAATATGTATTAATTTTCTAGCAAATGCTTACTCAAATTTCATGTTTTTGTTCAATATGACCTCATGTGACCTCTGGACTCCAATAGGCCTTTAATTTATATCCTGGTCTGGGCACACAAAACACACCTCGTATATTTAATTGATATCACTTCATTCATTTTCTAGTAATTTTTTAATCATGAATTACATGTTTTCGTTCAGTAGTTCGGAAAGGGGGTGGGGGCGTTGGAAGGGTCGATAAGCATCTCCCTGAAATGAGTTTTTGGAACTTGGGATGTCTGGTATTTTGTCAATATGGTCTCTGTCAACAGGATGCATCTTTAACGCTGTCAGCGCCAACACTCAATACAAACCCTGTAGTTCAGCATCAAGAGCGCTAAGCGCCTTCAGCACTAAAAAAATGCAGAGAAAGACCGTTTTTGGAGTTGGAAATAGTTGAAGTTTTAGAACAGCGCTGCGGTCATCAATGTCACAATCTCTTACTGGCCAATCAAAAGCAAGCAGGAGGCGGTACAAGCACAGTAAAGAATGTTGGTGTATTTGGACCAGCTAGAGCGGTTGATCTCAGTAGTTTCATTTTTATTTTTTTCTCTCTTTTTTTTTTTTTTTTTCTTTCTGATTTGCTAAAAACTCCGTAGACGTCAGCCACTACTGTAACAGACTGGATAGAATACTACCTGCGGAGTGATATGGTACCATGAATCTGTAGTGACAAAACTCATTGCCATTGGCAGCAGGCGTTAATGGCGCAGCAGGTGGTTATCGAAAACAATCCGCCCGCAGAACGCTGGGAACGTCCATTCAAAGTGAATGGGAGCTGTCGGAACATTCTAGAGTCCGTAGAATTCAACTGGTGAAAAGACATTAAAAAAAAAAAGATCTCAGTGGTTTCAGACAAGCCTGTTATTTACCACCTGTCACTGAAGGGTACTATGACTGGGGGTAAAAGTGAAGGCATGGACATGTTACGGTGTCACTTGGGCTGCCTGGTACATATATTTGTTGGGTCTAAACAACACTTATCAAATTTAACGAAACCAAGAGGAGACGAATGATGTCGTTTTGTACCTCTGCAGAGGGAGAATTTCGGCAGGAAAAAATACAGTCTGTACCCAGCTCCTCTCTGCCTCTATTCTGCTTAAGATCTCCTCCTGCTTAAGCTTTTATTAAGAGATTTAGAAAAAACATGACGTGAGTTACTAGGACAGATAACAGGTTGTAGAGAAGGGAAGTCTTCACACAGCGAAACATTCAGATAAGCAGATGTCCAGCAAAATGTACATTTGTAGGTTCATAAGAACACTCAGACAATAAATGCTTTGTCTATGAGAATAGTGGAATTATATATTATAATAGAATAGTGGAAATCATATTTTATAATAGAATTTACTTCACATACAATAGAATTTACTTCGCAATATTTACTGTTTTTAGGGGGTTTTTTCAAGTAGTTTTATATGCTGATAACAAGTAAGGGTAAGGGTTATGTACCTAACATGGAAGTGTGTGACGTTAGTGTAACACACGCTCACGCAGGGGAACGCATTCTCTAAAAACACATCCTGTCGACACATGCCCATATGCATAGATTTCTGGTTGCTAAACCTCAGAGCGACAATGCTGCTGCTAGTACTAATGCTAGTGCTAATGCTAGTGTTAGGGCCAGTTTGAATAAGTCTGAAGAATGTTTGGTGATGTTTTGGACTATTTATAATTTGGATGTGCAGATGTAGAATTGTGTTTTTTGTGCTGTTTTGATTGGTAAGTGTGTTCCTATGGGATACATGTAGTTTGGAGTGAGGGACGCCCTGTCCAGTTGACATGCACGCAGCAATGAAGTTACCTTAAGGTACTTTATTTGTCATTATATACTGTACAATCAAATGTGTCCTCTGCATTTAACCTGTAAGGAGCAGTGGGCCGCACCCAGGTACCATCTCCTCCTGTAGAACCAGGCTAAGGCTAGACTTAGGCTAGGATTTGACCCTTACAAACATGTTTTCGGGTGATGGGGGAAACCGGAGCAACCGGAGGAAACCCATCCAGACACGGGGAAACAAACATGCAAACTCCACACAGAAAGGTCCACATGGTCCGGGAGTCAAACCCAGGTCTTCTTATTGTGAGGCTAGTGCGCTAACTGCTCAGCGACCGAGAAAGAATGCTATGTGAACCTGTACCTTATGACAGAATGATGATTATGTTGATCAGCTGATATTGTTGTTTGTTTTTTTTACCTTTTTCTTTGTTGTACTAAGATGATCCATTTGTGTTACTGAGACGTGCAAGAATAAAAGGACATAACAAGTGGGTTGAATATGGATGAATTTGTGAGGGTTTTAGCACAGAAAGGCGTAAGACTGATGTTATAATTATTGAGCTATGTTATGAAACAAGTCAACTCACAACAAAAGACAAACAAGGAAAAGGAAAAAAATACGCAAAAAAGATAAAAAAGTAATGTGATAGACAGATGAAGATCGATAAAGTGACATGACACAAGATTAATATATAGACAAATTCATATGACGATAGGCAGAGTTTGGAGGATTCAAACATGGCGCCTTATGGTGCCGTCCTCTCTCTGGCATTTCTCCACCAACTACCTAATTCTAAATCCAGAGCTAAACTTTTTTTCTAAGTTAAGAGCCATCTCTGTCGCCTTGAGCCATGAAAGAAGCTTGTGCACCTACTCGTTCATGGTGGACCGGGTCAGTTTTTCTCTGACAAATGGTGATACTTGCTCCAGGCGTCTGTTCTGCTCTGCAACACGAGCTACCATTTAGAAACACAAAGAGTCAACAGACAAGTGTCTCTCAACTCAAAGCAGAACCCAACATAAAAACATGACGAGTGGATAGAATCTGACACACTGAAGATGAACTCTGTGTTGAGTCTCACTTTATTGGAAGCTGAAGCTGACTTTGCTAACTCCACTTCTGAGTAAAGCTGTAAAACTCCTTTTTAGGATTCGGCTCCGTCCGAGTCACTCACTAAAATGATCCAGGTCTGCGAGTCACCTGAGACAGGATTGCTAAAATCGACAGCTGGGAGGAAACTGAATCGTTTGAATCTGTTTTAAATATAAAGTAAAGAGTCTTGAGATGAGAAAGAATCACTTTCAAATAAGGTAGGACGGGTGTGGCTCAGTTGGTAGAGCGGGTCGTCCAATGACTGAAGGGTCAGCGGTTCACGTCCCAGCTCTGGCAGTTCAGTGCATATCTGCCTCTGTGAACTTAATGTTCTCTGTACATTGTCCCTTAAATAAAGGTAATAATAATAAAAAAATAAACGTAATAATAATGTGTTTTATGTTAGGAGCACTAACCCAGTCACAGAGCGACTCGGACCATAGCTGCCAACACTCCCGTATTTCAGACCCATCTCCTGTACCCCCCGTTTTGTAATGTCCCGTAATTTATTAGTTCTGAATGTCAAAAAAAAAAAAAAAAAGTGAAATACAAATATGAATCTATCATTTGGCTGATGTTCTCCAGTTCCCAGATATCATGTATGGAACGTATACATTCATTTGTTTACTATCTGATACATCATGGATGTGTAGTTGATCTGTGTGCACGGTGAAATTTTTCCCCCAAACAGTATCACACACACACACACACACACACATACATACACATTCGCACACACACACACACACACACATACACAGACACACACACACACACATACATATATACATACATACACACACACACACATACACACACACATGCATACACATTCGCACACACACACACACACACACACACATACACACATACACACATACACAGACACACACACACACACATACATATATACATACATACACACACACACACATACAGACACACATACATACACATTCGCACACACACACATACGCACACACACACACACATACACACACACACACACACACATACATACACACATACACATACGCACACACACACATACACACACACACACACATACATACACACATACACATACGCACACACACACATACACACACACACACACACACACACACACACACATACATGCGGCTGTGGTTCAGTTGGTAGAGTGGGTCGCCCAATGACCGAGAGGTTGGCGGTTCGCGTCCCAGCTCTGGCTGTCCACATGTCGAAGTGTCCATGGGCAAGACACTGAACCCTGACTTAGGCCCCCAGTAGGACTGACCTTTGACCTTAGAAACCTACTGGTGTATGAGTGTGAGGCTAATGTAAAGCGCTTTGAGCACCATGAAGGTGGAAAAGAACTATATAAATGCAGAACATACACACACACACACCGTATATGCATCCAAAACACTATTAGTATATTTCTATACACTATTAAAGACAGAACAACAAATTGCATAATATGTATATAATAGTCAATTAAAGGGTTGGACCAGGGGTCCCCAAACGTTTTCATGTGAGGGCCACATAACTTTTCCCTTCTCTGATGAGGGGCTGGTGTCAGTTTGTAACACAAAGTGTAACGACTGCAGGAGTGACTAAATGTAAAAATGTTCATTAAGCCACAATCAAATAACCCTCTGTGGGTTCTTCACAGAACAAAGTCCATTGAACATAAACTTCTTGGTCTTAACAGGTCCATGTTCAGCTCAGTTGTCAGAGCAGAATCTGTGACTTAAATGACTCATATGAGCGTCTGTCAAAGTTGTTGTGTTAAACTAGTCACTAACTAATAGTTAATAATGAAAATAGTTCAAAACTGAGGAACATTTTATTGCAAAAGTCCAACTTTGTTATCAAAAACAAATACACATATATGAAAAAAATAATCCAAATGCTCTGGTATTGTACAGGGGGCCGGACCAAATGTGGAAGCGGGCCACAGTTTGGGGACCACTGGGTTATACTTTAGATTAGTAGACAGTGGATACGTCATCATGAACTAACCTGACAGTACACTGACTAAAACACAGGGAAAGTGGAACAAATCCTAAAATACTTGAAAGATTTGCTTCCATACATCTGCATATCACCCTTGTTTTCTGAATCAAAGTTAACATGTAAATATATGGAAATTACATTTCGATGTGAATTCTCTCTTGCAGGGGATTTGACATCACTGGAATAAAACGGGGGGGAAAGCATGTCGAAAGGGAGTGGGGAAACCACTTTGCTCCACTCGGCTGTAAACAAGAACATGTCTGTGCTCAACACACCTCTGTCACAACCATTTAAAACACAACAGTATGTGAGTACCTGCCTGTGGTACAAAAACATAAGGGGTACAACTCTCACTAGCGGTTACATTTCGATATTTACTGCTCTAAATAACAGGAAACACTTTCTGACATTTCGCTGCAGCCTTTTTCTGCTCTCTAACGCCTTTGAAGCACATTTCGACTTCTCCCTGAATCCAAACCTTCTTTTCATGCTTGTGGTTCTGAAATCAATGTAGCTATCTCTTGGATTCACCTGCTCTGTGGAACACTCAGGAAGAGCTGGCACACCCACAAACCCCCCATATGTGACTAAAGTCCTGTCTAGACCAAATTCGTTTTACTGAAATATCAGGCAGGTAATGTCTTTGACTTCTGTCATTTCTGTTATGATGGATGTTGGAAAAATGTTGGTAAACTGGAATAAGCCATGTTTTAGCCAAATGCTTTGATGCTAATTGCTAGCTCATTCTGCATTACAGCAAGAAAATACAACTGCTGAAGCAAACCATATAATTCAATAAATATACAGAGAATCAGGAGGTCATTTGCTGACCTTTAACCCTTTAACACCCACAGCTAGTGGCAGCCAAAACCAGCTAAAATGTTTAATAACTTCGGAACCACCTATCAATACATGCAAATGATTCTAATGAAATACAGTTTTATCTTTTTATCTCCTGATGTGCCAAATTGGACATCCACAGGCTTTGTAGTGAACGGTCAAACCCCATCGTTTTCTACAAACATTGAATCCATTTACATGAATATAAAAATCCAATAAGTGGGAAGAATCAAATAATTTTAATAATCTGATCTGACACCTTCATATGCACTTGAGAAATGCAATACTCAAATAACATAATAATAATGTCAACTCCAAAGTTTCCTCAATGTTTTAAAGTGAAAAAAGTAGTTATATGATGAAAACAATGTGAATATTATGAACAAACTGACATTTTTGAAGAAAACTATGTGCAGTTTTAACAATATTATGTCTCAAATGATCATTTATACACACATGCGAATTACAATTTACAGATCACAGTAGATTAAAAAAACATACATAAAACATTTAATAATAAGAGGCAGAATATTGGTAAAGTTGTCCTTCAGACATTTCAAAAATGTTCAGATTTGTTCATGTTGTATTTTTGTGAAATGGTCATTTTGTGTAAATGCAATAAAAAGACATGAACATTTTTACATTAACATAGAGTTTGTTATTTGCAATTGTGACTATATGTTATGAGAGCATTTCACTGATCTGACCCATTTGAGATTAAATTGGTCTGAATGTGGAACCGAAACTAAAATGATTTATATTTTCAGTTTAACATAGGAATCCGACTGCTTTTGTACTTACTTTTAAAAAATAGCTGTTTAAGCTGCATGCTGTTTGAATAAAACTATATTTCCTCGAAAGGGCTAGCCAACGAGCTAGTTATCATTTAATGTGGAAGGTACCTTTAGCTAAACCAAATGTCAGCATGTATTAGCTATAATAGTCAGTCTGTAATTTGGCAGTTGTGTGAAATTCCCTTACGTTGGCAGGGAATACTTTTAATTGTTGTTTGTTTTTAAATGTTTGTTTTACTTTTAAATCTTGTTTGTCTCTATATGTTAGTCCCTGTGATGAACTGACAACATAACCCTGACCCCGCCTTCACCCATATGTAGCTAGGATAGGCTCCAAGTGACCCTGTGACCCTAGGGTTAAGGTTCAGAAATTTTTTTTACACTTGGTAGATCTAAAGGTGATTATAATTGATTGTAATTCTTTTCATTGTTAAGATCCTATTGAGGGGCGGCACGGTGGTGCAGTGGTTAGCACGGTGGTGCAGTGGTTAGCACGGCGGTGCAGTGGTTAGCACGGCGGTGCAGTGGTTAGCACGGCGGTGCAGTGGTTAGCACGGCGGTGCAGTGGTTAGCACGGCGGTGCAGTGGTTAGCACGGCGGTGCAGTGGTTAGCACGGCGGTGCAGTGGTTAGCACGGTGGTGCAGTGGTTAGCACTCGTGCCTCACAGCAAGAAGGACCCTGGTTCGAATCCCGTACCAGACCTTTCTGTGTGGAGTTTGCATGTCCTCCCCGTGTCCGCGTGGGTTTTCGCCGGGCACTCCGGTTTCCTCCCACCATCCAAACACATGCACTGATAGGTTAATTGGTTAATCTAAAATTGTGATTGTTTGTCTATATATGTTCAGCCCTGAGATGAACTGGCGTCTCATACAGGGTGTACCCCGCCTTCGCCCATTGTAGCTGGATTAGGCCCCCAGTGACCCCCATGACCCAAGTGTGGATAAAGCGGGTTCAGATAATGAATGAATGAATAAGATCCTATTGAGTTGAACGTGACACTCCTGATATACTTTATCAGGAATCATACGAAAATACCCAATTCTCACCGAAAAAAAGCAATTGACAGAGGATAATACAATCCGTGTATCAAAATGAAACAAAAAAATAAGACAACGGAAAAGCAACTCATTTCTTCATTATTTGTTTCCGAAACCAAAATGAAAAAATGGATAACGATCCATTTTTCATTTTTCGTTTTCGTGTTTAAATGAATAATGAAAAAAAACGGATATTTATCCAATTTTGATCTGAAGCAAGTTGAGTAAACCAGAAATGACTGTGACCCACAGTGACCCTAAGACTGTCAAGGAGGGGGTGAGGTGAAGCAGGACTCAAATGCACAGTGCTGAAGGAAGAACGGATTTAATAACAAACTAAGAAACATAAATACAAGAAGGAGACAAAACTAGAGTCAAAACCTGAACAGAACAACCAGAGTCTGTGGTGATGATGAGTGTCCGGGTTATGGAGGTGACATTACTGAATGGTCCCGCACTGGCAACTGCAGCCTTACTGCTTTTATAGCCACAGATGAGGAACGGCTGCAGCTGCGTCGTGCGGGACCAGGTGGATATGGAGATGACTGGGGGAAAGGTCACCGGAGCGGAGGTCATGACAAAGACCTGAAGATATGACCATGGAGAAAGTTAGTGTCATATTCCAGGTATATTGTTTTTATAATAACAACACAAACAATATTTATATGACCAGTATATATGTTTATGTGTACAGCTTATACTTACCTTATGTATTGATGACAGGATAACAGTTTCCACTTCTGTATCTGACATTTGTCTTTTACACTGAGTTTGTGTCGAGCACAGAATCTTCTCACCGATATTTCCGAGGATCTCTGAATCCATAACTGCCTTAGAAATCTCAGCATGTGTTTTTCCATCGTCAAACAGCTGTTTAATCATAACATAATGATCTTCAAGTCCGGTGGATGTGTTTCTTTCAGTTGTTAAGATTCATTTCTGGTTTATTCAACTTTCTTCAGGTCAAAATTGGATACAAACAGTCGTTATCTGTATTTTTCCATTATTCATTTAAACACAAAAACGAAAAATAAAAAAAAAACGAATCGTTATCCGTTATATTTTGGTTTTGGAAACAAATAATAAGAAATGAGTTGTTTTTTTCATTGTCTTATTTTTGGTTTCATTTTGAAAAACAACTGAACAAATGATGCACGGATTTAATATAATAATAAATGGCAATGAATTATTTGAGTAAAAAAAGAATAAATAATTTGTAACTGCCATAAAAGTAGTAATCCTCAGTGCATCCATTATACAACAGCCCATAATCATCACTGTTGCAAAGTCAAACCTCACCAGAGGAACCTTCTGCACCAGTCACTTCTATATCTTCTAACCATCTCTTACCTGGGCAGGATATTTGCCCTTTTGTGGTGAGGAGGCAGCAGCAGGAGCACAGATCCACTGCCTGCAGACTCAGTGAACAGCTGAACACACTGGGGTTGTGGCTCAACTCCCCAGAGGCGTGGATGGGGTTGCAGGGGTGACTCTAAGCTCCTTTCCTTCCTCATCCATATTCACACCACACTAGTGTCACATTCAACACAAAGCTCTTTCTTTGTTTTTTTTTTTTTTTTTTACATGTGAACATTATTTTGGAAGCGTCATGCAGGCCTACTTCATGCTTAATGCTTTAGTGGTTTTCAGGAATTACATGTGGTTGACACCATCAGCCTTTGGCTTGAAGCACCTGTTGTGAAAGATAATGAAAATAGGACTCTGGTGTCTTCATAAAAGGGTTTTAGAACATACGCAGTACTCAGGATGGAGGTACATGAACATGAGGTGAACACAATGAATGCTTAAAACACACAGAGGCTCAACAGGCTTTCACCTTCTGTTGTCCTCAGAGAATCCATAATTAACCCTTTAATCCACAGGTGTCAAACTCCAGTCCTCGAGGGCCGGTGTCCTGCATGTTTTAGATATTTCCCTCTTCCATGTGATTCAGTTTAACCCTTTAACTCCTGAGATTTTAGCAATCAGTAAAAAAGTAAAATAAAATGAACAACCAAAAAACTAAAAGTAATAATAAGCTAACAAAATAATTGGTAACATGAGCAAAGTAAGACACAAATGGCAGAAAATCGAAGAAAAATAATGACATAAAAAAAATGTAGAAAAATAAACAAAATCAGCAACAAAATACATATTTACAAAATAAAAAAATAATGTGGAAAATTTTGAAAAAAAAAAGAAGAGAAAACTAGTATTAACATTTGGTCCCAGCCTTTAATTTTTTTTAAATTAAAAAAAAAATGCATTTTGACACATTTTCTATCCATAAAACTAAAAGGAAAATGGTAGAATTTTTCTGAATATTTAAACTAAATCATCCATTCAGAATGCATCAGCGCTGACATTTAAAGAGTTAATAATCAGCTCCTCATCGGACTGATAATGATGTAATGGCCTCCATGTGTAATGGAAGAGGGAAACATCTAAAACATGCAGGACACCGGCCCTCGAGGACCACAGTTTGACAACCCTACTTTAATCCCTGACGGCTCTGGGGCTCTGTCTGTTTGTATGATTCATAATAAATACTACTACTATTAATAATGGTAAATGTTCTTCACTTCTATAGTTGTTCCACCTTCATGGTTCAAAGCTCTTTACATTAGCCTCACATTCACCCATTCACACACACTCATACACCAGTAGGTTCTAAGGTCAAAGGTCAGTCCTACTGGGACACTAAGGGTTCAGTGTCTTTGCCCAAGGACACTTGGACATGTGAACGGCCAGAGCTGGGACGCAAACCGCCGACCCTTCAGTCATTGGACTAACCGCTCCACCAACTGAGCCACAGCCGCCCCATAATAATGTAAATGTAATGTAATGTACTTTATTTGTCATTATACATTGTACAATGAAATGTGTTTAAGCCATCCTTCATGCCATTGGGGCACCTGTAAGGAGCAGTGGGCAGCCATGGACAGTGCCCGGGGGGCCTATCTCCAGCTGTAGAGCCAGGCTAGTGTTCAGAATCACCTGCTGGAGGACTTTGCCCTAACGAACAGGTTTTTGGGTGATGGGGGAAACCAGAGCACCCAGAGGAAACCCATCCCAGCCTTCTTGCTGTGAGGCAAGAGCGTTAACCGCTCAGCCACCGTGCTGCCAATAATGGACATAACAATGTAATAATGCATTAAAATGAAGAGTACTTTATTGTCATTAGCACAGTGTTTTATACATTAAAAAGTGGAATGAAATTCCATGTCTCCATGCCCCAGATGTGCAGAGAATAGATATAATAAAATATAAAAAATATATAGACAAGCAAACATAACATATAACACATGCATCTCCAAACTATTCCACAAAGTTTTGTTCCAACCAACCAAGAGTTCACAGTTTGACCAATCCACTCTCTAAAGACTGACATCAGTTGATTGTGTCACCTCTGGTGTGCTGCTGCTTGGTTGGAACAAAAACCTGCAGCCACACCAGCCCTTTGTGGAATAGTTTGGACATGTCTTATATAACATATACACAGTGTGTAGGGATTTTGGATTTGGTATAATGCAGTATGGAGGCCCCTCCCCCACCCATTCACCAGTGTGAGTGACACTGGAGGCAGGAGGGTGAAGGGTCTGTTTTTGCTTTTTTTTTAACTTGTTGAGTTCATATGATGATGGGATGTTAGAAGAAATTTAAATATTTAGTTAAAAAATTAACTATTAAAACTATTTTTTAAAAAAGTAATAGTTGTTTTTATGGGAAAAAAATGGTTCATAAAAATTAACAAGCAAAATATTATCTTGTCAAATGTCGGTATCGGCCCAGAGTTTAAGAATTGATATTATTCTGACACAGTAGACACTTGATACCCAATTATTTCCTACTGACTGACCCAGCAGTGACATGGGTCATACTAGAGTCAGAGAAAAGGAGTTTGAGGATCTCACTTGTATGTCCACGAACACCATGAATAAGTCAGATTATGAAAGGCAGAATGAACAGGTGAAAATCAATGCATCATGTTCCACAATGTTACTGTGTAATAATAAAAAAAAAAAATTATGCATGAGAAAAATGTGAACTGCAGACATCTGTAGGATCGACTTTCCCACAGGTGGAATATAACATGGTTTCATATCAACTCAATACGTTTCCATGTTTGCAAACACAGGATGAGTAATGTTCTGAAAGACAAAAAGCAACGTGCAGTGGTCTGTAAATGAAACCTAGTGTTCTGTGGTGACTTTACCTGTTGAAGCACAGTAAAGATTAAGCAGATTGATTTCACTTTAAAGGTGGGGTCTAGGAAAAAACGGTCCAGCAATTCAACACAAGTGAGATTTTGAAAATACACACTCCCTCTTCGTCTTCAGCCCACCCCTCGAAACCACACCTTCACATGAACACATGAACGCACACGCTGTCTCGAGTGGTCAAGAAAGTTCACAACCTTCTGGAGAACTTACTTCGATTAGTCAACAAGCACAACACCACAGTGGCTATTTTCATTAACATCTTTCATTTTCAGGGTGAATAAATGTTCTTTTCCACTTTCATGGTTCACAGCTCTTTACAGTAGCTTCACATTCACCCATTCACACACACACACACACTCATACACCAGTAGGTTTCTCAGGTCTAAGGTCAGTCCTACTGGGGGCCTAAGTGTCTTGCCCAAGGACAGCGAACCACCAACCTCTCGGTCATTGTGCGACCCACTCTATCAACTGAGCCACAGCCGCCCATAGCTAATATACCATACCCATAACCCATTAGTATGTCCAAATATTATATATTTTCATCTTACCTATATCCAGTAGAAACATGTCCATCTTAGCATCTGTTTTTTCAGTTGACGCCAGCGCTGGAAAGCCGTAGCCATTACCATCCTTGTCGTGTTCCGTCCTTCACACCTCTTACTCATGGCCGTAGCTTTTTACTTTGGTTTTGCTGCCGGTTGTCGTCTTTTCCACCATAAGTGTTTATGTGAACACACAGAAGGGTCATTCACTGATTGGCCAAAGTTTTCCTCTGGTTCCACCCTCAAGACTCCACCTCTTCACATATGGGTTAAGGTTTTCAAGCAATATGGTAAAAAAAAAAAATGCTCTAAAAACGATCTCCCACCCCACATTTAATGTAAAAAACAAAACAAAACAAAGCATTACAGACTAAAAAATATTTTGGACATTATTACAATTATTCTTGAAAGTGATGAAACTGTGTGTTGGTTCAGTATAGAGCTGTAAAAGTCCTTTTTACAGTCAGTCACTAAAATGAGTCACCTGAGTCAGTATTGTTAAACAAACAGCTGGAAGGAACTGAATTATTTGAATCAGTTTTAAATGTAAAGTAAAGTGCCTTGTGATGACAATTAATCATTTTCAAATAAAACTAAGGCTCAAGTCAAGGGAAATATTTATTTATGCACAAAAAAGGGATAATACAAAACATAAACACAGGCATAACAGCAAAAAGAATGTGCAAAATAATGAGCAAGAATTAAAGGTAAGACTCCACTTTAAATAAACAAGCAACCTGCAAGTGAAACCACAAATAACAATAAATAAGTAAACAAACTGAAATAAGTAAATAAATAACTATATACAAAGGTGTGTAATGGCTTTAGAGGTTAGCATTTAAAAATGTGCTTACGTTAGACAGAGCTCTAACCCACTCACAGAACGATTCAGACTGGAAATTCACCGGCAGATTTGAAATGGTTCTGACCCGGCTCGGCTGAACCGGCAGATTCACTCATGCTAACCCGCTCTGTTATGGAGTCGACTGCACGGCTGTAGGGTGTAGGAAATAAACTGTACGTAGTAGTCTATGCAAGTAATGTATGTTTTAATTCTTCTGACTTCTGATTCATGACTCGTGAGTGATTTAATGGATCTGAATGATGAACCCGTGTGAGTCATGACCCGCTCATTTACTCAAGGACAGAGAAAACTCTGCATAGTTCCATAAAAATACAAATAATTCTAACGTAAATATGTCATAATAGTAATAATAAACTCAGTGTGGTTGTACGTAATAAAAAAAACCATCATATGGTTGTGTAGGTGTGTTTTTTATCCCCCATTTTGTACTTTCTGTTTATGTCCAAAATAGTTTATGTACATATTTCATTTATACCATGTATGTGTCTGCATGTTTAAACCAAGGACCAAGGAAAAGACATACTGAAAACAAATGATTCAAGAAATACAGTGTATTTAATATGAAAGAACAATGTCAAGGTAAAAGACACACACACACACACACACACACACATACATACACACATACATACATACACACATACATACATACACACATACATACATATATACATACATACATACACACATACATACACACATACATACATACACACATACATACATACACACATACATACATATATACATACATACATACACACATACATACACACATACATACATACACACATACATACATACACACATACATACATACACACATACATACATATATACATACATACATACACACATACATACATATATACATACATACATACACACATACATACACACATACATACATACACACATACATACATACACACATACATACACACATACATACACACATACATACACACATACATACACATACATACACACATACATACATACACACATACATACATACACACATACATACATATATACATAACTTGGAAATACAGGATCGATGGTATTCCTGCTGGACATTTCTGCCTGTCGCGCCTCCTCCGGCGCCTTCGGAATGCGTGTGCATCCTGGACACCCTGGGCCTAACTGGGTCATCAGCTGGGGACCACCGGTCATGGATGTTTCGCTCCTTTAACCCCAGGACATCGACCGGTGGCGGAGCGCTGGCTGGGAACTCTCCCTGCCAACCCCACTGATGCCCTAGGTGTTTCTTGGCCCCCAGCTCCTATCCTTCCTCCGCAGCCACAGCCAGAAGCTTCCTTTCTCCGCCTCCTCCGCCAGTTCCTTTACCGCTCTCCGGTAGCCAGCTCCTGTGCACCCCAGATCTCTGAGCAGGCGAGAGGTTGAAGCGCCCACGAAGCCCCTGCACCCCACCTCGACGGGGCATATAGTGGCTTTCCAGCCTGCCTCCCTGCACTCAGCTGCCAGGTCTGCGTATTTTGCTCTTTTCCTCTCGTGAGCAGCTTCGAGCCCCTCTTCCCACGGGACAGTGAGCTCCACCAAGAGGACCGCCTTGCAGGTCACAGACCACAGCACCATGTCTGGCCGCAGTGATGATTCGGCGATCTCCCTGGGGAACTGCAGCTGCTTTCCGAGGTCGACCTTCATGTTCCACCCGCTGCCAGGTGAGAGGAGCTTACCCCTGTTTGATGGACGGGGGGCATTGATGTTCTCGCCCGCTCTTGCAAAGACGATGGTGTGCCTTGCTGGGGTAGCTGGCCGGCTGTTCGCTTCCCGTCTGCATACTTCCGCTACCTCTGCCAGCTTCCTCAGAACAGCATCGTGCCGCCATCTGTAGCGGCCTTGGGACAGCGCCATGTTGCAGCCTGAGAGGATGTGCCGGAGGCTAGCATTGCTGGTGTTACAGAGGGGGCAGATCTCGTCAGTGCCAAACCACCGGTGGAGATTTTGGGGGCAAGGTAGCGTGTTGTAGGTCGCTCGGATCAGGAAGCTGAGCCTGGCTTGGGGGGTTTTCCACAGGTCAGGCCAGGTCGTATGCCTGCCCATGACGCCTTCCCATGCTGTCCAGCCTCCCTGACTGCTCTGGGACACTGCTTTGATGGTATAGCGTTCCTGCTCAGACCTTGCCACTTCCGCCACCACCATGGCTTTCCTCTCCCGCTTGGAGGCC
>CM035792.1:43848362-43855862 GCA_020466265.1 Siphamia tubifer | reverse complement strand
CAATCAAATCCATTTCCTGGTTGTTTCACAGACTTGGTAGGTTCAGAATGTAAGGCCTGGCAGACCCTGACAGCCCACCACTGGTTTTGGTAACACATTTGTGGAAAGAGGACCCAAATGCAGCACACTCCGCCTGTCAGTAAAAAATGTTCAGTAGAGTTCAGCAGACTCTGGTTTGGATGGGACCACAGATGCTAACAGAAGTAAGACCCCACAGGCTCCACTGAGGCTGATGTCGTCCGTGGTAGAAGAAGTTCAAACACAGCAGCAGTAGTGGATCCATTCACACACACTTAGACACATTCTAAAGCTGAAGTTTTAAAAGGCAGGTATGCACCGTAGACAGACCTGTTCACTTATATTTAACTCCAGGTAGACTTTCCTTAACTCCGTTACTGCCAGGAGTTCAATTTAATGTGCATGGAAACCTACTGAGTGACATGGGTTAGGGTGTGTGTGGGTGTGCTTGTATTCCTATCTTTATGGGGACATTGATATGTTTACACAGTCACACAATGGGGACCAAAAGTCTGGCACCCATGAGGGTTAAGTGTGAATAAAGGTCCTAGTAAAATAGAAATTATATGGGCCTATATTAGAAAAAAGTGTTTATTTTTTATTTATTTATTTAGTTTTTAATTTGTTTATCATTTTTAAAAATATTATTCTTTATTTTATTTTTAATAATTTATTTATTTCATTTGTAATTTATCATTTAAAAAATATTATTCTTTTTTTTAAAAAACATTTTTTTGTCATTTATGAATTCATATTCATTTATTTTGTATTTAATTTAAATAAAAAATTTATACTTTTAAAATTTTCACATTTTAAATTTTTTTATTTATTATTATTATTATTATTATTATTATTATTATTATTATTATTATTATTATTATTATTATTATTATTATTATTATTATTATATTAAAAAATAGGTGCTTACACCCACTACCCAATGGCTACTTGATCACAAACTTGGTCCTCACAAGACATAGAAAGGAATGTGTGTGTGTGTGTGTGTGTGTGTGTGTGTGTGTGTGTGTGTGTGTGTAGCTAAAACCCCCAGTTAATGTACATATACTCCTTCATTAACCTTCTCCTTCAGAATGCCTCTATTTAAAAACCCTAATCTAAATCCTACATTGTCTCTTGGATGTTTAAAATAATTGTGAAATAAACTACTACAGTATACTGTCGGCAGTGTTGGGAAAGTTCACCTTAATTAGGAACTAGTTCAAAGTTCACTTCAACTTAGTCAATATGAATTAGTTCAGTTCATCGTTCATTCTTCCAAATTATCAACTAGAAATTCATGGATCCTAAAACGAACTTTTTCGTTCTTTTTTTGTGTTATTATTGTAAACTTATTATTAACCATTTATGACGTTATCCTGTAGTCAGTAAATCAGGGGAAAATGTCGCCCCTCGAGGCTGAAGTAAGTACCTTACCCCAGGGTTAACTTCCCTCTGCAGGTTCTTAGAACACAAGGAGTGGTTTCAGTGAGCTTCGTTTTCAATGTTTATTTCCAACAACGGGACAACACCTGCTCTGCTCACACTCTGTACATTTAACTGTTTTTCTCCACTCCCAAAAACTCTCTGCACCCCTCTCTCTCTCTCTCTCTCTCTCTCTCTTGCTCTCCCTCCTGCCAAATAATACAAAAATAACATCTATGATAATGTTGTGTTTTATCCCATTTTATTCCTTATAGGACTCAATAATTACAACGTGATAAGAACTAAATATGAACTACATAAGAGCACAGTTCAATAAATGACAGAATAACCGCGTTCACAACTTCCTGTTCATTTGGCAAAAGTGAACGAGTCGTTCACGTTCATTAAAAATATGATATAGTTCATGAACGATCGTTCAATGAACGCGTTCAGGTACAACACTGACTGTCGGACACACCCCTGTGATTTTCCTATATCATATTCCTATATCATATTCCTGTATCATATTCCTATATCATATTCCTATATCATATTCCTGTATCATATTCCTGTATCATACTCCTATATCATATTCCTGTATCATATTCCTATATCATATTCCTATATCATATTCCTGTATCATATTCCTATATCATATTCCTATATCATATTCCTGTATCATATTCCTGTATCATATTCCTATATCATATTCCTATATCATATTACTGTATAATATTCCTATATCATATTTCTGTATCATATTCCTGTATCATATTCCTATATCATATTCCTGTATCATATTCCTATATTATATTCCTGTATCATATTCCTATATCATATTCCTGTATCATATTCCTATATCATATTCCTATATCATATTCCTGTATCATATTCCTGTATCATATTCCTATATCATATTCCTGTATCATATTCCTATATCATATTCCTGTATCATACTCCTATATCATATTCCTGTATCATATTCCTATATCATATTCCTATATCATATTCCTGTATCATATTCCTGTATCATATTCCTGTATCATATTCCTGTATCATATTCCTATATCATATTCCTATATCATATTCCTGTATCATATTCCTGTATCATATTCCTATATCATATTCCTATATCATATTCCTGTATCATATTCCTGTATCATATTCCTGTATCATATTCCTATATCATATTCCTATATCATATTCCTGTATCATATTCCTATATCATATTCCTATATCATATTCCTGTATCATATTCCTATATTATATTCCTATATCATATTCCTATATCATATTCCTGTATCATATTCCTATATTATATTCCTATATCATATTCCTGTATCATATTCCTATATCATATTCCTGTATCATATTCCTATATCATATTCCTGTATCATATTCCTATATCATATTCCTGTATCATATTCCTATATTATATTCCTATATCATATTCCTATATCATATTCCTGTATCATATTCCTATATTATATTCCTATATCATATTCCTGTATCATATTCCTATATCATATTCCTATATCATATTCCTGTATCATATTCCTGTATCATACTCCTATATCATACTCCTGTATCATATTCCTGTATCATATTCCTATATCATATTCCTATATCATATTCCTGTATCATATTCCTATATTATATTCCTATATCATATTCCTATATCATATTCCTGTATCATATTCCTATATTATATTCCTATATCATATTCCTGTATCATATTCCTATATCATACTCCTATATCATATTCCTGTATCATATTCCTGTATCATACTCCTATATCATACTCCTATATCATATTCCTGTATCATATTCCTATATCATATTCCTGTATCATATTCCTATATTATATTCCTATATCATATTCCTATATCATATTCCTGTATCATATTCCTGTATCATACTCCTATATCATACTCCTATATCATATTCCTGTATCATATTCCTATATCATACTCCTATATCATACTCCTATATCATATTCCTGTATCATATTCCTATATTATATTCCTATATCATATTCCTATATCATATTCCTGTATCATATTCCTATATTATATTCCTATATCATATTCCTGTATCATATTCCTATATCATATTCCTATATCATATTCCTGTATCATATTCCTGTATCATACTCCTATATCATACTCCTGTATCATATTCCTGTATCATATTCCTATATCATATTCCTATATCATATTCCTGTATCATATTCCTATATTATATTCCTATATCATATTCCTATATCATATTCCTGTATCATATTCCTATATTATATTCCTATATCATATTCCTGTATCATATTCCTATATCATACTCCTATATCATATTCCTGTATCATATTCCTGTATCATACTCCTATATCATACTCCTATATCATATTCCTGTATCATATTCCTATATCATATTCCTGTATCATATTCCTATATTATATTCCTATATCATATTCCTATATCATATTCCTGTATCATATTCCTGTATCATACTCCTATATCATACTCCTATATCATATTCCTGTATCATATTCCTATATCATACTCCTATATCATACTCCTATATCATATTCCTGTATCATATTCCTATATCATATTCCTATATCATACTCCTATATCATACTCCTATATCATATTCCTGTATCATATTCCTATATCATATTCCTATATCATACTCCTGTATCATATTCCTGTATCATATTCCTTCCTTTTTTCTTTTTGTTTAAACTTTCCATTTGTATCATCATTTTCTCTCTAACTTTGTCTCGGCCTTTCATCCCTCCTTCCATATTTAAATGGCAGCAGCTCTGAGGTTTTTTTGCACCATTGAACTACTGATATGAACCATCAGTAAGTCATTACAGAGAGAGGAACCTAAATATATATATATAATGAAACCCTGAGAGGAAGATAGAGAGCGACAGAAGAAATGAAGCGAGTCGTACAGTAGATATGAAGTGATACAGAGGAAAGAGAAGCAGCGGAGAGAGAGGAGAGAGAGGAGGGACAGGAGAGAGAGGAGGGGAGAGGAGAGAGAGAGAGGAGGGAGAGGAGAGAGAGAGGAGTGAGAGGAGAGAGGAGAGAGAGGAGAGAGAGGAGAGAGGAGAGAGAGGAGGGAGAGGAGAGAGAGGAGAGAGAGAGAGAGGGGGAGAGGAGAGGGAGAGGAGGGAGAGGAGGGAGAGGAGGGAGAGAGGAGTGAGAGGAGAGAAAGAGGAGTGAGAGGAGAGAAAGAGGAGAGAGAGGAGAGAAGAGAGAGAGGAGGAGAGGAGAGGAGAGGAGGGAGAGGAGAGAGAGGAGAGAGAGAGAGGGAGAGGAGAGGGAGAGGAGAGAGAGGGGAGAGAGAGAGGAGGGAGAGGAGAGAGAGGAGGGAGAGGAGACAGAGGAGGGAGAGGAGAGAGGAGAGAGAGGAGAGAGAGAGAGGAGGGAGAGGAGAGAAGAGAGAGAGGAGAGGAGAGGAGAGAGAGGAGGGAGAGGAGAGAGAGGAGAGAGAGAGAGGAGGGAGAGGAGAGAGAGAGGAGGGAGAGGAGAGAGGAGAGAGAGGAGGGAGAGGAGAGAGAGGAGGGAGAGGAGAGAGAGAGGAGGGAGAGGAGAGAGAGGAGAGAGAGAGAGGAGGGAGAGGAGAGAGAGAGGAGGGAGAGGAGAGAGGAGAGAGAGGAGGGAGAGGAGAGAGAGGAGGGAGAGGAGAGAGAGAGGAGAGGAGAGAGAGGAGAGAGTGGAGAGGGAAGAGAGAGGGGAGGGAGAGGAGGGAGAAGAGGGAGAGGAGGAGAGAGGAGGAGGGAGAAGAGGGAGAGGAGGGAGAGGAGGGAGAGGAGAGAGAGGAGAGAGAGGAGAGAGAGGAGAGAGAGGAGGGAGAGGAGACAGGGGAGGGAGAGGAGAGAGGAGAGAGAGGAGAGAGAGAGGAGAGAGAGGAGAGAGAGGAGAGAGGAGAGAGAGGAGAGAGAGGAGGGAGAGGAGAGAGAGGAGGGAGAAGAGAGAGAGGAGGGAGAGGAGAGAGAGGAGGGAGAAGAGAGAGAGGAGGGAGAGGAGAGAGAGGAGGGAGAGGAGAGAGGGAGGAGGAGGGAGAGGAGGAGGAGAGAGAGGAGAGAGAGGAGAGAGAGGAGAGAGAGGAGGAGAGAGGAGAGGGAGGAGAGAGGAGGAGAGAGAGGAGAGAGGAGAGAGAGAGGAGAGAGAGGAGAGAGGAGAGAGAGGAGAGAGAGGAGGGAGAGGAGAGAGAGGAGGGAGAAGAGAGAGAGGAGGGAGAGGAGAGAGAGGAGAGAGGGAGAGAGGAGAGAGAGGAGAGAGAGGAGAGAGAGGAGGGAGAGGACACAGGGGAGGGAGAGAGAGAGAGAGAGGAGAGAGAGGAGAGAGAGGAGAGAGAGGAGAGAGAGAGAGAGGAGAGGAGAGAGGAGAGAGAGGAGAGAGGAGAGAGAGGAGAGAGGAGGGAGAGGAGAGAGAGAGGAGAGAGAGAGAGAGAGAGGAGGGAGAGGAGAGAGAGGAGTGAGAGGAGGGAGAGGAGTGGGTGACAACAGTGACTACAGATACACCTGTGGAGGATCATGGGAAAAAAACAGGTTTACATAGTAATATGGAATGTGTAATTTGAAACAATACAAAATAGAGTTTATTAGGTAATAAAATATTAGAAAAAACTGACATTGTTGAGCTTTTACCTTCACACTTCATCTGTCGTCTGTCCGTTGGCGTCCGTCGTCCACAATTCACTAACATCGCTTCTCCTCCCTCAATTCTCAACTGATTTCAATTCTGATTGATTCATTATTTTTAAGCCTTTGATATATATTGCGATATGAAAAAATACTGAGTAAATACCAGCTGTGTGGTGCTGACACAAAAGGTCAAACAGATTCGTGGTCGATAGGGGTGTAACGGTAAACAAAGGGTTCAGTACGCACCTCTGTTTTAAACTTTTATTCTACGTCCCTCTAGAACGTCCCGTTCACTTTGAATGACGTCAGCAGGCGGATTTTTTTCGATAACCGCCCGCTGCGCCGTTAACGCCCGCTGCCCATGGCAACAGGTTTAGTCACTTCAGATTCACTGTACCATATCACTCCGCAGGTAGTTCGGCCACTTTTAAAGTAAATATTAGCTTGGTTGTAACTGCTAGCTTATCCAGTGTTAACCTATGTTAATGTTATCCTTACCGTAGTCAGGAAATCAGGGGAAATATCCGTCCTCATCTTGTACAGAATATCCAGTATTTTACTCCTCAGTTAACTCCTCTATGATGGTTTTTATAAAACAAGGAGCGGTTTCAGTGAGCTTCATTTTCAGTATTTATTTGCAGGAACGGGACAACACCTGCTCTGGTCGACCTGACTGTGTACATCCGCCTCTCTCTTTTCTCCGCCTAAAACTCTCTGCACCCCCCTTCTGTCTGCCCCGCCTATTTCACAACACTAGTCTGTTAAAGTAGAGACAGTAATAAACTGTAATAACCTGTAGAATAAGTGGGATAATACATGGAACACCAGTTACTATCGAAAAATATTCCCCGTCGGGGCGGAACAACATCCCGACACCGAAGGCGGAGGGATGGTAACTCGTGTTCCATGTATTATCCCTTGCATGATTTGGTTCATTTTCAGTACAATATGGAAAATACAAAATTATTTTCTTCCTCAGCATGGTATTTATTAAACCAAAAAAATGGAAACAGTTAATAAATTCAAAGTGCTGCTTGGTACCAGTGAGTTAAATGATATTTAAACGATTAACCTCATGTTTGTGCTGCTGCACAAACTATAAAAAACTGGTTCATGTGTCTGTGTGGAAATAAAGACTGTTTTTTTACTGCACGTTTTCAAAACAAGTGATGTCACCAAACCTAGCTGGATGTTACTCTGGGATGGTAAACACACACAGAGCCAGAGGGGAGGGGGGAGTGTTCCTTCACACATTCTGAGCCAATCACAGATGCCTCATCAGCGCGTCATGGACATGTATGAGGAAGTAGAAGTAAACTGTGTTGTTCCACCTCCAGTCATTTTTCTACCGTCACATGATATGGACATAGTCACATGGTCACATGGTCACATGGTCACATGGT
>CM035792.1:43844900-43848262 GCA_020466265.1 Siphamia tubifer | reverse complement strand
TATAGGAATATGATATAGGAATATGATACAGGAATATGATACAGGAATATGATATAGGAATATGATACAGGAATATGATATAGGAATATGATATAGGAATATGATACAGGAATATGATATAGGAATATGATACAGGAATATGATATAGGAATATGATATAGGAATATGATACAGGAATATGATATAGGAATATGATACAGGAATATGATATAGGAATATGATATAGGAATATGATACAGGAATATGATATAGGAGTATGATACAGGAATATGATATAGGAATATGATATAGGAATATGATATAGGAATATGATACAGGAATATGATATAGGAATATGATATAGGAATATGATACAGGAATATGATACAGGAATATGATATAGGAATATGATACAGGAATATGATATAGGAATATGATATAGGAATATGATACAGGAATATGATATAGGAGTATGATACAGGAATATGATATAGGAATATGATACAGGAATATGATACAGGAATATGATATAGGAATATGATACAGGAATATGATATAGGAATATTATACAGGAATATGATATAGGAATATGATACAGGAATATGATATAGGAATATGATACAGGAATATGATACAGGAATATGATATAGGAATATGATACAGGAATATGATATAGGAGTGTGATACAGGAATATGATATAGGAATATGATACAGGAATATGATATAGGAAAATCACAGAGGTGTGTCCGACAGTCAGTGTTGTACCTGAACGCGTTCATTGAACGATCGTTCATGAACTATATCATATTTTTAATGAACGTGAACGACTCGTTCACTTTTGCCAAATGAACAGGAAGTTGTGAACGCGGTTATTCTGTCATTTATTGAACTGTGCTCTTATGTAGTTCATATTTAGTTCTTATCACGTTGTAATTATTGAGTCCTATAAGGAATAAAATGGGATAAAACACAACATTATCATAGATGTCATTTTTGTATTATTTGGCAGGAGGGAGAGCAAGAGAGAGAGAGAGAGAGAGAGAGAGAGGGGTGCAGAGAGTTTTTGGGAGTGGAGAAAAACAGTTAAATGTACAGAGTGTGAGCAGAGCAGGTGTTGTCCCGTTGTTGGAAATAAACATTGAAAACGAAGCTCACTGAAACCACTCCTTGTGTTCTAAGAACCTGCAGAGGGAAGTTAACCCTGGGGTAAGGTACTTACTTCAGCCTCGAGGGGCGACATTTTCCCCTGATTTACTGACTACAGGATAACGTCATAAATGGTTAATAATACGTTTACAATAATAACACAAAAAAAGAACGAAAAAGTTCGTTTTAGGATCCATGAATTTCTAGTTGATAATTTGGAAGAATGAACGATGAACTGAACTAATTCATATTGACTAAGTTGAAGTGAACTTTGAACTAGTTCCTAATTAAGGTGAACTTTCCCAACACTGCTGACAGTATACTGTAGTAGTTTATTTCACAATTATTTTAAACATCCAAGAGACAATGTAGGATTTAGATTAGGGTTTTTAAATAGAGGCATTCTGAAGGAGAAGGTTAATGAAGGAGTATATGTACATTAACTGGGGGTTTTAGCTACACACACACACACACACACACACACACACACACACACACACACACACACACACACACACACACACACATTCCTTTCTATGTCTTGTGAGGACCAAGTTTGTGATCAAGTAGCCATTGGGTAGTGGGTGTAAGCACATATTTTTTAATATAATAATAATAATAATAATAATAATAATAATAATAATAATAATAATAATAATAATAATAATAATAATAATAATAATAATAATAATAATAATAATTAATAAAAAAATTTAAAATGTGAAAATTTTAAAAGTATAAATTTTTTATTTAAATTAAATACAAAATAAATGAATATGAATTCATAAATGACAAAAAAATGTTTTTTAAAAAAAAGAATAATATTTTTTAAATGATAAATTACAAATGAAATAAATAAATTATTAAAAATAAAATAAAGAATAATATTTTTAAAAATGATAAACAAATTAAAAACTAAATAAATAAATAAAAAATAAACACTTTTTTCTAATATAGGCCCATATAATTTCTATTTTACTAGGACCTTTATTCACACTTAACCCTCATGGGTGCCAGACTTTTGGTCCCCATTGTGTGACTGTGTAAACATATCAATGTCCCCATAAAGATAGGAATACAAGCACACCCACACACACCCTAACCCATGTCACTCAGTAGGTTTCCATGCACATTAAATTGAACTCCTGGCAGTAACGGAGTTAAGGAAAGTCTACCTGGAGTTAAATATAAGTGAACAGGTCTGTCTACGGTGCATACCTGCCTTTTAAAACTTCAGCTTTAGAATGTGTCTAAGTGTGTGTGAATGGATCCACTACTGCTGCTGTGTTTGAACTTCTTCTACCACGGACGACATCAGCCTCAGTGGAGCCTGTGGGGTCTTACTTCTGTTAGCATCTGTGGTCCCATCCAAACCAGAGTCTGCTGAACTCTACTGAACATTTTTTACTGACAGGCGGAGTGTGCTGCATTTGGGTCCTCTTTCCACAAATGTGTTACCAAAACCAGTGGTGGGCTGTCAGGGTCTGCCAGGCCTTACATTCTGAACCTACCAAGTCTGTGAAACAACCAGGAAATGGATTTGATTGTCATTTACCGTCCACTAATTACAAGTGTTATGGATCTGTACGACAGAACTGTTCTGGAGGAAAGAAAGGATGTATTATGTACGAAGAATCAGAATATTTGGTGAGTAAAGTATTGCTATTTTAAATAATATTACACATTTATGAGGTTATTGATGCTTTATGCGTCACAGCTGTAGCTGCAGTAGGACACTTAGGTTCAATTCAGGAAAAAGGGATCAAATAATTTTAAAATCTTATTGGATACAAAAAAATAATCTATATATATATTAATGGATGAACATGTGAATATAAAGTTTGAAATTAGAGAACAACTTTATTTTGAATTACAGCCTCTGTTTAAGTAACAAAACATGTTTAACCTCATAAGATCTGAACTCTTGCATATCATGCATTTTTAATTTCTCTTGGCTATTTAGGGTGCGTGGGACCTGGTGACTTTAAACACACACACACACACACAAACACACACACACACACACACACACATATATATATATATATATATAAAATCTAGCTAGTAATCTACTCTTCCGACACCATATGGTGTCTGTATAAGTAAGTGGACATCAGTCCCTTAGAGGACAACATGTTGTATTGTGGATTCTTTTCACTGTTCCTAGGAGGTTAAAAAAAAGGAAGATTTTTTAATTATTATTAATTAGAGTTGATTAATGCAGCTCTGGTCCATA
>CM035792.1:43812400-43839900 GCA_020466265.1 Siphamia tubifer | reverse complement strand
GGAACTGGCGGAGGAGGCGGAGAAAGGAAGCTTCTGGCTGTGGCTGCGGAGGAAGGATAGGAGCTGGGGGCCAAGAAACACCTAGGGCATCAGTGGGGTTGGCAGGGAGAGTTCCCAGCCAGCGCTCCGCCACCGGTCGATGTCCTGGGGTTAAAGGAGCGAAACATCCATGACCGGTGGTCCCCAGCTGATGACCCAGTTAGGCCCAGGGTGTCCAGGATGCACACGCATTCCGAAGGCGCCGGAGGAGGCGCGACAGGCAGAAATGTCCAGCAGGAATACCATCGATCCTGTATTTCCAAGTTATGTATATATGTATGTATGTGTGTATGTATGTATGTGTGTATGTATGTATGTGTGTATGTATGTGTATGTATGTGTGTATGTATGTGTGTATGTATGTGTGTATGTATGTATGTGTGTATGTATGTATGTGTGTATGTATGTATGTGTGTATGTATGTGTGTATGTATGTATGTATATATGTATGTATGTGTGTATGTATGTATGTGTGTATGTATGTATGTGTGTATGTATGTATGTGTGTATGTATGTATGTATATATGTATGTATGTGTGTATGTATGTATGTGTGTATGTATGTATGTATATATGTATGTATGTGTGTATGTATGTATGTGTGTATGTATGTATGTATATATGTATGTATGTGTGTATGTATGTATGTGTGTATGTATGTATGTGTGTATGTATGTGTGTGTGTGTGTGTGTGTGTGTGTGTGTGTGTGTGTGTGTGTGTGTCTTTTACCTTGACATTGTTCTTTCATATTAAATACACTGTGTTTCTTGAATCATTTGTTTTCAGTATGTCTTTTCCTTGGTCCTTGGTTTAAACATGCAGACACATACATGGTATGAATGAAATATGTACATAAACTATTTTGGACATAAACAGAAAGTACAAAATGGGGGATAAAAAACACACCTACACAACCATATGATGGTTTTTTTTATTACGTACAACCACACTGAGTTTATTATTACTATTATGACATATTTACGTTAGAATTATTTGTATTTTTATGGAACTATGCAGAGTTTTCTCTGTCCTTGAGTAAATGAGCGGGTCATGACTCACACGGGTTCATCATTCAGATCCATTAAATCACTCACGAGTCATGAATCAGAAGTCAGAAGAATTAAAACATACATTACTTGCATAGACTACTACGTACAGTTTATTTCCTACACCCTACAGCCGTGCAGTCGACTCCATAACAGAGCGGGTTAGCATGAGTGAATCTGCCGGTTCAGCCGAGCCGGGTCAGAACCATTTCAAATCTGCCGGTGAACTTCCAGTCTGAATCGTTCTGTGAGTGGGTTAGAGCTCTGTCTAACGTAAGCACATTTTTAAATGCTAACCTCTAAAGCCATTACACACCTTTGTATATAGTTATTTATTTACTTATTTCAGTTTGTTTACTTATTTATTGTTATTTGTGGTTTCACTTGCAGGTTGCTTGTTTATTTAAAGTGGAGTCTTACCTTTAATTCTTGCTCATTATTTTGCACATTCTTTTTGCTGTTATGCCTGTGTTTATGTTTTGTATTATCCCTTTTTTGTGCATAAATAAATATTTCCCTTGACTTGAGCCTTAGTTTTATTTGAAAATGATTAATTGTCATCACAAGGCACTTTACTTTACATTTAAAACTGATTCAAATAATTCAGTTCCTTCCAGCTGTTTGTTTAACAATACTGACTCAGGTGACTCATTTTAGTGACTGACTGTAAAAAGGACTTTTACAGCTCTATACTGAACCAACACACAGTTTCATCACTTTCAAGAATAATTGTAATAATGTCCAAAATATTTTTTAGTCTGTAATGCTTTGTTTTGTTTTGTTTTTTACATTAAATGTGGGGTGGGAGATCGTTTTTAGAGCATTTTTTTTTTTTACCATATTGCTTGAAAACCTTAACCCATATGTGAAGAGGTGGAGTCTTGAGGGTGGAACCAGAGGAAAACTTTGGCCAATCAGTGAATGACCCTTCTGTGTGTTCACATAAACACTTATGGTGGAAAAGACGACAACCGGCAGCAAAACCAAAGTAAAAAGCTACGGCCATGAGTAAGAGGTGTGAAGGACGGAACACGACAAGGATGGTAATGGCTACGGCTTTCCAGCGCTGGCGTCAACTGAAAAAACAGATGCTAAGATGGACATGTTTCTACTGGATATAGGTAAGATGAAAATATATAATATTTGGACATACTAATGGGTTATGGGTATGGTATATTAGCTATGGGCGGCTGTGGCTCAGTTGGTAGAGTGGGTCGCACAATGACCGAGAGGTTGGTGGTTCGCTGTCCTTGGGCAAGACACTTAGGCCCCCAGTAGGACTGACCTTAGACCTGAGAAACCTACTGGTGTATGAGTGTGTGTGTGTGTGTGAATGGGTGAATGTGAAGCTACTGTAAAGAGCTTTGAACCATGAAAGTGGAAAAGAACATTTATTCACCCTGAAAATGAAAGATGTTAATGAAAATAGCCACTGTGGTGTTGTGCTTGTTGACTAATCGAAGTAAGTTCTCCAGAAGGTTGTGAACTTTCTTGACCACTCGAGACAGCGTGTGCGTTCATGTGTTCATATGAAGGTGTGGGTTCGAGGGGTGGGCTGAAGACGAAGAGGGAGTGTGTATTTTCAAAATCTCACTTGTGTTGAATTGCTGGACCGTTTTTTCCTAGACCCCACCTTTAAAGTGAAATCAATCTGCTTAATCTTTACTGTGCTTCAACAGGTAAAGTCACCACAGAACACTAGGTTTCATTTACAGACCACTGCACGTTGCTTTTTGTCTTTCAGAACATTACTCATCCTGTGTTTGCAAACATGAAAACGTATTGAGTTGATATGAAACCATGTTATATTCCACCTGTGGGAAAGTCGATCCTACAGATGTCTGCAGTTCACATTTTTCTCATGCATAATTTTTTTTTTTTATTATTACACAGTAACATTGTGGAACATGATGCATTGATTTTCACCTGTTCATTCTGCCTTTCATAATCTGACTTATTCATGGTGTTCGTGGACATACAAGTGAGATCCTCAACCTCCTTTTCTCTGACTCTAGTATGACCCATGTCACTGCTGGGTCAGTCAGTAGGAAATAATTGGGTATCAAGTGTCTACTGTGTCAGAATAATATCAATTCTTAAACTCTGGGCCGATACCGACATTTGACAAGATAATATTTTGCTTGTTAATTTTTATGAACCATTTTTTTCCCATAAAAACAACTATTACTTTTTAAAAAAATAGTTTTAATAGTTAATTTTTTAACTAAATATTTAAATTTCTTCTAACATCCCATCATCATATGAACTCAACAAGTAAAAAAAAAAGCAAAAACAGACCCTTCACCCTCCTGCCTCCAGTGTCACTCACACTGGTGAATGGGTGGGGGAGGGGCCTCCATACTGCATTATACCAAATCCAAAATCCCTACACACTGTGTATATGTTATATAAGACATGTCCAAACTATTCCACAAAGGGCTGGTGTGGCTGCAGGTTTTTGTTCCAACCAAGCAGCAGCACACCAGAGGTGACACAATCAACTGATGTCAGTCTTTAGAGAGTGGATTGGTCAAACTGTGAACTCTTGGTTGGTTGGAACAAAACTTTGTGGAATAGTTTGGAGATGCATGTGTTATATGTTATGTTTGCTTGTCTATATATTTTTTATATTTTATTATATCTATTCTCTGCACATCTGGGGCATGGAGACATGGAATTTCATTCCACTTTTTAATGTATAAAACACTGTGCTAATGACAATAAAGTACTCTTCATTTTAATCCATTATTACATTGTTATGTCCATTATTGGCAGCACGGTGGCTGAGCGGTTAACGCTCTTGCCTCACAGCAAGAAGGCTGGGATGGGTTTCCTCTGGGTGCTCTGGTTTCCCCCATCACCCAAAAACCTGTTCGTTAGGGCAAAGTCCTCCAGCAGGTGATTCTGAACACTAGCCTGGCTCTACAGCTGGAGATAGGCCCCCCGGGCACTGTCCATGGCTGCCCACTGCTCCTTACAGGTGCCCCAATGGCATGAAGGATGGCTTAAACACATTTCATTGTACAATGTATAATGACAAATAAAGTACATTACATTACATTTACATTATTATGGGGCGGCTGTGGCTCAGTTGGTGGAGCGGTTAGTCCAATGACTGAAGGGTCGGCGGTTTGCGTCCCAGCTCTGGCCGTTCACATGTCCAAGTGTCCTTGGGCAAAGACACTGAACCCTTAGTGTCCCAGTAGGACTGACCTTTGACCTTAGAACCTACTGGTGTATGAGTGTGTGTGAATGGGGATGTGAGGCTAATGTAAAGAGCTTTGAACCAAGAAGGTGGAACAACTATAGAAGTGAAGAACATTTACCATTATTAATAGTAGTAGTATTTATTATGAATCATACAAACAGACAGAGCCCCAGAGCCGTCAGGGATTAAAGTAGGGGTGTCAAACTGTGGTCCTCGAGGGCCGGTGTCCTGCATGTTTTAGATGTTCCCCTCTTCCATTACACATGGAGGTCATTACATCATTATCAGTCTGATGAGGAGCTGATTATTAACTCATTCTGAATGGATGATTTAGTTTAAATATTCAGAAAAATTCTACCATTTTCCTTTTAGTTTTATGGATAGAAAATGTGTCAAAATGCATTTTTTTTTAATTTAAAAAAAATTAAAGGCTGGGACCAAATGTTAATACTAGTTTTGTCTTTTTTTTTTTCAAAATTTTCCACATTATTTTTTTATTTTGTAAATATGTATTTTGTTGCTGATTTTGTTTATTTTTCTACATTTTTTTTATGTCATTATTTTTCTTCGATTTTCTGCCATTTGTGTCTTACTTTGCTCATGTTACCAATTATTTTGTTAGCTTATTATTACTTTTAGTTTTTTGGTTGTTCATTTTATTTTACTTTTTTACTGATTGCTAAAATCTCAGGAGTTAAAGGGTTAAACTGAATCACATGGAAGAGGGAAATATCTAAAACATGCAGGACACCGGCCCTCGAGGACTGGAGTTTGACACCTGTGGATTAAAGGGTTAATTATGGATTCTCTGAGGACAACAGAAGGTGAAAGCCTGTTGAGCCTCTGTGTGTTTTAAGCATTCATTGTGTTCACCTCATGTTCATGTACCTCCATCCTGAGTACTGCGTATGTTCTAAAACCCTTTTATGAAGACACCAGAGTCCTATTTTCATTATCTTTCACAACAGGTGCTTCAAGCCAAAGGCTGATGGTGTCAACCACATGTAATTCCTGAAAACCACTAAAGCATTAAGCATGAAGTAGGCCTGCATGACGCTTCCAAAATAATGTTCACATGTAAAAAAAAAAAAAAAAGAACAAAAAACAAAGAAAGAGCTTTGTGTTGAAGTCCCCATGTGACACTAGTGTGGTGTGAATATGGATGAGGAAGGAAAGGAGCTTAGAGTCACCCCTGCAACCCCATCCACGCCTCTGGGGAGTTGAGCCACAACCCCAGTGTGTTCAGCTGTTCACTGAGTCTGCAGGCAGTGGATCTGTGCTCCTGCTGCTGCCTCCTCACCACAAAAGGGCAAATATCCTGCCCAGGTAAGAGATGGTTAGAAGATATAGAAGTGACTGGTGCAGAAGGTTCCTCTGGTGAGGTTTGACTTTGCAACAGTGATGATTATGGGCTGTTGTATAATGGATGCACTGAGGATTACTACTTTTATGGCAGTTACAAATTATTTATTCTTTTTTTACTCAAATAATTCATTGCCATTTATTATTATATTAAATCCGTGCATCATTTGTTCAGTTGTTTTTCAAAATGAAACCAAAAATAAGACAATGAAAAAAACAACTCATTTCTTATTATTTGTTTCCAAAACCAAAATATAACGGATAACGATTCGTTTTTTTTTATTTTTCATTTTTGTGTTTAAATGAATAATGGAAAAATACAGATAACGACCGTTTGTATCCAATTTTGACCTGAAGAAAGTTGAATAAACCAGAAATGAATCTTAACAACTGAAAGAAACACATCCACCGGACTTGAAGATCATTATGTTATGATTAAACAGCTGTTTGACGATGGAAAAACACATGCTGAGATTTCTAAGGCAGTTATGTATTCAGAGATCCTCGGAAATATCGGTGAGAAGATTCTGTGCTCGACACAAACTCAGTGTAAAAGACAAATGTCAGATACAGAAGTGGAAACTGTTATCCTGTCATCAATACATAAGGTAAGTATAAGCTGTACACATAAACATATATACTGGTCATATAAATATTGTTTGTGTTGTTATTATAAAAACAATATACCTGGAATATGACACTAACTTTCTCCATGGTCATATCTTCAGGTCTTTGTCATGACCTCCGCTCCGGTGACCTTTCCCCCAGTCATCTCCATATCCACCTGGTCCCGCACGACGCAGCTGCAGCCGTTCCTCATCTGTGGCTATAAAAGCAGTAAGGCTGCAGTTGTCAGTGCGGGACCATTCAGTATTGTCACCTCCATAACCCGGACACTCATCATCACCACAGACTCTGGCTGTTCTGTTCAGGTTTTGACTCTAGTTTTGTCTCCTTCTTGTATTTATGTTTCTTAGTTTGTTATTAAATCCGTTCTTCCTTCAGCACTGTGCATTTGAGTCCTGCTTCACCTCACCCCCTCCTTGACAGTCTTAGGGTCACTGTGGGTCACAGTCATTTCTGGTTTACTCAACTTGCTTCAGATCAAAATTGGATAAATATCCGTTTTTTTTCATTATTCATTTAAACACGAAAACGAAAAATGAAAAATGGATCGTTATCCATTTTTTCATTTTGGTTTCGGAAACAAATAATGAAGAAATGAGTTGCTTTTCCGTTGTCTTATTTTTTTGTTTCATTTTGATACACGGATTGTATTATCCTCTGTCAATTGCTTTTTTTCGGTGAGAATTGGGTATTTTCGTATGATTCCTGATAAAGTATATCAGGAGTGTCACGTTCAACTCAATAGGATCTTATTCATTCATTCATTATCTGAACCCGCTTTATCCACACTTGGGTCATGGGGGTCACTGGGGGCCTAATCCAGCTACAATGGGCGAAGGCGGGGTACACCCTGTATGAGACGCCAGTTCATCGCAGGGCTGAACATATATAGACAAACAATCACAATTTTAGATTAACCAATTAACCTATCAGTGCATGTGTTTGGATGGTGGGAGGAAACCGGAGTGCCCGGCGAAAACCCACGCGGACACGGGGAGGACATGCAAACTCCACACAGAAAGGTCTGGTACGGGATTCGAACCAGGGTCCTTCTTGCTGTGAGGCACGAGTGCTAACCACTGCACCACCGTGCTAACCACTGCACCACCGTGCTAACCACTGCACCACCGTGCTAACCACTGCACCACCGTGCTAACCACTGCACCACCGTGCTAACCACTGCACCACCGTGCTAACCACTGCACCACCGTGCCGCCCCTCAATAGGATCTTAACAATGAAAAGAATTACAATCAATTATAATCACCTTTAGATCTACCAAGTGTAAAAAAAATTTCTGAACCTTAACCCTAGGGTCACAGGGTCACTTGGAGCCTATCCTAGCTACATATGGGTGAAGGCGGGGTCAGGGTTATGTTGTCAGTTCATCACAGGGACTAACATATAGAGACAAACAAGATTTAAAAGTAAAACAAACATTTAAAAACAAACAACAATTAAAAGTATTCCCTGCCAACGTAAGGGAATTTCACACAACTGCCAAATTACAGACTGACTATTATAGCTAATACATGCTGACATTTGGTTTAGCTAAAGGTACCTTCCACATTAAATGATAACTAGCTCGTTGGCTAGCCCTTTCGAGGAAATATAGTTTTATTCAAACAGCATGCAGCTTAAACAGCTATTTTTTAAAAGTAAGTACAAAAGCAGTCGGATTCCTATGTTAAACTGAAAATATAAATCATTTTAGTTTCGGTTCCACATTCAGACCAATTTAATCTCAAATGGGTCAGATCAGTGAAATGCTCTCATAACATATAAATAGTCACAATTGCAAATAACAAACTCTATGTTAATGTAAAAATGTTCATGTCTTTTTATTGCATTTACACAAAATGACCATTTCACAAAAATACAACACGAACAAATCTGAACATTTTTGAAATGTCTGAAGGACAACTTTACCAATATTCTGCCTCTTATTATTAAATGTTTTATGTATGTTTTTTTAATCTACTGTGATCTGTAAATTGTAATTCGCATGTGTGTATAAATGATCATTTGAGACATAATATTGTTAAAACTGCACATAGTTTTCTTCAAAAATGTCAGTTTGTTCATAATATTCACATTGTTTTCATCATATAACTACTTTTTTACTTTAAAACATTGAGGAAACTTTGGAGTTGACATTATTATGTTATTTGAGTATTGCATTTCTCAAGTGCATATGAAGGTGTCAGATCAGATTATTAAAATTATTTGATTCTTCCCACTTATTGGATTTTTATATTCATGTAAATGGATTCAATGTTTGTAGAAAACGATGGGGTTTGACCGTTCACTACAAAGCCTGTGGATGTCCAATTTGGCACATCAGGAGATAAAAAGATAAAACTGTATTTCATTAGAATCATTTGTATGTATTGATAGGTGGTTCCGAAGTTATTAAACATTTTAGCTGGTTTTGGCTGCCACTAGCTGTGGGTGTTAAAGGGTTAAAGGTCAGCAAATGACCTCCTGATTCTCTGTATATTTATTGAATTATATGGTTTGCTTCAGCAGTTGTATTTTCTTGCTGTAATGCAGAATGAGCTAGCAATTAGCATCAAAGCATTTGGCTAAAACATGGCTTATTCCAGTTTACCAACATTTTTCCAACATCCATCATAACAGAAATGACAGAAGTCAAAGACATTACCTGCCTGATATTTCAGTAAAACGAATTTGGTCTAGACAGGACTTTAGTCACATATGGGGGGTTTGTGGGTGTGCCAGCTCTTCCTGAGTGTTCCACAGAGCAGGTGAATCCAAGAGATAGCTACATTGATTTCAGAACCACAAGCATGAAAAGAAGGTTTGGATTCAGGGAGAAGTCGAAATGTGCTTCAAAGGCGTTAGAGAGCAGAAAAAGGCTGCAGCGAAATGTCAGAAAGTGTTTCCTGTTATTTAGAGCAGTAAATATCGAAATGTAACCGCTAGTGAGAGTTGTACCCCTTATGTTTTTGTACCACAGGCAGGTACTCACATACTGTTGTGTTTTAAATGGTTGTGACAGAGGTGTGTTGAGCACAGACATGTTCTTGTTTACAGCCGAGTGGAGCAAAGTGGTTTCCCCACTCCCTTTCGACATGCTTTCCCCCCCGTTTTATTCCAGTGATGTCAAATCCCCTGCAAGAGAGAATTCACATCGAAATGTAATTTCCATATATTTACATGTTAACTTTGATTCAGAAAACAAGGGTGATATGCAGATGTATGGAAGCAAATCTTTCAAGCATTTTAGGATTTGTTCCACTTTCCCTGTGTTTTAGTCAGTGTACTGTCAGGTTAGTTCATGATGACGTATCCACTGTCTACTAATCTAAAGTATAACCCAGTGGTCCCCAAACTGTGGCCCGCTTCCACATTTGGTCCGGCCCCCTGAACAATACCAGAGCATTTGGATTATTTTTTTCATATATGTGTATTTGTTTTTGATAACAAAGTTGGACTTTTGCAATAAAATGTTCCTCAGTTTTGAACTATTTTCATTATTAACTATTAGTTAGTGACTAGTTTAACACAATAACTTTGACAGACGCTCATATGAGTCATTTAAGTCACAGATTCTGCTCTGACAACTGAGCTGAACATGGACCTGTTAAGACCAAGAAGTTTATGTTCAATGGACTTTGTTCTGTGAAGAACCCACAGAGGGTTATTTGATTGTGGCTTAATGAACATTTTTACATTTAGTCACTCCTGCAGTCGTTACACTTTGTGTTACAAACTGACACCAGCCCCTCATCAGAGAAGGGAAAAGTTATGTGGCCCTCACATGAAAACGTTTGGGGACCCCTGGTCCAACCCTTTAATTGACTATTATATACATATTATGCAATTTGTTGTTCTGTCTTTAATAGTGTATAGAAATATACTAATAGTGTTTTGGATGCATATACGGTGTGTGTGTGTGTATGTTCTGCATTTATATAGTTCTTTTCCACCTTCATGGTGCTCAAAGCGCTTTACATTAGCCTCACACTCATACACCAGTAGGTTTCTAAGGTCAAAGGTCAGTCCTACTGGGGGCCTAAGTCAGGGTTCAGTGTCTTGCCCATGGACACTTCGACATGTGGACAGCCAGAGGTGGGACGCGAACCGCCAACCTCTCGGTCATTGGGCGACCCACTCTACCAACTGAACCACAGCCGCATGTATGTGTGTGTGTGTGTGTGTGTGTGTGTATGTGTGTGTGTGCGTATGTGTATGTGTGTATGTATGTGTGTGTGTGTGTGTATGTGTGTGTGTGCGTATGTGTATGTGTGTATGTATGTGTGTGTGTGTGTGTGTGTGTGTGTATGTGTGTGTGTGTGTGCGTATGTGTGTGTGTGCGAATGTGTATGTATGTGTGTCTGTATGTATGTGTGTGTGTGTATGTATGTATATATGTATGTGTGTGTGTGTGTCTGTGTATGTGTGTATGTGTGTGTGTGTGTGTGTGTGTGTGTGTGCGAATGTGTATGCATGTGTGTGTGTATGTGTGTGTGTGTGTGTGTGTATGTATGTATATATGTATGTGTGTGTGTGTGTGTCTGTGTATGTGTGTGTGTGTGTGTGTGTGTGTGTGTGCGAATGTGTATGTATGTGTGTGTGTGTGTGTGTGTGTGTGTGTGTGTGATACTGTTTGGGGGAAAAATTTCACCGTGCACACAGATCAACTACACATCCATGATGTATCAGATAGTAAACAAATGAATGTATACGTTCCATACATGATATCTGGCAACTGGAGAACATCAGCCAAATGATAGATTCATATTTGTATTTCACTTTTTTTTTTTTTTTTTGACATTCAGAACTAATAAATTACGGGACATTACAAAACGGGGGGTACAGGAGATGGGTCTGAAATACGGGAGTGTTGGCAGCTATGGTCCGAGTCGCTCTGTGACTGGGTTAGTGCTCCTAACATAAAACACATTATTATTACCTTTATTTTTTTATTATTATTACCTTTATTTAAGGGACAATGTACAGAGAACATTAAGTTCACAGAGGCAGATATGCACTGAACTGCCAGAGCTGGGACGTGAACCGCTGACCCTTCAGTCATTGGACGACCCGCTCTACCAACTGAGCCACACCCGTCCTACCTTATTTGAAAGTGATTCTTTCTCATCTCAAGACTCTTTACTTTATATTTAAAACAGATTCAAACGATTCAGTTTCCTCCCAGCTGTCGATTTTAGCAATCCTGTCTCAGGTGACTCGCAGACCTGGATCACTTTAGTGAGTGACTCGGACGGAGCCGAATCCTAAAAAGGAGTTTTACAGCTTTACTCAGAAGTGGAGTTAGCAAAGTCAGCTTCAGCTTCCAATAAAGTGAGACTCAACACAGAGTTCATCTTCAGTGTGTCAGATTCTATCCACTCGTCATGTTTTTATGTTGGGTTCTGCTTTGAGTTGAGAGACACTTGTCTGTTGACTCTTTGTGTTTCTAAATGGTAGCTCGTGTTGCAGAGCAGAACAGACGCCTGGAGCAAGTATCACCATTTGTCAGAGAAAAACTGACCCGGTCCACCATGAACGAGTAGGTGCACAAGCTTCTTTCATGGCTCAAGGCGACAGAGATGGCTCTTAACTTAGAAAAAAAGTTTAGCTCTGGATTTAGAATTAGGTAGTTGGTGGAGAAATGCCAGAGAGAGGACGGCACCATAAGGCGCCATGTTTGAATCCCCCAAACTCTGCCTATCGTCATATGAATTTGTCTATATATTAATCTTGTGTCATGTCACTTTATCGATCTTCATCTGTCTATCACATTACTTTTTTATCTTTTTTGCATATTTTTTTCCTTTTCCTTGTTTGTCTTTTGTTGTGAGTTGACTTGTTTCATAACATAGCTCAATAATTATAACATCAGTCTTACGCCTTTCTGTGCTAAAGCCCTCACAAATTCATCCATATTCAACCCACTTGTTATGTCCTTTTATTCTTGCACGTCTCAGTAACACAAATGGATCATCTTAGTACAACAAAGAAAAAGGTAAAAAAAACAAACAACAATATCAGCTGATCAACATAATCATCATTCTGTCATAAGGTACAGGTTCACATAGCATTCTTTCTCGGTCGCTGAACAGTTAGCGCACTAGCCTCACAATAAGAAGACCTGGGTTTGACTCCCGGACCATGTGGACCTTTCTGTGTGGAGTTTGCATGTTTGTTTCCCCGTGTCTGGATGGGTTTCCTCCGGTTGCTCCGGTTTCCCCCATCACCCGAAAACATGTTTGTAAGGGTCAAATCCTAGCCTAAGTCTAGCCTTAGCCTGGTTCTACAGGAGGAGATGGTACCTGGGTGCGGCCCACTGCTCCTTACAGGTTAAATGCAGAGGACACATTTGATTGTACAGTATATAATGACAAATAAAGTACCTTAAGGTAACTTCATTGCTGCGTGCATGTCAACTGGACAGGGCGTCCCTCACTCCAAACTACATGTATCCCATAGGAACACACTTACCAATCAAAACAGCACAAAAAACACAATTCTACATCTGCACATCCAAATTATAAATAGTCCAAAACATCACCAAACATTCTTCAGACTTATTCAAACTGGCCCTAACACTAGCATTAGCACTAGCATTAGTACTAGCAGCAGCATTGTCGCTCTGAGGTTTAGCAACCAGAAATCTATGCATATGGGCATGTGTCGACAGGATGTGTTTTTAGAGAATGCGTTCCCCTGCGTGAGCGTGTGTTACACTAACGTCACACACTTCCATGTTCGGTACATAACCCTTACCCTTACTTGTTATCAGCATATAAAACTACTTGAAAAAACCCCCTAAAAACAGTAAATATTGTGAAGTAAATTCTATTGTATGTGAAGTAAATTCTATTATAAAATATGATTTCCACTATTCTATTATAATATATAATTCCACTATTCTCATAGACAAAGCATTTATTGTCTGAGTGTTCTTATGAACCTACAAATGTACATTTTGCTGGACATCTGCTTATCTGAAGGTCACATTCCTTTCTGTATCTTGCTTATCTGAATGTTTCGCTGTGTGAAGACTTCCCTTCTCTACAACCTGTTATCTGTCCTAGTAACTCACGTCATGTTTTTTCTAAATCTCTTAATAAAAGCTTAAGCAGGAGGAGATCTTAAGCAGAATAGAGGTAGAGAGGAGCTGGGTACAGACTGTATTTTTTCCTGCCGAAATTCTCCCTCTGCAGAGGTACAAAACGACATCGTTCGTCTCCTCTTGGTTTCGTTAAATTTGATAAGTGTTGTTTAGACCCAACAAATATATGTACCAGGCAGCCCAAGTGACACCGTAACATGTCCATGCCTTCACTTTTACCCCCAGTCATAGTACCCTTCAGTGACAGGTGGTAAATAACAGGCTTGTCTGAAACCACTGAGATCTTTTTTTTTTTAATGTCTTTTCACCAGTTGAATTCTACGGACTCCAGAATGTTCCGACAGCTCCCATTCACTTTGAATGGACGTTCCCAGCGTTCTGCGGGCGGATTGTTTTCGATAACCACCTGCTGCGCCATTAACGCCTGCTGCCAATGGCAATGAGTTTTGTCACTACAGATTCATGGTACCATATCACTCCGCAGGTAGTATTCTATCCAGTCTGTTACAGTAGTGGCTGATGTCTACGGAGTTTTTAGCAAATCAGAAAGAAAAAAAAAAAAAAAAAGAGAGAAAAAAATAAAAATGAAACTACTGAGATCAACCGCTCTAGCTGGTCCAAATACACCAACATTCTTTACTGTGCTTGTACCGCCTCCTGCTTGCTTTTGATTGGCCAGTAAGAGATTGTGACATTGATGACCGCAGCGCTGTTCTAAAACTTCAACTATTTCCAACTCCAAAAACGGTCTTTCTCTGCATTTTTTTAGTGCTGAAGGCGCTTAGCGCTCTTGATGCTGAACTACAGGGTTTGTATTGAGTGTTGGCGCTGACAGCGTTAAAGATGCATCCTGTTGACAGAGACCATATTGACAAAATACCAGACATCCCAAGTTCCAAAAACTCATTTCAGGGAGATGCTTATCGACCCTTCCAACGCCCCCACCCCCTTTCCGAACTACTGAACGAAAACATGTAATTCATGATTAAAAAATTACTAGAAAATGAATGAAGTGATATCAATTAAATATACGAGGTGTGTTTTGTGTGCCCAGACCAGGATATAAATTAAAGGCCTATTGGAGTCCAGAGGTCACATGAGGTCATATTGAACAAAAACATGAAATTTGAGTAAGCATTTGCTAGAAAATTAATACATATTAATTATTCATTTATTTATGTATTGATTCATTCATTCATTTATACATCTCAGATGAATATATAATTGATTTAATGGAGAAAAGGTTTTTTTTGTTGTTTTTTTTTTAGTCTTGCCGGTCAATTTATTTTGTGACGGTCCCTAAACTCCCGACAGCAAGGCAGTCTGTGTCCGCTCCTGGAGCCTCTCCAGTAGGTAAGGCTGAGCGGACTGCTGCTGATGCTTGTGGAGAAAGTGCACATGTGTCAAATATTAGACTGAAGCAGCTCACCGGCATAAGTTTGATCAGAGAGTCGGTGGAGACGTGCCTTGCTATAAAGTCTGTAATAAAAGTGCACATAAAATGTTGGAGTGGCTGGTGTGACCACAGCCTTTGAATGAATCCACAGGTTCCATCATTAGCCTACAGTCCCCCCCCTCTCTCTCTTGCTCTCTCTCTCTCTCGTGCCTGTGCAATGTAATTGAAGTCACCGAAGCATGATGCATGGTGTATTGTCTTGCCTTTACGCTCTCTCTTGCGGTGTTAAAAAAAAAAAACTCCCTCTCATAGTCCAAAATCCGGCATATTTTATCTGACAACAATGAGCCACTATCCATATGAGGGAGAACCTGGAACTTGCGATGTCTGAAATACAGACCATAGAGGTCAGATCACTGAGCATAAACAATAGAGGGGAAAGAGTGAACGACTGAACAACCACTAAAATAACGTATCCCTTCCTTTCTATGTCCTCAACCAGTGTCTGTACTCTTTGAAATCAAGTGAGAGCCGTAGGGTTTGGCTGCTTGTTGAACGCTGCCCACAAATGATCGAGTCTGTTAGTTGCAGCAGATTGGGAGAGTGTCTGAGCGATCCTTTTTTATTGTTTTGGTGGATCAAATAGAATCCTTTGTCTTTCATACCAGTGGTGTGATGTTTTTCTTAGTTGGGGAGCAGCCAATGCATTTAGTGGGGCATTGCCCACCCCTTACCCATGCCCAGATCTGGCCCCACTTGAGACTGTAGTGCTGCACAACATAAACCTCATGGTGGTGGAAATGGTTAAATGATGAACTACATGTACTTCTGAGGATGTTAATTTACATGGGCAGCCCACTCAAGTCAAGTCATCACAGAGGAAGTACAAGTGACATTATGTAGATTTTAAACTGAAGGACTGTTTGATGAGTTCAGGTGTAGCTCAGAGGTTTAAATGTGAATTCAGCTCAGATAATTAAACTATTGTGGTTCAACAGAAAAGAGGATTTCTTCAAAATAAAAAGGAAAATGGCAAATAAAAAAAAGTCTAAAGGCATTTCCAGACCAATGTGCAGACCAGGGAGCCACACGGCACCTTATCTGCCAGCTTCCCTGCAGATGAAAACTCTTGGAATGTTTCATCATCATTGTGGGTTTGTGGAAGAAAACTGAAAAATTCAACACTGCTAGAGACGCACCTGATATGTCTCATTTCTAACATGTGTCCATATAGACATGGTTTGCATGAGAGGGATTGACAAGGGTTACAGCGCCTTAGCCAATCAGGACGCAGAACACAGAATGTAAATGGTAAATGTTCTGCATTTATATAGTTCTTTTCCACCTTCATGGTGTTCAAAGCTCTTTACATTAGCCTCACATTCACCCATTCACACACACCAGTACGTTTCTAAGGTCTACAGTAAGTCCTACTGGGGGCCTAAGTCAGGGTTCAGTGTCTTGCCCAAGGACACTTCGACATGTGGACAGCCAGAGATGGGACGCGAACCGCCAACCTCTCGGTCATTGGGCGACCCACTCTATCAACTGAACCACAGCCGCCAATGTGTTCAAGTGCGCGCACACACACACACACACACACACACACACACACACACACACACACACACACACACACACACACACACACACACACACACACACACACACACACACACACACACACACACACACACACACACACACACACACACAAAAATTGTGAAACTGCAAATGGTGAACTGCATTATAGAGAGGGATCACTGTAAATAGCTGCTGGTTCCAACATTAGAGGTTCTGAATCTTGTTCAGACATGTTTCAATTATCAAGCCCTAACAATAATAAACTGTAAAGTAGATTAGAAAGTAAAATGTAAGTTTACAGTAGGATGCATGTGCATAAATAACAGTAATGTGCATAATGGAAATATGCTCATAACGTAATAACTTAAATGTAATAAAAGTTAATAATGAAATAATTGAGCCAATTATAATTGACTCATGAGTGCATAACGTAACATCTATGCAGATAATGTGATAACTTACTACATTAGCTCAGCTTTATTGCAACTCATAATGTAATACAAGCTCATACTGTAACAATGGTTTATACTATGAGTAAAGTTGCATTATCACTATTTTTTTTTACCATTGCAAGATAAAAGGTTAACTATTTTTAAGTAATGCTTTTGAAGGAATCCTATAATTTATTTAAGGTTTCTGCAGGTTATTCAAATATACTGAAAAAAGTTGGATTATCACCTTTTACTAGACTATCCACGCTATCTCCATTCATTCCATGAATGTGCTGCTTCATGGTCAGGGGAGGCGGGGCTAAAAGGTTGTCTTTCAAATCCTTTATGCAATAGGACGGTACTACAACCAATCAGGGAAATCTTTACGATGACATAGTTAGAGCGCCGGAAAGTTGACGGAGGAGTCCGAAGAACCAATCATTGTTATCTAAACAAAATGGTGGATTATGGAGCTTAACGAATGTTGTCGCTTCTGTAAAAAACAATTTAAAGATTGATGACATTTTCTCACATTCTTCACTCATCTGTGATAAAAGGAAATGGCTGCCCAGTTGACAGCCATGTATCGTTGTCGTTTCTGTTTCCAGTTGTTTCTCCCCAAATCGTCACTTTGTTACACCCGCCCTCTGACTCAATACTTCACTCTGATTGGCCAGTTTCAGGGAAATCTGTCCAAAAGTTACATTGAGCGTGACTAGACTACTACAGTAGCACATTAGATTTTCTACCACTCGGGGCATCTAGCGCTAACAATTTACCACTCAAATGCATAAAAAGGAATGGGTTTTAGTATATTACATTATGAGCTTGTATTACATCATTAGTTACTGTATAGCTGAGCTCACAATGTAATAAGTTACAATTCAAACAATTTTATAATAAATATTGTGTTATGCACTCATGATTTTATTACATTATAACATTTAAGTCTTTACATTATGAGTGGGGCGGCACAGTGGGGCAGTTGTTAGCACTCATGTCTCACAGTGAGAAGGACACAGAATTGCACATTACATATTTTTACTATATTTATTTTTATCTTATTCTATCTTGGTGCATGCTTATTATACTTTTTTATACTATATATATATATATATATATATATATATATATATATATATATATATATATATATATGTTCAGTCCTGAGATGAACTGGAGACTCATACAGGGTGACCTCTGACCCCACCTTCACCCATTGTAGCTGGATTAGACCCCCTGTGACCCCTGTGACCCTAGTGATGATAAACGTTCGATGACGAGACAAGACATTATGAGTGGCTACTGTACAACTTCTATAGCAAAAAATAAACAACCTTCAATTTCTCATGGAGGGCACTGAAAATAGAAATGCTCATATTTGCAGAAGCCCCTCTTCATCATCACCTTCATCACATGTTTAGTAACAGTTTACTTCCAGCCTTGTTGCACATCCGGGTGTTGCTGAGACTGAACTAGTTGTTGTTGACTCACACATAGAGGAAGAAAAAGACCCACAGAGATAAATAAATCTTCTCCCTGTACTCACGAATCCCCGCAGCAAAAACACTACATGTGTGTTTATGAATGTGTGTGCTTGTTTGTGTGACAGCACGCTGTGTGTCACGCTGCTCTGGGGCCATTCCCAGGGAGAGCTGCAGCACAAACACACACACACAGCGTCCTCAGTTGGTGACTCACCGGGGTCTCTATGCTGCACATGCTCCATCTCAGCCCCAACATCACTTCATGTTTTTCACCCAAAAACACAACCTTTACAATAGTGTCAGTGCTGAAGCCAGTCCATCATGGTAGTGAGTATGCACATCTTCACTGGATACTGTCAGTAGCATAATGTCAACCTTTAATGATCACTGTTAAAACACACAAATGAAGATGAAGGGATAAAAACAAGATTCGTTGAGGCAGAAACAGCATCTCAGAGGTTATGTCCACATATTCTACTGACAGTTTCTACTAGGTGAGTAGAAAAGAAGCATAAAGGTTATAGTAGTTATTTTAGTCTTTGTCAGCTCTGACACTTCCACACATGTCCACATGACCCACTCACCTTATAACTACACACAATGATATTTATGTACAATTATATATACTATAAAAGCCAAATGGCCTCTGTTTACATGTGTGTAAATTCACACACACTCATACACCAGTAGGTTCTAAGGTTCTATCAGTCCTACTGGGAGACTAAGGGTTCAGTGTCTTTGTCCAAGGACGCTTGGACATGTGGACAGACAGAGCCGGGACGAGAACCCGTGGATCCCTATAGATCAATGTGCTGTCTTTGAATATTTATCATATTGATAATATATTATCTAGTACAGTATGTACACATTGCTATTGCATTGCTATTATTGTGTTAGAATTAAGTTTATCTATCTATGATTCAATGATTCAATTACAGGATCATTTGAACAGGCAGCTCAAAGCATTATAAGATAAGTCAAAAGTATTTTGTTCCAAAAGTATAACACATTTTAACTACATTTTGAGAAAATGCATGTGCATCCAGTCACTTAATTTGATTATTAAGGCTAGTTCAATTCAGTTTAATTCAATTTTATTTATAAAGCCCCAAATCACAACAAAGTCGTCTCACAGGGCTTTACAAAAACACAATCAACTACAGAGATATATGAAGAGTCCCAAGCATCCCCTGTCCTTAGACCCTCCCCCTGTCCTTAGACCCTCCCCCTGTCCTTAGACCCTCCCCCTGTCCTTAGACCCTCCTTCTCAACAAGAAAAAACTTCCAAACCCAGTGGGAAAATGAAGAACTCTTGAAGAGAACCACATTGAAGGACAGATCCACTCCCATGGACGGACAGACTATAGATGAACGTCCATGTATAAATGAAGGAGGGGGGGCTGGTCCATCCCCTAGACAGGCGAGAAGGGGGTACGGGGTCACAGGTCAGTACAGGCGAGTCACCACAGATCCTGTCGTCCATGGCTCCCACGCAGACACTGTTAAGAGATGGAGGGGGGAAAGGGGACCCCAAGTGAGTCGACCTGAACAGACTTGGTATGAAAGATAAGTTATAAAAATGACAAAAACAGATGCGAGAGAGAGAGAGAGAGAGAGAGAGAGAGAGAGAGTTCTTTATCATTCTGTTCATAAAACTCTGATCACTGGGACTAATCAGATAATTGCAATAATCACATCTAACAATTCTACCTGTAATTAAAGTGTGTATGACTTCAGTGAGCATTTTTTAATCAGATCTGTATCATGATTCTGTGATGATGCCCCTGAAGCTCCTCATGTTGAACAACAGTGTACTCCACCACTAACCATCCATGTATTTACAGTCACAGTCAGTAGGTCACACTGGAATTTTGGGAAATGTATTTCAACGTGCAGTGTGTGCAGCAGCGCTCCATGCAGTAGCATTAATGCTGCAGCAGTAACAGCTGTTGCTACTGCAGCTGCTCTTCCCATAGTTACATCATGACAAACTCTTCCCTCAGGACTGAACCAGAACACACTGAAGGGATTATCTCTCTCAGCTGGCCTGGGAATGGATTCCCCTGGAAGAGCTGGTGGACGTGGGCTGTCTAGGCTTCTATCCTGAGGCTCCTGCGACCCAGACTCAGATAAGCAGATGAAGACCGTACCATACAGTAGTACAGTACTGATGTGTAATTATAGTGACAAATATACATTCAATGAAAATACTAAATATAAAGACACATGACAAGATGATTTGCATCAGATGGATAATAATAATAATAATAATAATAATAACAATAACAACAACAATAATAACACTAATAATAACAACAACAACAACAATAATGTAACGGGTCCCGAGCCGGGCCGAGTACCACGTCACAAGATTAAAATTAAATATTATGTGTTTGGTCAGTGTCTCAAGGTTGCAGTCTGAAAAACAGAAAAGATGATCACCGGCATAAAGAACACTGGATGGCCATGCTTGCATTCCAAGACTCCTCTTTTATTTACTCACAATAATTCAAAAATAAGCAAGCATACAAACAATGAAATATTCCAACAACTTGCAATCATGTCTCTTTTCTTAAAGTTTAAGGTGTGTATGCATGTGTGTACAGTTCGTATTTTCTTTTCAGGCTTGTATGTGTTCCAGGTAAGTACAGGTAAGTGTAAGAGTGTGTGTGTGTGTGTGTGTGTGTGTGTGTGTGTGTGTGTGTGTGTGTGTGTATGAGTGTGTGTATGAGTGTGAGTGTGTGTATGAGTGCGAGTGTGTGTGTGAGTGTGTCAACTGTCAGGTAGGTATGTTATCTGTGAATGTATGTAGGTGAATGTATTGTGTCAATGAATGTGTTAACCAGGTAAGTGTGGAATGTTTGCTCGTGTTCCCTCAAAGCACATTTACATATAATATAACCATTAAAACTAAATAAGCATCATCTAACATTGAAATAAATCCAAGTGCAACATTCAGCATTAGTACTGGGTAAATATATATATATATATATATATATATATATATATATATATATATATATATATATATATATAGCTGCCATTTACTGGTGCAAACATAATATGGTCACTAGTGCAGCCGTGCACTGCTGCTGCTAGCTAACTGTAGTGCAATATAAATTTACATTCATTTTTGTTTAGCTTTCAGCTAAAGAAAACAAACAAATATTCAAATACACACAAAATAGCAATAGATGTACTTAAAGCTCACTGTCATAAACCCTATAGCCTCTAGTGAAACCTTAAGCACAAATCTGGAAATAATGAGCAGAAGTATAGAAATACAAATAGTAATATTGAAATACAAAATACAATAAATGCAAAAACCCTTCACCATCCAATATATTATTTGTCAAGTAACGAGCAGTAGTAATGTTGCGGATTTAAATGAACCGTTTGTCTTATGTTTAGAACATGTGGTGGACAGCGCCATCTTCAGTGTTTACACAGTTACAGCAGGCTGGTTTTAACCAGGTTAAAACAGCAGCAGCAACAACCCGCGAAAATCACAGAGCTTCTAAAGTGTCTTAAAAAGTTCTCAACATGTCACAAACAGTCTCTGGGCAACTTTGCATAGCATAAAGAATCTTAAGGGATAAGTTTGTACTAACCTGAAAAACAGAGAAGACGATCACCGGCATAAAGAACACTGGACGACCATGCTTATGTTCCAAGACTCCTCTAGAGGAAACGGAAGTACCCCGACTTAAATAGAGCGAGCACCTGGCCACACCCAGCACCGCCGGAAGGTTCCGTTCCGAGTGATCTATAGTAACTTACTACTGGTATTACCTTAGCTGGCCAACATTTTAAATAAGGAAAATAATAAACATACAGAATAATGCTTTTAATTCAAGTGTATAACATTTTTAAGAAAAATAATACACTATTCTATTTGTGAGGGTCTCACAATAACAATAATAATAACAACAACAATAACAATAATAATAATAATAATAATAGCAATAATAATAATAACAATAATAATAATAATAATAAAAATAACAACAACAACAACAACAATAATAATAATAATAATAATAAAAATAACAACAACAACAATAATAATAATAATAATAGTGATGATCCATTAACCCATAATGTGACGACCCTGCCCGTTAGAGTGGTGGTTGGTTGCCACGATGCTGCCCTTTTTCTCTCCTTCCAATTGGAGCAGATGATTGCAGATTGCAGGCACCTGGACCTGGTCCTCCTACGGGACTATAAATCCCAACCTCTTCAGAGACTGAGGTCGCTCTTCTTCTCTCGTCTCCACCGGCGCTGCAGAACCTTTGGCTGCGTTTGTATTTTGATTTCACAATACAACATTGCACATCCCATCTCACACCCATCCACACTTACACTACTGATCTCTCTGACTAACACATCCCATCTTTCACTATTTTGGTTCACCTTAGTTAATAATAAATATAATTTAATTAAATGCACCGTGTCTTCTCCGTTTTTGTCATGGCCCAGAGCCAGGTTGTGACAAAATGGGGGCTCGTCCGTCTCGTTCCTGTTGCGCAAATCTTGGTAGTGACATGCAGGTGTGTCTAGATTGTCGGTGGTTGTCAGTTGTGTGTGGCTAATTGCGCAGATTGGTAAGTGTTTTCCCTCTGTTTTGTGTGAATGATTTTGGTGCACAGAGTAATTGAGCGTGCATGCGCGTAAAGTTGCGGTGGTGTGCCCGCGGCGCGCCCCGGTGCATTTTGTTTACGTTTCGCGGTGGATGTTTGTTTGTTCAGAGGGGAAGGACGGTGTGTTTTGGCTGGTTGAGCGGGTAAGTTGGATGTGCTGTAGGTGCTTGATGCGTTTTGACTTTTGCTTTAGGTTGAATAAAGTGTGTTATCTGAAGCGAGGTAGGAGAAGTGTTTTGGCCCGTGACATTTAGTTTACGGGTGTGTCGGAGCATGAGTGGGTCGTTCCCGTGTGTTTTGTTGGAAGTGTGGTGCGGAGTTTCCTCTGGTAGGCTGTAGCGGCGTACCCCTTTGGGTTCGTCGGGGGGGGACTTTGGTAGTGTTGTGGCAAACGGGGTTGAAGCGTTGCTTGGGAGCACGTCCGTGGTTTCAGGGGAGTGGTTATCGCTCACCTGTTCCAGCGGGAGTCAGTGCGTAAATACCCGCCGCGGAGCCACATGAAGACTAGGGGGGAGTTTAGCTAAATAATTGGATAGGTAGATAGCGGGGAAACTCCAAACCTAGGTGAGGAATCATCCTTTTTGTTGTGCACGGCTTGGCTTTACTGTCTCTGAAACTGGTTGGATTGTTTTTGTGCTACTTGTGTGCGTAATTGACTGTTTGGCATGGCTGACGTTGACGCATTTGTGGCTGCTCCGTCTGAGGAGGCTTTGGATAGGTGCACCAGGGAACAACTGATTAAACTGGCAGAACATTATTCTGTGGTTGTGGGTGATAAATGCCTGAAGGAAAATATTAAAGTGGCTATAAAATCAAAATTGGTGGAGATGGCAATTTTAACGGTGGATGAAGAGTCTTCTCCAGCTCCACCTGCATTTTCTGGTCAAATGCAGGGTCTGACTTTTGAGCAGCAGAAGGAGATCCTCATGATGCAGCTGGAGATGGAAAATCGTAAGTGTGAGATGCAAATTAAGGTGGAAAGGATTCGCCAGAGAACAGAACAGGCTAAATTGGCTTTGGAGGAAAAGCGCTTAGCCATGAGTGCAGAAATTAAGAGGTCTGAGGAGAATCTCAGTGGACAGCTGAGTGACTATGTGCGGCCCTTTGACATAAATAATTTGCGGCTGGTGCCTCAGTTTAATGAGAAGGATCCTGATGCATTCTTTGTGTTGTTTGAGCGTGTCGCTCATGCTAGAAGGTGGTCTGATTCTGATTGTGCTCTTATGCTCCAGTGCGTATTGACAGGTAAGGCGCAGGAGGCCTATTCTGCTATGAGCTTGGCGGATAGCAGTGACTACAGTCAGGTGAAGGCTGCTGTGCTCAGGGCTTATGAGCTCGTGCCAGAAGCTTATCGGCAGCGGTTTAGGTCTTGGGAGAAGAAAAATGGTCAGACTTATGTTGAGTTTGCTAGAGACTTGACCACTCATTTTAAACGTTGGTTAACTGCTCTTGAAGTTTCCACATTTGAGGATTTGTGTGAACTTGTAATTTTGGAGCAGTTTAAAAATGTTCTTCCGGGTCGACTGGCAACGCACATTGTGGAAAGGGAGATCACCACAGCTGATAAGGCTGCTGTGGCAGCAGATGAGTTCTTCTCCATAAGGGTAGTTTCAGAGAATGCTCGGTGGCACGTGATCAGGTGCGTCCATGGAAGCAGACTTTGTTTAAATCTGATCCTAAGCCACAAGGGAAGTTTGACATTGGTGGGAAGTGTAATTATTGTTATGAAACAGGTCATTGGAAAGCTGAGTGTCCAAGATTGCAGGCTTGGAATAAGGGAGGTAAACCCAACGTTAAGCCTGTGGCAGCTGCAGCACCTGTTTCTGATGTCTCTGGGGCTGTTGCTCCTAGTTTATGTGAACCTGACGTTTTGGCAGCTTATGATCCTTTCATCAGTGATGGGTTTGTGTCATTGGTGGGAAGTGACATCAAGGTTCCGGTTAAAATTCTGAGGGACACAGGAGCATATGATTCGTTCATTGTTGATTCAGTGTTGCCTTTTTCTGATGAGACAGACACTGGTGACCGTGTCCTTAGTTGTGGCATGGGACTGACTATTTTGCCTGTCCCAGTACATAATGTGACTCTTTCCTGTGAGCTTGTGCAGGGTGAAGTAGCGGTCGGGGTGAGACCGGCGCTGCCTATTGATGGCATTCATATCATTTTGGGTAATGGCTTGGCTGGCAGTCGCGTCTGGTCTGACACTCCTCCAGCACCTGTGGTTACAGACCATCCAGTTGATCCTGTTCCTAATGGGTTAGATGAAGCGACTTCGGCCTGTGCGATCACACGTGCAATGTGCAAGGCTGAGTCGGATACAATGGCTGGTGATGGGGAGCTTCCGTCGTTGGCTGACTTTCCATTATCAGTGACCCATAGTGACCTGGCAGAGCAGCAGAAAAATGACCAGTCGTTAAAAGATATCTTTGAGTGTGCGGTGTCTCCTGCAGAGATATCCAGTGCAGCCTGTGGCTATGTTGTGCAGAATGGGTTGCTATTCAGGAAGTGGGCTTCTCTTACCGATGAATGTATGGGAGATGCAGTTTTTCAGTTGGTGGTGCCTGAGAAGTTGCGTTCCCTTGTGTTAAAGGTGGCTCACGATGACAGTGGACACTTTGGTGTTAAGAAAACATATTGTAACATCCTGAAATATTTCTTTTGGCCATGTGTAAAAAGAGATGTTTCTGAATATATTAAAACTTGTCATGTGTGTCAGTTGACAGGAAAGCCAAACCTGAGAATCAAACCCGCTCCGTTGCAGCCAATCCCTGCAGTAAGTGAACCATTTCAACATCTGATTGTGGACTGTGTGGGTCCCTTGCCGCCTTCCAAGTCTGGCAGTAAGTACCTCCTTACAGTGATGTGCCAAAGTACTAGGTATCCTGCGGCATATCCATTAAGGTCAATAACGACTAAAGCTGTGGTGAAGGCATTGACTCAGTTCATTTCAGTATTTGGGATTCCTAACATCATCCAGAGTGACCAGGGCTCTAACTTTTCATCTCATATGTTTGGACAGGTGCTGAAGCTCTTACGCATCAAACATAATCAGTCATCAGCCTATCATGCTCAGAGCCAGGGTGCACTAGAGAGATTTCATCAGACTCTCAAGTCCCTCCTTCGTGCTTATTGTACCGAGCTGGATAGAGACTGGGAGGAAGGGCTCCCGTGGCTGATGTTGGCTGCGAGGGAGGCGGTGCAAGAAAGCACCGGGTTTAGTCCAAATGAGTTGGTCTTCGGACACAAGGTGTGTGGGCCCCTGGCGGTGCTGAAGGGTAACTGGGTGGACACAGAGCCGCCAAAAAACCTGGTGGACTTTGTAAATGGCTTTAGACACCGATTATATGTAGCGGGGGGAATGGCAAGGGAGAAGCTACAGACAGCTCAAGAGAAGATGAAGAAGATTTATGATCGCCGTTCAGAGCGGCACGAGTTCAGTGCAGGCGACCAAGTTTTGGCTCTCATGCCTATTGTGGGGTTCACCATTTCAGGCAAAATACTCTGGTCCGTATACTGTAGTGGAAAAACTCTCTGAACTGAACTATCTGATTGCAACTCCAGGGAGGAAAAAATCAAAACAACTCTGTCATGTTAATCTTCTGAAGCCTTATTATGTGCGTGTAGGTGAGTCTTGTCTGTCTGGCGTGCGCCCTGCACTCGGAATTAGTTGTGTGTCCATGGTGCATGAGGGAGATAAGGTGCCAGAGCCAGACGATAGTTTGTTGTATGGTCGTCTGAAAAATTCTGAATCACTTTATAATTTGGATAGGGTGTTGTCTCATTTGCCTGAGTGTAAACGGAATGAGTTGTCAGAGTTGGTACAGAAATATCCGTCTTTGTTTGGTGACGTTCCTTCGCGCACTGACTGGGTTGAGCATGACATCGACGTTGGTGATGCGCAGCCGATTAAACAGCGTTTCTACCGTGTGTCACCAGAGAAACGAAGGTATTTGGATTCTGAGGTCACGTACATGCTCCAGAATAACATTGCGGTGCCTTCGTCATCGAGTTGGGCCTCGCCTTGTATTTTAGTGCCAAAACCAGATAAGAGTCCAAGGTTTTGTACAGATCTGAGAAAAGTAAATGCTGTTACAAAACCTGATTGTTTTCCCCTGCCACGTATGGACGACTGTATAGATCAGGTAGGTTCTGCTAAATATGTGAGCAAATTCGATCTGCTCAAAGGGTATTGGCAGGTTCCTTTGTCCAAGCGTGCACAGGAAGTAGCAGCATTTGTTACACCATCAGGTTTGTATTCCTACACTGTCATGCCATTCGGTCTCAGAAACGCTCCAGCAACATTCCAGCGTTTGATGAACCGCGTGGTTGCAGGGTTGGAAGGTTGTTCGGTCTATCTAGATGACTTGGTAGTTTATAGTGACACTTGGTACACTTATCTTCAGCGCATCCGTGCACTGTTTGATCGTTTGGTTGAGGCAGGGCTGACCATCAATTTAGCAAAGTGTGAGTTTGCTATGGCGACTGTGACCTATTTGGGCCGTGTGGTGGGGCAAGGGTGTGTGGCTCCAGTCCAGGCCAAGGTCTTGGCAGTGGCTCAGTATCCACAACCCACAAC
>CM035792.1:43779900-43807400 GCA_020466265.1 Siphamia tubifer | reverse complement strand
GGCTTTCATTTCATATTCCCTTCTGTGCAAGTTTAATATTGTGTTGGAGTCACCAGGCAGCCATCAGCCAAGTAGCCATCAGCACAAAACGCTGTGTTGTCTCCTCCTGATGCTAATGGAAACAAATGACAAAAATAGCTTCTAGATCCTGTAGGACGGCACCCAAGTAGGAACTGTAGAAACCATACAGAGACGACAATGAATAAAAAACACTGAAGTATTTTAATACTTTATTCTCAATGGTTGAATTTAACACAGTAGCAGCTTTGCATCCATCCATCCATTCATCCATCCATCCATCCATTCATCCATCCATCCATCCATCCATTCATCCATCCATCCATTCATCCATCCACTCATCCATCCATCCATCCATTCATCCATCCATCCATTCATCCATTCATCCATCCACTCATCCATCCAGTCATCCATCCACTTATCCATCTATTCATCCATCCACTTATCCATCCATCCATCCACTCATCCATCCATTCATCCATCCATTCATCCATCCATCCATCCATCCACTCATCCACCCATCCATCCATCCATCCACTCATCCATTCATCCATCCACTCATCCATCCATCCATCCATCCACTCATCCATCAATCCATTCATCCATCCATCCATCCATCCACTCATCCATCCATCCATATTTGTCATTTAAAACGTTATGAAGTAACTTTGGAAGCACTTTGGGTTTTATCTAAAAATTCATTCATTTTGAAATGGATCTGAATAAGACTATAATTTCTTTTTGCATTGATCTGAGGTCGTCATTAGGTACATTCTGAGAAGAAATATATTATTACTGTGTCTAAAAAGCCAGAAAAGTGCCAGATACCAAAATAAACCCAGTTCCATGGAAGAACACGTTAGCAAAACACATCAGCTAAGATGTGCGGCTGTGGTTCAGTTGGTAGAGTGGGTCGTTAGGGTCAAAGGTTAAAGCTGTGGCTCAGTTGGTAGAGTGGGTCGTTAGGGTCAAAGGTTAAAGCTGTGGCTCAGTTGGTAGAGTGGGTCGTTAGGGTCAAAGGTTAAAGCTGTGGCTCAGTTGGTAGAGTGGGTCGTTAGTGTCAAAGGTTAAAGCTGTGGCTCAGTTGGTAGAGTGGGTCGTTAGGGTCAAAGGTTAAAGCTGTGGCTCAGTTGGTAGAGTGGGTCGTTAGGGTCAAAGGTTAAAGCTGTGGCTCAGTTGGTAGAGTGGGTCGTTAGGGTCAAAGGTTAAAGCTGTGGCTCAGTTGGTAGAGTGGGTCGTTAGGGTCAAAGGTTAAAGCTGTGGCTCAGTTGGTAGAGTGGGTCGTTAGGGTCAAAGGTTAAAGCTGTGGCTCAGTTGGTAGAGTGGGTCGTTAGGGTCAAAGGTTAAAGCTGTGGATCAGTTGGTAGAGTGGGTCGCCCAGTGACCGAGAGGTCGGTGGTTTGTGTCCCAGCTCTGGCTGTCCACATGTCGAATTGTCCTTGAGCAAGACACTGAACCCTGACTTAGGCCCCCAGTAGGACTGACCTTAGACCTTAAAAACCTACTGGTGTATGAGTGTGTGTGAATGGGTGAATGTGAAGCTAATGTAAAGAGCTTTGAACCATGAAGGTGGAACAGAACTATATAAGTGCAGAACATTCATTCAGAAACGCAGTTATCTAACATGACTAAAGAGCCAGTTTGAAGTATTAAACAAACATCAACACAAATGTTATTTAAGTGCACAATCACATGTGTTTATGTCTATCAAATTACACATTTCACCATTTTAAAAAAGACATTTTAAAGTGTTGTTCTTTACCTTGATTTACTTTGTAAAGCCTGAAAAACTAAATCATTGACAGAAAATTCCAGTTATTTGACACTAGGACCTTTGTTGGTCCTTCTGAACAAACTTTTGTTTGTCAAATATCAACTTCCATGTATGAGTTTTGTATCATATTTGCTATATCAGGTCGATGATGGACAAGAGTCTGCTGGAGTTTGCCTGCAAGCTTCCTGTTTTCTGGTTTGTAGGCCTGACACACTTGACAATTCTGACAATGTACCCTGACATCCCAGCTCAGCTTTGGCCAGTAGACCAGTTGTTGTAGACTTCTGTAGGTCTTGTGCCTCCCCAGGTGACCAGAAAGAGGGTCCTGATGGAAATAGTCCAGAAGGTGGTTCCTAAAGCTAGCAGGAATGTACAGTTGATACATTGTCTTGTATGGTAGTGTGACGACATGATAAATGAGGTCTTCCATGATGTCGATACACGTGTTGGAGTTGGAAATTACCTTCCCATTCTCTACCACTTTTTGGTACAAGGCCTGACACTCGGGGTCCTGCTGCTGCGCCTGCCAAATGGCTTTGATCGTGATTGGCAGCTCCCGTGATGTCTCAGAAGCAACAGTCATCAAGGTTGCACCAGGTGAAGAGAAATGGTCGTGCGGTGCTCGGGAGAGAGCATCCGGCACCATGTTGTACCTTCCTCTTCTGTACTCCACTGTGAAAGTGAATTCCTGTAGGCGGAGGGCCCATCTGATCAGCCGAGAGCTAGGTTTGGTGGTCTTGAGCACCCGCAAAATGCGGCCTTCCAGATAGTGCCTCCATTTTTCCCCACACAACAGCCAGACACTCCATTTCTGTAGCTGAATAGTTCCTCTCTGCCGAATTCAGACTGCGACTAGCAAAGGTGAGGACCTCCTCGGTTCCAGTGCTGGATTTTTGGACAGGGACTGCACCAAGCCCAATACAGCTGGCATCAGTGTATACCACGAATGGTATGTTGAAGTTCGGATGTCCCAGAACCGGTGGCTTGACCAGACATTCTTTTAACTTGTCAAAAGCAGCTTGGCATGCCGGAGACCACATAAACTTTGCTCCTTTTCTTTTCAGGGCATGCAGTGGTTCAGCAATTGAAGGGAATTCCGGGATGAAGCAATGATACCACCCTGCCATGCCCAGGAACCTCTGCAGGGCCTTCAGGTTGGTGGGGACGGGGAAACTGCAAACCGCCTCTGTCTTCTCTGGGTCCACATGGACTCCCTCTGCATACACGTGTCCCAAGAACTTCAGAGAGGTCCTGAAAAACTTGCTCTTTTTCATGTTCAATGACAGTCCGGCCACTCGAAGTTTGTCGATGACTGCCTGAACATCAAAAAAATGCTGCTCCCAGGAGCCTGAGAAGATGATGATATCATCTAAATACACAAAACAAATATCTGGAAACCAGATATTCAGATCAAAACACGGCACATTCAGGAGATAAACACAAGAAAAACAACATCTAAAAGTCTGTACCTCCCGTCAGCAGTCCCGAGAGCAGTCAGGATGACAAGGAATACTTTGGCTCGCGCCTCAGCCGTCTGTTTGCTTGTTATACGTGCAGGATGATTAGAGGATTTACCCGAGTGACCGAAGGTAAGAGCGGTTTGGTCTTTCTTCTCTTTCTCTTCCTCACATCTGTTTCTGTAATTTTTATAACATATCTTTCATACCAAGTCTGTTCATGACTAGTCACCTGGTGTCCCCTTTCCCCCCTCCCCCCCTGGGGGGAGTGGTGGCTCTCCTGACAGTGCCTGCACGGGAGCCATGGACGACAGGATCTGGAGTATCTCGCCTGTGCTGACCTGTGACCCCGGACCACCGCCCCTGCCTGTCTGGACCAGCCCCCCTTCCTGCATTTATACATGGACGTTCATCTATAGTCTGTCCGTCCATGGGAGTGGATCTCTCCTTCAATGTGGTTCTCCTCAAGATTTCTTCTTTTTCCCACTGGGTTTGGAAGTTTTTTCTTGCCGAGAAGGAGGGTCTAAGGACAGGGGATGCCTGGGACTTTTCATGTATTTCTGTAGTTGATTATGTTTTTGTAAAGCCCTCTGAGACGACTTTGTTGTGATTTAGGGCTTTATAAATAAAATTGAATTGAATTGAATTGAATTGGTGTGGCGTCTTCCTGGTGTGTGTTCTGTGTCGCGTCTCTGACTGAGTTGTGGCTGTTTTTTTTAACTGGTTTAGGCGGGCTGTTTCTGTGTTACAATTGGTGCACGTCATATGGGTGGATGACGATGACGGATGTGAATGAATGGATGGATGATTGTTTTGGATTATGGAGCTGGCAGCCGGGTCGCTATAAGTTATAAAAGTGTGATAGTCATAGTGTGTTTAAATTATAAAATATCAGGAAAAACAAACTGCAATTCAACATCGCAATAAACACTTTTTTAACCCAAAATGTGAAGAAACAACGTCCCTGTCCAAAAACAGGGAGTGGCTGGAAGTTACATTGCAGGAGGGGGTCTCGCAAGATCAAGCTAATGTTGTAGATTTTCATCATGGAACAAAGATGTCGACACCGGAAGTTGAGTAGAAAAAGGCTCCGTTTATTCTGACATATACAGTCCTTTATAGTCCATTTTCAGATACTCGTTCCTCACCCTAAACCTGCTCTAACCAGTCCCCTGACGTCCTTTGACGTCATGGATTAGTGCTGTCTCCTCATATAGTCATAACAACATAACATTCACTCTTCACTTATCTTACAACCCTGATAGCTTTGACACACAGAAGGGCAATGTGACCTTTCTTCTCACAAATGATATGTCATACATATGGATATATATATTAATTCCCAACACTAACTACTGTGTACACTGACAACATGGAGGAGACAAGAGCAGATAGTATTTAGGATGGAGCACAGCCCTTTAATTATGAACCACAGTGGAGAGAGAGAGGCTGTGCAATAGAGAGAGGGACAGATACAGGAATGATGGGTAAAGAAAGGAGATAGTGTTTAATAATCTGTGGTATCAGTAGTAGCATAGCAACTAATGCTATGAGTTTACATCAGGCATGTTTACGTTCTTAGTGTAATAATTGTACTGTCATGGTTAATACTTTCGCTGCCATACTGCAGCCATGACAGTGAAAAGAAAACATGGTAAATGTCTTAGCTAATGCTAGTACGTAGTCTACATCAAACCATGGTGGACTCCATCACATCCCCAGGATAATAACACTAGAGTAAAATAACATCCATTAATGAACCAGTGAATGTTGACAGACGCAGATGTGAAGTCAGTCTGCATTTGAACTAAACACAGATGGACAACTGCCCCAAAGTTCTTATGATGATGATGAACACGATGTCCTGACAGGCTGCAGTTCACACAACCAACATAAACACAATAATTCACCATCTACTTCAACTTCTATTTATAGAAACACAACAAAGAATTCAGCTCATCCACCGTTATATGTTTAACTCCTGTGATGTTTCCCCTGTGGGCAGTGTTGTACCTGAATGAGTTCATTGAACGATCGTTCACGAACTATATCATATTTTTGACGAACGTGAACGACTCGTTCACTTTTGTCAAATGAACAGGAAGTTGTGAAGGCGGTTATTCTGGCATTTATTGAACTGCGCTCTTATGTAGTTCATATTTAGTTCGTATCACGTTGTAATTATTGAGTCCTATAAGGAATAAAATGGAATCAAAACACAACATTATCATAGATGTCATTTTTGTTTTATTCTGAACTAATGTTGGAAACATAATGTTGTGGAATAGCCAATGAGAAGAGTTGTGGGCGGGGCAGAGAAAGAGAGAGAGAAAGAGAAAGAGAGAGAGAGAGAGAGAGAGAGAGAAGGGTGCAGAGAGTTTTTGGGAGCGGAGAAAAACAGTTAAATGTACAGAGTGTGAGCAGGTGTTGTCCCGTTCTTGGAAATAAACATTGAAAACGAAACTCACTGAAACCACTCCTTGTGTTCTAAGAACCTGCAGAGGGAAGTTAACCCTGGGGTAAGGTACTTACTTCAGCCCCGGTGGGGCGGAAGCTCCCCTGATTTCTGACTACAGGATAACGTCAGAAACGGTTAATAATAAGTTTATAATAATAACACAAAAAATTTTGGTATCGATGAACTTCTAGTTGATAATTTGGAAGAATGAACGATGAACTGAACTAATTCATATTGACTAACTTGAACTGAACTTTGAACTAGTTCCTAATTAAGGTGAACTTTCCCAACACTGTCTGCGGGAACGGAATAAGTCCACTTCCTGTAAAATCAGCACTTTTTAATCTAATTTTATAAAGATAGGGTTTATGGATCATGGTCAGTTTTACACAGGTGTTATAAAATACATTTCTGAACAATACTAAGTCTAAATTTAAGAATGAAAAAAAATAGCATTCACAGTAAAGGTTCCTTACATTTTTAACATTACTAAATTACACATTTAGAAAATACTCATTCTGAATTATTATGGAATTATTTTCACCATATTTTTAATTTAAAAAAAATAAATCATTTAAAATTATTAAATACTTAATTGGCTTTTACAGGAAAAAAGAAGCAAAGAAAAGCACCAGATGTACATAACAGAATGCAGTAGTTAACACTGGTGCCTCACAGACAGAAGGTTGTTGGTTCTATTCCCACACCAGACCTTTCTGTGTGGAGTTTACATGTTCTACTCGCATCTGCGTGGGTTTTCTCCAGGTACTCTGGCTCCTCCCACCATCCAAACACATGCACTGATAGGTTAACTGGTTAACTAGTTAACTAGTTAATCTAAATCACCCATAGGTGTGAATGTGACAGTGATTGTTTGTCTATAAATGTTCAGTCTGTGATGAACTGGAGACTCATACAGGGTGACCTCTGACCCCACCTTCACCCATTGTATCTGGATTAGGCCCCCAGTGACCCTAGAGTGGATAAAGCGGGTTCAGATGATGAGACAAGAATGCAGTCGTTAAAATGAAAGATGAACCCATATGACCTTGTGTATGAAAGAAAAACAATCATTTGTTACATGTGTTATAGTACCATCCATCTACATCTAACCCTGTGAGCAAATGAAACCATTTCTAATACAAGATACAATTTCCAAATGCCCAGAGATCAGAGAGATTGTTCAGTTGCAAACAATCTTCAAGAAATGGGTCAAGAAATAAATAACTTTTTATGAGATTTATAAGCTGCTGGTGTGAAGGACAAAAATATTATTACTCTTTGTAGCCTCTATGATTAGAGGGAAACAACGGCAAATGTATCCTGGACATGTGGAAGAGACAGTGCATGCTGGAAACATGTCCTGTAAGTCTAATCATCTGATGTTTGCTCCCTCTAATAAAGTGTTTTTAGAATGGAAACAAAGAGGTGTTTGTTCCACACCTGTCCTCATCACTTCACTCTATTTAACTTCTGGTCTTTGCTGCTCTCCTCCTCAGTTTGTCACTGTACCCTGGCTGTGCTGCTTCTACCCCAGTCTTCTAGTCTTCCAGTCTTCTAGTCTTCTAGTCTTCCAGTCTACCAGTCTTCCAGTCTACCAGTCTTCCAGTATACTAGTCTTCCAGTCTTCCAGTCTACTAGTCTTCTAGTCTTCCAGTCTACCAGTCTTCCAGTATACTAGTCTTCCAGTCTTCCAGTCTACTAGTCTTCTAGTCTTCCAGTCTACCAGTCTTCCAGTATACTAGTCTTCCAGTCTTCCAGTCTTCTAGTCTTCCAGTCTACCAGTCTTCCAGTATACTAGTCTTCCAGTCTTCCAGTCTACTAGTCTTCTAGTCTTCCAGTCTACCAGTCTTCCAGTATACTAGTCTTCCAGTCTTCCAGTCTTCTAGTCTTCCAGTCTTCTAGTCTTCTAGTCTTCCAGTCTTCTAGTCTTCTAGTCTTCCAGTCTTCTAGTCTTCTAGTCTTCCAGTCTTCTAGTCTTCTAGTCTTCCAGTCTTCCAGTCTTCTAGTCTTCCAGTCTTCTAGTCTTCTAGTCTTCCAGTCTTCTAGTCTTCTAGTCTTCCAGTCTTCCAGTCTTCTAGTCTTCTAGTCTTCCAGTCTTCTAGTCTTCTAGTCTTCCAGTCTTCCAGTCTTCTAGTCTTCTAGTCTTCTAGTCTTCCAGTCTTCCAGTCTTCTAGTCTTCCAGTCTTCTAGTCTTCCAGTCTTCTAGTCTTCTAGTCTTCCAGTCTTCCAGTCTTCCAGTCTTCTAGTCTTCCAGTCTTCTAGTCTTCTAGTCTTCTAGTCTTCTAGTCTTCTAGTCTTCCAGTCTTCCAGTCTTCTAGTCTTCCAGTCTTCCAGTCTTCCAGTCTTCCAGTCTTCTAGTCTTCCAGTCTTCCAGTCTTCTAGTCTTCTAGTCTTCCAGTCTTCTAGTCTTCTAGTCTTCCAGTCTTCTAGTCTTCTAGTCTTCTTCCAGGCCTACTGGGTCTTAGTTAGTTGGTTAGTTTTGGAACAGTCTCGCTGTTACTTCTGGTTTCTTGTCTTCTTCCTGTTGGAGCTCATAATTAAGAGCGTTTTTCTTGTACCTGTTGAGTGCATTTGGTTCCTTCACACTATACACCTATATTCACCATGGAAACACTGTCAACTTCTACTAAATTGATTCACCAGTAAATCAATGACAGTGGATGAACACACTTGTTTTTATTTTGCTAATAAAATCAGTTTATCGTCAGTGTTCTTTGTTTCTGAAAAAACAAACTTCAACTTTAATATGAACTTACATGCTCAATAAATTAATATATGGGCAAATACTTATTTAAAAAGGATAAAAAGCTAAATATAGGCAATAATATTATAATTGGTAATAAATAACTTAAGAAAGAATAAATAGATTAAGTATAAATCATTTAAGAACTGAAACTAAAGTAGAACCTGGTCTTTGTGGGTTACTGCATTTGTTCTCCTGACAAAAATAAATAAATAAATAAATAAAAGATGTGTAGATGCCTGGAGAAAAATGAAAGTGTTTTGAAGGATGCACCCACAGAGTGACTTCTGATAGAAATGAGCAGATGTACAAAACACGAGCAATTCAAAAAGCACAACATCTGGAAAAACAAACAGTAATATTTCACATCATGTGCAGTGTAGGATGATGCATCTTATTTGTGTTTTTGTTGTTGTGTCCACTCCTCCTTAGTCGTCAAAATGCTCAGACACGTGAGAGACATTAGTGGTGGAACTGGTTTTAATTTGGCTACAAGGATTGGACTGATTTTCATCAAATCCCATAAATGACTCGTTCTATGGTATTTATTAATATTAACTTTATTAAAGGACTCATTCTATGTTTATTTATTAATATTAACTTTATTAAAGGACTCATTCTATGCTTATTTATTAATATTAACTTTATTAAAGGACTCATTCTATGCTTATTTATTAATATTAACTTTATTAAAGGACTCATTCTATGCTTATTTATTAATATTAACTTTATTAAAGGACTCATTCTATGCTTATTTATTAATATTAACTTTATTAAAGGACTCATTCTATGCTTATTTATTAATATTAACTTTATTAAAGGACTCATTCTATGCTTATTTATTAATATTAACTTTATTAAAGGACTCATTCTATGCTTATTTATTAATATTAACTTTATTAAAGGACTCATTCTATGCTTATTTATTAATATTAACTTTATTAAAGGACTCATTCTATGCTTATTTATTAATATTAACTTTATTAAAGGACTCATTCTATGCTTATTTATTAATATTAACTTTATTAAAGGACTCATTCTATGCTTATTTATTAATATTAACTTTATTAAAGGACTCATTCTATGCTTATTTATTAATATTAACTTTATTAAAGGACTCATTCTATGCTTATTTATTAATATTAACTTTATTAAAGGACTCATTCTATGCTTATTTATTAATATTAACTTTATTAAAGGACTCATTCTATGCTTATTTATTAATATTAACTTTATTAAAGGACTCATTCTATGCTTATTTATTAATATTAACTTTATTAAAGGACTCATTCTATGCTTATTTATTAATATTAACTTTATTAAATGACTCATTCTATGGTTATTTATTAATATTGTTGTTCTTCATTGTTATTGAATTCATTGTGTGTTGGTTCTATTTATAAAAACGTTCAGATTGTTTTGTTTCCAGTTGTTTTTTCACGGTAGAAAAATGACTGGAGGTGGAACAACACAGTTTACTTCTACTTCCTCATACATGTCCATGATGCGGTGATGAGGCGTCTGTGATTGGCTCAGAATGTGTGAAGGAACACTCCCCCCTCCCCTCTGGCTGTGTATGTATTTACCTTTACCCAAGTAACATCCAGCTTGGTTTCGTGCCGTTGTTTGTTCTGAAAATGTGCAGGGAAAAAAAACGAGGCTTTATTTCCACAGAGACACATGAACCACTTTGATCTGCATCAGCTACTGTTTTGCCATCTTCTCTTGTAGATGCTAATGATTCTTCAGATTTTCTGCAATGGGGGAGGGGCTTAACGCCACGTCAGTGACGCCAATGTCCTGGTGACGTGTAGTGGACAGACTTTCTGAGTGTCTGGTTTCTCTGTTGTTTTCTATGAAAGAAATAGTGTGTCCCCTCCATCAGTGGAGGGGACACACCACGCAGACAGTGGAGGAGACACGCCACGCAGACAGTGGAGGGGACACACCACGCAGACAGTGGAGGGGACACACCACGCAGACAGTGGAGGAGACACGCCACGCAGACAGTGGAGGGGACACACCACGCAGACAGTGGAGGGGACACACCACGCAGACAGTGGAGGAGACATGCCACGCAGACAGTGGAGGGGACACACCACGCAGACAGTGGAGGGGACACACCACGCAGACAGTGGAGGGGACACGCCACGCAGACAGTGGAGGGGACACACCACGCAAACAGTGGAGGAGACACACCACGCAGACAGTGAAGGGGACACACCACGCAGACAGTGGAGGGGACACACCACGCAGACAGTGAAGGGGACACACCACGCAGACAGTGGAGGGGACACACCACGCAGACAGTGAAGGGGACACACCACGCAGACAGTGAAGGGGACACACCACGCAGACAGTGGAGGGGACACACCACGCAGCTAACACAACATGTGTTGATAACTCTGGGTGATCCATCGGAGCGTGGAAAAGTAGTTTTCAGAAAAATGACACCTTTAAATCAGGTCAGTCATTGGACAGAATGTGTCAATATGGATGAACAGAGCAGGTCCTGAAAAATCCCTGCAGACCAATGAAACAATGGGAATGGTGGTTTTCACTGGTGATTGGATGAAGTATGGGAGTTTTTTGTGCCTGCTGTCATTCACCACAGTTGATGTTCATCATTCAACAACAAAGTCTATGAATCACGGTACATATTCAATGAAAGGACATTGCTGAAGAGGCTGGAGTCCACTTTGGTATGATGTGCTAATTAATTATTAAGTAGAGAAGGAAAGGAGGGTGGAATGCACATACAAATCTTTGTGCTTTGGAAAGATGCAGCTTGTACTTCTACTATTGTTAAGATGACCAGCTGCCACTGTTGCATTTAACTGGATTAAAACCTTTATTTTTAATGTTCATTCCACTCAACATTTACCAGGAGCCAGAGCTGTCCTCATAACCCAGTACTGATAGAATTAGAATTTCAAATTGGAGTTAATGTCAACTCTCTAACTGTCTGACCTTCCTCTCTGTTGCTCATTTTGTCCCCATTTTGTCCCACTCTCTGTCCCTATTATGGCATTTTACTACAATGATCAGACTGAAGTGTCCCTGGTACCTTGACTCCTCTGCATTCATCTCTCCATTACGTACTTTCTTGTTACTCCCTGACGGGGGGTGGGGGGGGGGTAAGAGATATTGTTTATAGTTTTTGAAAAATGAATAAATACAGACATGGTTTATAGGTTACCACTGACCAGTGGTGTAGTAGTCACTAGAGAAGGAGGTATACTTTTTTATGTAGTCCAGTAAAACTACTTTATTTAGTTATTCCTTAAAAATCCATCAGTAAATATTTACTGATCCTGTGGTCTATGAGTCTTACTGACGGTGTGAACACAAAACACCTGAAAGAGGAACTTAACATCCACACATTTATGGGGATAAATATCTCCCAGTCCAGTGATAGAGATCAGCAGAGGACAGGTGCATTCTGGGAGCCTCACTGACAGACAATGTAAAACCCAGGTTCAGTGCCAATGGTGTGACTGGTGCAGTATACCCTGGACTATAGCTCTGCCACTGACCCACAATAGATTACATTCTTGGAAGAATGTGGAAGAGAGGGGTGGAGTCAGCTATGGATCATTTGCATGAAAGCAAGAAGCACTAAAAGCAAGTGTTTTAAAAAGGGCTGTTTTCCAGGTTGAAGACAAAGGTATGTCCTAGACACGTCACTGAGACACCAGGGAACTGTGTTCACTTTTGGAAAATGGGCATGATTTTGACTCTTTATGCCCTTTAACTTACTTACTAATGTGTCTATACTTGACAGGAGGACATCAGTTTGATCAATGTGAAAGGGGTGGGGTTTGTGTGCCTGGCACTATGTGTTGTTTGTTTTTATAGTAGAGGACCGCATTATTTCAGTATCTGTAGCAATGTGCACTGATGTGCACTTTACCTGAAGTACATTGATGAAATTCATTTCAAGACTGACCTTTGACCTTACAGTTCTATGGTATAAAAACAGCAGCATCCTTCTGAACAATGCGTGCACTGTTTCAGAGGCTCAGCTTTTTATAGTCATTACTGCCATCACTCTCTTCAGTCTGTCTGATGTTCTGTACACATCTGAAAGTAAATGTTCTGGAAGGACTAATCAGCCCATCATGTCTGCAATTATAACAAGTATAGGACCCTGTGTAGATACAAACCAAAAAGTACACATGGTGCAAATCACAGTGTGGATGTGTGAAAACTTAGAAAATGTCATAGATACATTATACGGTCAGTGGAACAATGACACAAAAACAGAGTTTCAAGAAAAACACTGTCACTGCTCACTTTGTCTCATTACTGTCTGGTACAGACAGACAGACAGACTTTATTATCTCACCAACAACATATTTGCATGCTGGTAGATCTGCTGGTTCTTGGACTGTGGATTAGCCTCCTCCTCAGGCAGCAGGGCACACACACACACACGCTCGTTGTTCACATCCATTATCATCAAATTGTCTCCCTTCACCCACGTCAAAGTAACACTGTTTGTCCTTAATGTGCTTCATCAGCTGATAGTTTACATTCTAGGTCTGTCAGCTTAGCTCTGTTTTTATGCAGTCAGACCCCAAATCATCTTCATATTCTATATGGTTTGTACAGTCAGTAACTGCATTATTTTAGCTGTGTTTGGAATCATCCAAACACCGTCAGAACTGTCAGATTTTAGGCTGCAATGTGGACCAACAAACTGCAACAATCACAGTAACAGAAAGTCATAAGTTTATCAACTCTGTAATGAAAAAAATACATATTTCCCCTTATTCCACATTTTGCATAGGAAAATGTTTGCAAAAATACAAGCTTATTTCTTTATTTACTCTTCCTAGCTCCGGGTGTTAGTAGAATAAATGCAAACACCTGTTTTTGAACTAATTCTGATCAGCAACATATTCATAAATCTTCAGAATGAAGTGTGAAACATGTCTGGTATGGCAGGTGGCATACACCTGGAGATGACGAGACTCAATTATTCTGCACAGTAACTTTACAGAAAACAACCAGAAAATACTATTGTGCTTCAATTAGATTTATTAGAGTCATTTTCAGTACAGTGTAACACAATTAACAAGCAGATTTTGAAATTATGATGATACACCAGCTCTAAATATCTGCAAAACAGGACAGAATCATTTTCTTTGATCCGTTTTCTGAAAATTCTGTAAAAATGTGGAATGGAAACAAACCTACTGATGTAGAAGATGACCTGATTCAACTTCTTTTAAGATGGCATTTGTTGTTGTCTTTACTTGTCTTGTTTTTAACTTGATAAGAGAACATGTGGATATTGAGGTACTCCTGTTGGTTGACTTGTTACTGTATTTCCAAAGTGAGCAGTATTCTTTAAACCAGGGGTTCTCAAACTTTTTTGGCCCAGGTCCCCCTTGGAGGGGTGAAATTTTTCCATGTCCCCCCTCATCCTGGCGATACTGAAAATGATAAAAAACCACTTCAACAATGATTATTATGAAACAATGATAACCTTTTTTAATAGTGCTTTTGTGCAAACCAGCCACATTTTCAGGTATTATAATATAAATGAACACTTCAGAAACAACAATTTTAAATAATTTTAAAATAATAAACGGAACAAAAGACACACAAAACCGTGTGTGTGTGTGTGTGTGTGACAGACAGACAGACAGACAGACAGACAGACAGACAGACAGACAGACAGAGACTTAATGAGAGGCATGAACTTGTCAAACTCAATATAACTATCAATGTACTTTCTCTTTTTAGGGTTAGGGCGTTTGTTTTTGTCATTGTCATTTTCATTGTCATTTTTTTACCACTTCTTGAGGAACTTGGCGGACACAAAAATCGATCCATGTTCGCTGCAGGGTGGCTAAAATTAGCCTGTGACTCGCTCCGTCTCAATTTAGTCAAGCTAGCGTCAAACAGCGCTGTTACTTTCGCCCGCTCGCTACAAAATAAAACTTCTGCATTTCAAAATAAAACAGCAAAAAAAAAAAAAGTGAATAATTTCGCGTACCCCCTGGACATGTGCCACGTCCCCCTAGGGGTCCACGGACCCCAGTTTGAGAATCGTGGCTTTAAATGACACCCAACTGAAAATCACATTTAGAAAAAAAACAGACTAGAAAACACTTTCTCTTAAGAAAACCAAAGAAAAGACTTCCTAGGCAAAAAAACTAAACAAAACCAAAAACCCTCCACCCTAAGTTGACAGTATGGATGTGCAGAGAGGGAATGTTCAAGAAAGTCTTGTCTGGATGTTGAATTGAGGTGCCTGGGTTTGCAGAGTGTGAGAGCAGCTTGACAGTAGCTGTCACACTATCCTCAATGTGTGTGTTCATGTATGTGGGAGGAGTATATGAGCTAGTGTTCACCTATATCCTCTGTCACACTGACTATATGTGCTCGCTGCATCCTTGTTATCCCTGCGTCTTCAGAATAGACATACTTCCTCCCCCTGAGTTCAAACAGCTCTGTCTCTCTGCTTTATATCACCTGGTTGGATGTGGTGTGTGCATGAGTGTGTGTTCCACTCTGGTGTTAGCCCAAGGTACTAAAATAGCTTTACCTAATCCCTCAGGTTTCAATAGCTGTCGCCATACCTTATATCACCTGAGCTGAGCAGGGGAAGAAAAGCTGAAAAACAAAATAGAGAAAAGCATTCAGGAGGCAGAAAAGACTAAACCAAATGGGAAAGGAGATGACAACGGAGATGAGGACATTAAAAAAAAAAAAGGAAAAACACAGAGAAGACACGTGAAAATGCAACAAAAACAAAAGAAAGGGAGTGGAGCTCCTACTGCTTTGTGTTCATCTGCTCTTCTTTCTCACCACAGTACAACCGTATTCAGACAGACAGTCACTCAATCCTTCAAACAGTGAATCTTCATCAATTATTCATGCTCAGCCCTTGTACTTTCCACTACAGATTGCAGCCTTATTGCAGAGCTCTGTAATCACATCTCCCCTGAGCCAGCTGGGGCTGAAATAGTAATGGAGGATATGCACAACATGTGAAGACACAGCGTGTTGAGATGTCACCGCTATTGTCAAAGGCATCAACACCTACGACTTCAGGCTTCGTTCCAAAATCTAGGGAACGTGTTTGTGAATACCAACAGCTTTGTGCAATGTTGGGAGAATAAATAGTCAGTGGTGCTCGAATACATAACACAAGATGATGAGAAATGATGATTAACCTTTTAACATCCTGTGGTTTCATGGAGCTGTGTCTAGTGCTGCTGACGACAGCTATATGTACAACCAAAGACGTAGGAGGCCTCCGCACATATATGTGACCCACCACCAGTAAACCAGGCATAAGTGTGTGTAAATCCAAACAGAGTTATGTGTGTATCTTGGTAGAGTGGAAACTAAGGTTTAAGATGGTGAAAAAATGATGTTTCTATCACAAGTAGAACCAAAGTTATGGTCATTTTAATATCCACATTTGGACATATTTTACAATTTGCATATTTTTAGATATTGTCCGTTAAAGTTTTGGACTGTTTTGGGGTAGGAAGTCCTTAGCAACGCATAATAATTTGTATCCGATTGACACAAATTGTTGACAGATGTTAAAGGACACTCTGATGGACATGTCACAGAAGTTTTATATATTATAATAATAGGACAGAAGTGTGACGTATTATAATCATTTGGCTTACACCATTGGACAGAACATTCAATATAAGCTTTTACCTCGTACCAAACACTTGGGTGTTTACCCACGGAACGGAGATCGTTTTGTTCGGCGAAAAGAGGTGGAAGTCGTCTTTGTCTTTGCTCAGCAATACCTGAACTTTTGTCACCGCTTAAATAATTGACTCAATAAACACCTTTATTGATTGGATTTCAATGTAATGACCACAGGAAGTGAACATAGAGGTGTTAAGGTACCGTTTTTTGATAAGGTGTAAACACAAATAACAAATCACCTTCCAGCCTAAATTTGGCTGTAGCTCTGAACGGCTCAGCGCCACTTATGCCTGGTTTGGTGGTGGCGGGTCACATATTAGACTCCACCTGAAAGGGAGGTCTTCTACTTTCTGACATTGTGGTGAATACATGGTGCCATAGCTTCAATCTCTTGAGGCTCCAAGAAAGAATTCCTTGGGGCCCCCACCCCACCTGTCACAAAAAATAGTTTTTGCATAATTTTTAAAGACATTTGACATGAATATTGAAACAAGTGGTGTCAGACACAATAAACCACACCCTTTGCAAATATTTTACCTGATTAAACTGAATACATTTTTGGTGACTGACCTTGACCTTTGACCTACATTCACCAAAATGTAATGGGATCGTACACCTTTCCTGAAAATGTCATAGAAATTGGTCCAGTTGTTTTTGTATGACGTTGCTGACAGACAGGGTAAAAACAGATTAGTTAAAGGGCCTGCATGTAGGACTGCAGTTACATCCAAAATACTGTAAAGTATAATATTTCCTCTAGCTCCCCCAGACTAAGGGTTAGGTTTAATAATGTTTGACATTTGGGATCAGAAATGTTCTAGATGCAGCTCAGTGGGAACTGGCACCCTGGATGAAAAAAACACACAACTGACCCTGTGATTGGTCGATAGGTGATAGGCGAAGCATCAACCAAACTACAAAATGACAAAATAAACATTATTTAGAGGCTGACACTGAGCTTTTCAAATGCAAATATTCATGCTCTTCTACTTCTGTCAGTGATGTCAGTATTTGAAATGAATAGGATGCCTTAAGGCGGTGTTCCCCAATTAGATTTCATCAAGGGCCAAACTCTGACCTGGGCACCAAGCTGAGGGCCATATACATATATATATATATATATATATATATATATATATATATATATATATACACACAGTGGTACCTCTACTTATGAAAGACCGAGTTACCGAATAATCCAAGTCACAAAAACTCTTTACCTCAATTTTTCATCTCTGAATACAAAATAAATTCTATTTATGAAAGGAAACGAAGCCCCCAAGACATAAATACTATGTACATTACTATACTTAATGTACATAACTACATAATGTACATAAATATGTCATGTACCTACTGTACATAGCATCCCATTGGCTATGAGGGAGCTACCCATGATGCTTTTGGTGAGCCTTTGACCGTCATTCATCACAGTTCATGGACGTTCATAAAGTGCAAGGTTCCCCAATTAGATTTCATCAAGGGCCAAATTCTGACCTGGGCACCAAGCCAAGGGCCACAGCACCTGTAGGGCACAAGGTGGCAGGGAGGGGGACGCCACAACAGCCCCACCCCAGTGACAATACAGATAATAATGTTGAATCTGCACTTATAGTGAATTATAACATATTATTCAGTAATACTATTGGTGAGGGTCACACAAAGACACATTTCACTCTGGAAACAAAAGTTGAGAACCAACCATTTACTCCAAATAAATATTTGGTTATTACAGTCTGCTCTGAAAGTTACCATTACCATTCATAACAACAGCTAGTTAACTCTAAATACAATTTGTACATACTTAAATAATAAATACATATATATATATATATATATATATATATATATATATATATATATATATATATATATATATATAAAATATATATATTTGTCAAGGGTTAATTTGATTTCAGTAGTTTTTTATTTATTTTAGTCCAAAACCAGCAGTGATGAGGAGTGACAGTTTTTACAAAAATACCAAAAAAAAAAACAGCAAAAAAAAAAAATGTTACCAGAGATCTGGAAAAAAACAATTAAATAAAGTTGGTGTCTTTTATCATTCAGCACAAAAAAACAGATTTCAGCCACACTCTTACTTTAACTTCAAACTCAAATCTGTCCAAATTTTTGTCACTCAAATACAACCCCCCCCCCCAACACACACACACACACACACACACACACACACACACACACACACACACACACACACACACACACACTACTGGGAAAAGCTCCCCTTTATATATTCCTCAGCTCTACCCATGGACATACACGTCCTTTAATTAACACAAAATCTACAATATTTACATGGAACATACATCAAACTTAAATCATATTAACTCATATAAACAATGGCACCAATTATCCTCCATACATAAACACACACTGAAGAAAAACCCAAAACAATGAATGTGTGTGTGTCCTGTAGTCAATGTTTGGTCCGTGAACATGTGTTCTATGAAACCTGTGAATTATGAAAATATAACAGTGGTCCGGTTCTGCAGCTGTTGTGTGTGTGTGTGTGTGTGCGTGTGTGTGTGTGTGTGTGTGTGTGTGTGTGTGTGTGTGTGTGTGTGTGTGTGTGTGTGTGTGCACCTCCAGATGCCCATCACATAGAGAAATGGCTGAGTACTGAGGCAAGGTCCAGATGACAATGTCCAGTTTAAACATATGTTGCAGGAGAGCTGCACGTCACACACTCCAAAAAAGACGAGAAAAACAGACGCGGGGCAGAGATGACGGCGCTAATGTCACAATATTTGAAAAAAAGAATCCTTTTTGCTCATAGGTTGGTGTGGGTTAGCATGTGTCCGCCTATTGGGGAACCCTGCCTTCAGGTCTAGTAACAGTCAGGGTCATTTTATGATTAGATACATACAGCAATTTGAAGTTGTCAAAGTGAGGTTCAAAAGATGTTCCTGAAAACCCAGGACTATCAATAACACTGCTCTACTTTTTATTTTTTTTAATTTATCTTCTTCAGATATTAAATGTGATCAATCTTACATACTTTAATTAGATGAATCAGAAAACAAACGACTTTAGTGCTGGTGAGCTCATATTTTTTTAATACACATATATGAAAGAACCTGTAAAGTGAATGGATTATAATGTGCAGACAGTGTTTGAAGTAGATCTAGTAGATCTAGTAGATCTAGTAGATCTGACACCAATATTCATTTGGACTAAAACCTATTCTACTGTTTATTCTAAGAATTTCACATTTTGACCCCAGACTTATCTTGGAAACTTGAACCAACCATCATTTCAGACTCTTTATCACTAACACATGTGGGAAAATGTTAATTATAGTGTAATTATTGTTGTAAATGATCTGACACGAGCAAAGATATATACAATATGAACTTTTTTATTTCAAATGTGCAGTGCAAGGTAGTAGAACTTGAAATATGGAAACAAGAAAATACAAATAAAAATGTAAGGAAATAAGTGAACAACCGACAGGACACATCACACTTCACCTTTTGTTGCACTGTACAGGTGTAGGGTAAAGGTAGAGGGGGGAGGGGCTCCACCAGGGGGGTTTGCTACTATGATGTCATGTCATTGCAAATCACCCATTGTTGTTGTTATTATTATTGTTGTTGAACATTTCGCCAGCCCTGGGTAAGAGGGGGGGCCCTCGTGGCCAGGGCTCCAAACAACTACCTGGGTTGCCTGTTCTCAAACCCTGTAAATACACAACTTCAACTACATCCAGTCAAACATGGCTCAGATGTAACCCTAACCCCCAAAACCGGTCACCAGTTAAAGATCAAGCTCAGGTGTTGGGGAAACCCTTTGCATGTTGAGTAAAATGGATAGTGGAAATGGAGAAATTGGGCTGGGTATCATTACCGGAACAAACAAGTCCTCCTATGTAAGTGACCACATGTTGTTTACCCTTTGCATCATATCCACAGCCTACAGGACAAAACATGATTACATTTGCAGTAGTAGACATCAGTTGAAAACAAACATGACACCCAGTAGACTTTGTTAATCCACCTCTTTCTGCAGCTCTTTTCACTTGGTCCCATTTATTATCAATGTAATATTTAAGTAGATATGTTGATGTCATTTCATGCCTTTACATGATAACGTGAAGCCACTGTTGCAAACATATATGTTGAGTAGAACAAATGATTCTTGAATCTTTACATGTTGTGTTTGATGGAATCTGAAAATAGATTGTAAATACAGCTGTTAATGTTTTCAACCCCCTGACTGGTCTGAAATCTATGATTAACCAAATTAAATCACAGGGTACATGTTCTACAACAGGGACAACATAGATACATACACAAGGCTCCTGTCCTCTCAAACTTCTTGAATTACACTGAGCTGAAAGGAAATTATGGAATGTGTTCATTCATTCATTATCTGAACCCACTTTATCCACACTTGGGTCATGGGGGTCACTGGGGGCCTAATCCAGCTACAATGGGTGAAGGCGGGGTACACCCTGTATGAGACGCCAGTTCATCTCAGGGCTGAACATATATAGACAAACAATCACTCTCACATTCACACCTATGGACAATTTTAGATTAACCAATTAACCTATCAGTGCATGTGTTTGGATGGTGGGAGGAAACCGGAGTGCCCGGCGAAAACCCACGCGGACACGGGGAGGACATGCAAACTCCACACAGAAAGGTCTGGTACGGGATTCGAACCAGGGTCCTTCTTGCTGTGAGGCACGAGTGCTAACCACTGCACCACCGTGCTAACCACTGCACCACCGTGCTAACCACTGCACCACCGTGCTAACCACTGCACCACCGTGCTAATCACTGCACCACCGTGCTAACCACTGCACCACCGTGCTAACCACTGCACCACCGTGCTAACCACTGCACCACCGTGCTAACCACTGCACCACCGTGCTAACCACTGCACCACCGTGCTAACCACTGCACCACCGTGCTAACCACTGCACCACCGTGCTAACCACTGCACCACCGTGCTAATCACTGCACCACCGTGCTAACCACTGCACCACCGTGCTAACCACTCTACCACCATGCCACCCGGAATGTGTTCAATGATGATATATTCTAATATTGACTGTGACTCACACTCACACATAGATGTCAATAACCAGAGTGCAATTTGTTTAGGTGTGGGTGGGTATCAACTCCCCCTCTGGTTTTGTACATCCTTACTTCTGTTCAATGAATTTCATAGTTGTGACTGAGTTTATATTTACCCCGTCCTGAAGGGGAGAGGTAGCCGAACCACCTTATCCCCATCCATTACATTTATAGGTCTAGTAACACTTCATAGTCAGGGGAGGCGGGGCTTAAACGATTGTCTTTCAAATCCCTCTGGATGCAATAGGATGGTACTACAACCAATCATTTTAATCTAAACAAAATGGTGGATTATGGAGTTTAACAAATGTTGTGGCTTCTCTAAAAAGAATTTAAAAAATTGCTGATGTTTTCTCACATTCTTCGCTCATCTTTGATAAAAGGAAATCTACACCTAGTCGGCAGCCATCTATCATCATTGTTGTTCTTCTTCTATGGTTGTGTCTGGTTGTTTCTCTCTGAATCATTGCCTCACCGTGATTCGTCGGTCAGTTTCAGTGAAATCTAGCCAAAAGTTACATTGAGCGTAACTAGACTAATATGGTAGCATGTTGGTAGCGTGGTTAGGCTACAAAACATCTATATACTATGAAAACTTAAAGAACAGAAAATCACTTCAAAAGGGAAGAAATTGAGAAAAGCACAGTACGCTATGAAGTTTTAAAAGAACATAAATTAGTTTGGTATTGTTTTTGGTTCAGTTTCCATAACATTTTCAGGAAAGGTGCAAGATGGTGAAGAATAGATCCCATTAAAGGAGTCATTCCATGGTCATTTCATTAATGTGTTCTCCATTGTTATTGAATGTATTGTGTGTTCGTTCTATTTAAAAAAAAAAAACGTCTGGATTGCTTTGTTTGGAGGTCATGTGCAGCAGTTACTGTGGCCCCGTCTTCTCTTGTAGATGCTAATGCTTCTTAAAATTTGTTACAATAGAGGATGGGCTTAACCCCACGTGGGTGATGCCAATGTCCTTGTGATGTGTGGGTGGGGCGGCTGTGGCTCAGTTGGTAGAGTGGGTCACCCTTGGGCAAGACACCGAACCCTTTGTTAGTCTCCCAGTAGGACTGACAGAACTTTAGAACCTTCTGGTGTATGAGTGTGTGTGAATGGGTGAATGTGAGGCTAATGTAAAGAGCTTTAAACCATGAAGGTGGAACAACTATAGAAGTGAAGAACATTTAACATTTACGTGTAGTGGACAGACTTTTTGTGACTCGCTCATTTCTCTGTTGTTTTCTATGAATGATGAGGGGACACACTACGTAGTAAACGCAGCATGTGTTGGTAACTCGGGGTGACTCATCAGATTCCAAAAGCAGGGTGCAAAAGTGGTTTTCAAAGGAATGACACCTTTAAATGAGTGAATGTAGGTCAAAGGTCACAGTCACCAAAAATGTCTTTTAACAATGATAAGAGGAAGGGAAAGTCAGGTCAAATGTTGGCAAGGGGGTCGGGGTTTCCTGGCACCACTTGTTTTACACCTATATTCTATATTACTGGCACGAGCATTCACACAAACACATGAACCAAACTGTCTCAGAATTCATGCATTGATCTCAAACAATGGTGACTCCCTCTCTGTGGTGTTAAACAATGAGAACAAATGCAGACAAAAAAAAGAAGAAGAAGAAAAAAAAACATTTATCTATGTCCCCATGCACTTTGGGGGTGGGGGGTGTTAATGTAAGAAACTCATAGGACCTGGTGGGTCCAGGAGGTGCAGGTTAGAAGGGTTAGGGTTAGGGTTATATCATGACCCTCTCTGGACGCACCGCCGGCTTCTCCCTCTGCATTCCACTTCAATAATCACTCACTTTTCGTGTGCTGCACAGCTGCAGGTTATTAGAAACCACCTTATTTAAGACCAGGTCCTGCAGCTGTGCAGTGCCGGATCACTGCCGAACACACCTTCATAACCGTGACCTGGACTTTCATCTGTTTTCCGCAGACTCTCACTAACATCCACAGGTTTTGTGTCTGTTCTTTTATAGTTATGTTTTGTTGACTTGTTGAGTTTGTTTCTCACCACATCCTTAACATGTAAGATCCGCTGGTTAGTAAAGGAACAGAACCAGAGAGTTGGACGTTGGAAGTAAGTAAAGCTTTACTTATGTTAGTTATGGCCTCCACCTACATATATGTCACTGCTGTCCCTCCTGTTGTCACACACAAAACAAACAGAACCCCCCTGTGTACCCTGTCAATAATGCACTTTAACACTGAACTTTTTATGAGAATGTTTTATTCCTGTTTTACTGAATCATTTTAACTTTTTCTTTTATTTGTTATCATGGGTCACTTTCTGCACAGCTTTAAAACCATGTTTAAGGATTAGCTAAGATGTTTTCCAAAACTGTTGGCTCTCCTCTTCCTGACCTTCTTGTCCTGTACAAGAGCAGGTCCCTGAAAAAGGCAAGAGGGATCATTCCTAATTGAAATGTCCCGTTGTCTGATAAATTCAGATGGCTCCTCTCATACTGGCGCTATAGCAACCCCTGTGCAGAAATAACAAGTTCAAAACCTCTTATTCCATCTGGCCAATAATATTGTTTACTGTTGTGCGATTCCTTGCATTATTACTCTGGCCTCCTAAAGGGGAGAGGGGTATTGTTTTTGTTTCTGTTTGTTTGTCAACAACTACATATAAATTGGCTACAGGGCCAATTTATAGAAGGTGGTCCAGAATATTTATCATTAAATGTTGGTGAAGTAGGTCACAGTCACCAAAAATGTGTTTTTTTAATATTCATCCGATTTTGAAAGGGATTACACCATTAGAATCCCTCAAGTGTTAGTTTTCTTTATAGCACACGCTATTGCAGGTATTATGAAATGCCATGTGATACCAGATTTGTAGAGAGTACGCCATCATACATATATTTTTACATTTCTGTTTACATACTGTGTTTGACTGAGAAAAAAATGGTTGACATGTCATTGTAGCCTAAAGTCTCACCTTTCCAATGATATATAACATGTGAATATTGAACACGATTTCACAGTGGGGGTTAAGTAGGGGGCTGCCCCCAGGGGTGTTGGGTAGGAAGAGGTTAAATCTACTTGTAGTGGATAGAAATTGGATTTAGATCTATTTTTCCATGTGATAACTATTTCAACTAAAAATGTGTTAAACGTGGATGGAGATCCAACCGACCTGTCTCCAGGGTTATAGTCCATAAACATATGTGACCCACCACCACGAAACCAGGCATAAGTGGCGCTGAGCCGTTCAGAGCTACAGCCAAATTTAGGCTGGAAGGTGATTTGTTATTAGTGTTTACACCTTATCAAAAAACGGTACCTTAACACCTCTATGTTCACTTCCTGTGGTCATTACATTGAAATCCAATCAATAAAGGTGTTTATTGAGTCAATTATTTAAAGGTATTGTGACGTCCAAAACTCATTTTTGATATTTTCATGTTACTATATGGGTCGTCTGGCCTCATTTACACCAAAAAAACATGAATCTAGACTGTTCAGTGGTTTTCCTATGGTCTGGGGCTCTTGGAGGCCTGAGCATGAAACGCTCTCTCTGATTTGTCTCCCGCTTTCGACGTCACACTCGGGAGAGCAATAAGGAGACCCCCCCCCCCTCTTCTCTTCTGCCCGTCCCCTGTGCTCAGCCCCGCCCCCACCAACGTTACTATAGAAACGGTGTTCACATGCGCTCCTGCTCTTACAACCTTTTCATCGCTGAACGGTTTACTCGTGTCGTAATGGCTCCTAAATCACACCTCAAATGTCATGTTGTTGGCTGTGTAGATCAGCAACAATCACTATTTGACCTACCAAGCTCCCCTGAAGAACTACGTTCCCAGTGGCTGGCTTTTATCTACCAAGGTAACGTTCCTGCTTATTTACCCAAGAGAGTCAAGACTTGTTCCGGTCATTTTCGACGAAACTATGAATTAAAAACTTATAATAACAAATTAACAAGACATGATGAGTTAACATCTGGTTTTAAAGTCTTGGTTTGTTAGAATATCAAACTGTTGTGACAAAATACAAATAATAAATACACTTTTAATGTCGCGGTGAGACGGCAGATCCCCCCCCTTCCCCCCAACGATCCGACGAAACTATGAATTAAAAACAAAACTATGAATTAAAAATAACAAAGTAACAAGACAGGATGAGTTAACATCTGGTTTTAAAGTGTTGGTTTATCATTATTTATACTTGGTATCATTCTTTATTAGGCAGCATATGATACAGTATTTCTTATACTGTACAGCAGGAAGGAGGGGGGGCTGGCCGCAGCAGTTTGGGGGTGGAGCCGAGTACATGACTGACAGGCGAAGCGCCCCAAGTAGTCTGTTGAGGTGTTCATGTGTTGCAGGCATAGTACTTGGATTCAGACCACAGAAATCCACAAAAATGAATATTATGGAGTGGGGTTTTTTGGTTGAATACTTTTGAAACACGTTTTAAATTCATTGTCAAAGACTTTGAATGCTATGAAAACAACATGTCACAAAACCTTTAAGCGGCGACAAAAGTTCAGGTATTGCTGAGCAAAGACAAAGACGACTTCCACCTCTTTTCGCCGAACAAAACGATCTCCGTTCCGTGGGTAAACACCCAAGTGTTTGGTACGAGGTAAAAGCTTATATTGAATGTTCTGTCCAATGGTGTAAGCCAAATGATTATAATACGTCACACTTCTGTCCTATTATTATAATATATAAAACTTCTGTGACATGTCCATCAGAGTGTCCTTTAACATCTGTCAACAATTTGTGTCAATCGGATACAAATTATTATGCGTTGCTAAGGACTTCCTACCCCAAAACAGTCCAAAACTTTAACGGACAATATCTAAAAATATGCAAATTGTAAAATATGTCCAAATGTGGATATTAAAATGACCATAACTTTGGTTCTACTTGTGATAGAAACATCATTTTTTCACCATCTTAAACCTTAGTTTCCACTCTACCAAGATACACACATAACTCTGTTTGGATTTACACACACTTATGCCTGGTTTACTGGTGCTGGGTCACATATTTCACTCCAGGACGTCTGCTAATATGGAGCTTACATTTAGGGATGTGCTCTCAAACCACAAAGGTCAAGGTCAGATCTGCAACAGCTCAGGACCAGCCGTCAGTCCACCGGGCTGCTACACACACCATGATAGACCAGTACCATCCAACGTGCCTTTGTTCAGAAATGTGTGTGTGTGTGTGTGTGTGTGTCAACTTGCACAGTGAACAGAGGCAGTGATTAGCCACTGTGGCAAATCTTCTGATGTTGAAAAATGTAAAAGCAGCTTTTAGTTGGAACAGGGCCAGATACCCCTGTGGTCCTCACTGTTCGGTGCCGTTGCTTTTAAGGAAGGGTCATGTGGTTGCCTTTGAAACTCAAATGGCTCCAACAAATAACCGCCGAGTCGGAGAAGCACTCGGGGGAACTTCAAAAGCAACGGCAAAGAAAAATATCAGATGAGAAACACTGAAGTAGTTTAATGTAAAAGGTAAATGTTTGTTGTAGTTGTTGTATTTATGGTTCCTATTTGCATAAGAGCACAGCGGTAGAGGAAAGCAACAGCTACAGCACTTTCATGTTGAAAAAGGTACAACTGCAGAGTATTAGAGAAACAAAAAATGTGTGTGTGTGTGAATATTTAAAACCATCTTTAGCAAAACACATTTTTATGTTTGCTTGAGTTTAGTATTTTTGAAAAAAAAAAAAAAAAAAAACAGTTCCAAATAACTTGTAATGTAATAATCATAATTATTTTATTTTTGCGTTTCATGGCACTTCAAAAAGCCAACTACAATAAAAACAAACAATGGAAAACAAAGCACTTACACATAAAAACAACCAGAATAAAAGCATCCAAACATTCAAAGCAATCAGCAGAAATAGGAACAGGAACACAAAGTAGTACAGAGGTAAAGAGAACAGAAATAATAGAACATGATGGTTTTAGATCCATTCAAAATGAACTAATGGGATGAAATAAAACAGCATCATGTCAGACAGGATCAAATTAAAGTTAAAACATTAAAAATGTAAATTAGAAAGATCAAAAACATCATCACATCAGTCTTAAAAAAGTGTTTTTAAGAAGTGATTTCAAAGATGCCACTGATCCTACAGCCTTTTTTTTTACTTATTTATTTTTGTATGTGTGCTCCGGAAGCCAAGCAACGACATCTCGTTGCCAAAAATCCCACTGTTGTGTGTATTCTTGTGCAATGACAATAAAGGAAGTCTAAGTCTTATGTCCTATGTTCCA
>CM035792.1:43754900-43774900 GCA_020466265.1 Siphamia tubifer | reverse complement strand
ACTTTGGCTTGCCATAAACTGGAGGCTCCATATTACTCCCTGTGCTGCAGAAGAAGGGGATCGTAAGCGGGGTCTGGGGTGAAACACTACAGAAAGCAGCCTGGTTCATGGTTTTCTTTTTGCGAGGAAAAAAAGTGCGTGTGGAGGGGAATCGGATTGCACGATTTTCCTAAAATATGAATCGATTTTGCCATAAAACTCGATTTTAAATCTAAATCGATTTTTTGCCCAGCTCTAGTTGGCAGACAGTAGTTAGCAGGTAGTTAGGTGGCAGTCAGGCATTAGGTGAAAATCCTTTAAAAGACAAAGCAAATGTATGAATATATGAAATAACTCTTAAATATATGTCGAAAAATAGATTACTTAAGGTAGGTATATAATATATGAACAAAAAACAGATTTCTTTTAAGTTATGGCAAGTTTAAGTTACGTTATGACAATGCATAATAAATACATTATAAATTAAATGAAGCACAATGAATTTTGCCAAACCCAGTGAATTATATATTTATTACAAACAGCACATTTAAATCACTTTCTAAATCCCTATATTTACAAACTCTCAACTATGTATTTGAATTTTAGAGAGGAAACCACATTGACACAGTACACCATGTGAGTATTAATCACAGCCCCGTCCCAAAGTCTCATTATCCCCCAACAGACCACTCACATTAAAAAAAATGGAGTAGGCACGATCTTAGCTGCTGTCCGTTCAGTTTGCATTTGGTTCGGCACAGTTCTTTTGGTGGCGAGTGTCAGGTGTTGCGCTGTGGTGGCATTTTTCTGCTGGGTTTGTGCATGCTCTCCAACCAGGAAGTGAGGATGCCCATATATGCCAGATTGAACGCAGGTGAGAGCGCGCTTATGCCGAACTGCTGATGTGGGTTGCGAGAGTGATTGCGTTAGACAGCAGATGTGAAGTGGGCGTTGGCCGCGACAGAGGTGTGTGTTCTGTGTTCTCTTCTGTTTGATCCTGTTAATAATCTTGCTGCTGCATTTTGAACCAGTTGAAGCTTTTTAACCCCTTTAGCCCACCCGTGGGCCGAGAAAATTGTGTAATTTTTCATTAATTATTAACATATAATAAATCTGGACAATGGAAATTTGTTTCAACTTTTACTCAAAGTTAAGACCCTAATGTTCATAAAAGTACATATAAAGTGTACTTTAGTGATAAAAGTCACCTTTAAACATGATCTTTAATGTGTGTGTGGTGAAATATAAGTTATTTTTAATTGCCGATACGCGCTATTTATTCATTTATATCTTGTTCTGGCGAGGGATAAGGCGGCCATGTTTGTAGGCGTATGAAAGAGGAGATTCTCCTGAATCCAGTGACACCTCACATTCCATGAACTACATTTCCCTCTGGACAGGAAATGCATGCGTAAAAGGTGAAAGGTTAGCATCTTTGCACACGTCGGGCGCATGCACATACTGGCCTGGGGCACACACGCTACGGCAGAGTAGAGCAGAGTGCTACACCTCGGTGTGCTGGTTATAGTTATATTTGCCGACTTTACTCGTAGTTTTAAGTCATTTTAGAGAGTTTTAGTGAGTAACAGTGAGTGACAGTGTATTTTCCTGAATGTTACTGACTGTGGTAAGCTTTGTGAAGCTAGCATGTTAGCCGCGTGCTAACATGTAAACAACAGACACTACAGAGAAGCAGCTGAATGTTCAACATCTGACTTAGATCTGACTGTGGATATGAACTCAAACAGGATGAACATCTACCCAGTAAGTTGTTGTATCTTACTGATATCTGTTTTACAAACTAATAGTAATAATAATAACAATAATACTACATTTTATACTATACACATGCAAACACTGTTGACTATAGTAGTATTTTTTCAGTCTCATTTCTCATTTTATTGTTATTTCTACACATAAGTAGATAAGTTTATAATTAATCAATGATTGTTTGAGGATTTATTCACTTTCTCTGTCAAAAATAAATAACATTCTATCATTTCATGAGAAGGAAAAAGTCTCAAATCATGATTGTCTTCATTTTTCCTAGGTAGGAGGATGACAGCCTTTTGACAAGCACTTTTATTTGTGTCAATAAAAGTGCTTTTTGGAGAAAACATGGACCACTTCAGTCTGCTGCCAGTCCCCCCCAACCTAATGATAAACCAGACCCCACCTGATGATAACACATGGACATTTTTGGACTTTATTGCAATTGTTTGTGTTTTGAATGTTTGTATTAGTTATTTTGTTTAGTAAATTTGCACTAATTTTGATATTTATATTTATTCTAATTGAATTTATCATATATTTTTGCACATTTGTTCATTTATTAAAGTGTATTATTATTATTATTGATATATTATTATATTGTTTGGAGTCAGTTCTTAATAAAACTACTCCATTTGGAGACAAAATAATCCATGTTTATATGGTTTTATTCATTTTAGTTGTGCACAAAGGTAGAAGTTGATGAAACACAAGGTAAATTTCATTTCTAAAAGCTCCAGTAGACAGTAATAGACTTCTGTAATGGATATGAGTTGTATTTTTCACACAGATTTTACTAGAAAATTAAAATAATGTATTTGGCACAGTTTGGCACAACAGTGTGCCAAACTGTTCCAAATGCAGTGTCCGCCTGGTGTTATCTGGACTTAAACCTTTCTGGAGGCTTTGTCCTTTGCTCTAATTCTATCAACTTTTGTTCCTGTGTTGGAAAGGAGTTACTGAAGGTGATCAATAGTGTCTATATTCATGGAATCATTGTTAGCAGGGTGTTTTCTTTTGTCAAAAAAATAATAAATTCAGGCGAGACCAAAAAATTCTATTTTATCTTTTAGTTTATTCCAGTTTATTCAGTCATAGTAGTAGCTACACTATTTTAGACAATGGGAATAGATTGTGTGAAGCCTGTAGATGTCCATAGATACAAAGAACATCCATATAAACCTTAGGATTGTGGAGCAATTCTTCATTTACTCTTTTTTTTTTTTTTTAGGGGTTTTTCCCTGAAATTAAGGCCAGGGTGGAAGAGGTTAAGGAATATTTAGGACACGCTACAAGTAAGGAGTTACAATAATCTAATGTAGATGTAATAAATGCATGAATTAATTTTACTGCATTATTTTTAGACAGAATATTCCTAATTTTGGCTAATGTTGCACAAGTGAAAGAAAGCTGTTCTACATGTTTGGTTAATGTGTGCTTTCAATGAAAGATCTGGATCAAATAAAACTCCTACATTTTTAACTGTGGCACTGGGTGTTATCTGGTCAGTTAAAGAGCCAATTATGACTTCAGTTTTTCCAGGGTTCAATAAGAGATAATTGGTACTTAGTAATCTGTGCACTAAGACAGGGGTTCTCAAACTTTTTTGGCCCAGGTCCCCCTTGGAGGGGTGAAATTTTTCCATGTCCCCCCTCATCCTCGCGATACTGAAAATGATAAAAAACCACTTCCACAATGATTATTATGAAACAATGATAACCTTTTTTAATAGTGCTTTTGTGCAAACCAGCCACATTTTCAGGTATTATAATATAAATGAACACTTCAGAAACAACAATTTTAAATAATTTTAAAATAATAAACGGAACAAAAGACACACAAAACCGTGTGTGTGTGTGTGTGTGTGTGTGTGTGTGACAGACAGACAGACAGACAGACAGACAGACAGACAGAGACTTAATGAGAGGGATGAGCTTGTCAAACTCAATATAACTATCAATGTACTTTCTCTTTTTAGGGTTAGGTCGTTTGTTTTTGTCATTGTCATTTTCATTGTCATTTCTTTTACCACTTCTTGAGGAACTTGGCGGACACAAAAATCGATCCATGTTCGCTGCAGGGTGGCTAAAAATAGCCTGTGACTCGCTCCGTCTCACTTTAGTCAAGCTAGCGTCAAACAGCGCTGTTACTTCGGCCCGCTCGCTACAAAATAAAACTTCCGCATTTCAAAATAAAACAGCCAAAACATTTTTTAAGAAAATAGAACAAAACCGTGAATAATTTCGCGTACCCCCTGGACATGCGCCACGTCCCCCTAGGGGTCCGCGGACCCCAGTTTGAGAACCGTGGCACTAAGATACTGTGGTCAATGTAGATCATAGTTACATTTTTTTAAAGCTGTCATTCCATGGTTATTGCATTAACATTACTGTGTTCTTCATTGTTATTGAATACATTGTGTGTTGGTTCTATTTATAAAAACGTTCAGATTGTTTTGTTTCCAGTTGTTTTTTCACGGTAGAAAAATGACTGGAGGTGGAACAACAGAGTTTACTTCTACTTCCTCATACATGTCCATGACGCGGTGATGATGCATCTGTGATTGGCTCAGAATATGTGAAGGGACACTCCCCCCTAGCTATATGTGTGTTTACCTTTACCAGAGTAACACCCGGCTAGCTTTTGTGCCGTTGCTTGTTCTGAAAACGTGCAGTAAAAAAGAGAGCACATGAACCAGTTTGATCCATCATTTTTTTCCAGTTTGTACAGCAGCTACTGTGGCGCCATCTTCTCTCATAGATGCTAATGCTAATGCTATGGGGGACGGGCTTAACACCATGTGAGTGATGCTAAAGTCCATATGACGTCAGATGGACCGTCTTTTTTTGGGTCCCTGGTTCCTGTTGTTGTTTAGTGTGAATGCAGTATGCAGCCAGTGGAGGTGATGAACCACTGTTAAAGGAGCATGTGTTGGTAACGCTGGGTGAGCCATCACCATGGTAACGCTGGGTGAGCCGTCACCATGGTAACACTGGCTGAGCCATCACCATGGTAACACTGGGTGAGCCGTCACCATGGTAACGCTGGCTTAGCCGTCACCATGGTAACGCTGGGTGAGCCATCACCATGGTAACACTGGGTGAGCCATCACCATGGTAACACTGGGTGAGCCATCAGGTTCCAAAAGAAGAAAAGTGTAAAAGTAGTTTTTAGTGGAATGACACCTTTAATGTGTTTCTTTTATTTTAACCATTTTTGTTTATTTCTTTCCTTCCTTCTTTCTCTCTTCCCTTATTTTTCAGAAGCCCACACCACATACACACCTTACACACTGCACCACACACACCACACAACCAAGACAGGACACTGATTTATACCACCTGCTTAGTTACACATTTTGCTACTTTTTTGCATTACATGCCACACATTTTCACCCTATGATGACTACATATAAACATAACATGCAGACCTCCCCCCAACATTGACGCCAATGTCCTGGTGATGTCCTTGACTGTCTGGTTTCTCTGTTGTTTTCTATGAATGATGGTAAATCCATCAGTGGAGGGGACACACTACGCAGACAGTGGAGGGGACACACCACGCAGACAGTGGAGGGGACACACCACGCAGGCAGTGGAGGGGACACATCACGCAGACAGTGGAGGGGACACACTACGCAGGCAGTGGAGGGGACACACCACGTAGGCAGTGGAGGGGACACACCACCCAGACAGTGGAGGGGACACACCACGCAGACAGTGGAGGGGACACACCACGCAGACAGTGGAGGGGACACACTAAGCAGACAGTGGAGGGGACACACCACGTAGGCAGTAGAGGGGACACACCACCCAGACAGTGGAGGGGACACACCACGCAGACAGTGGAGGGGACACACCACGCAGACAGTGGAGGGGACACACCACGCAGGCAGTGGAGGGGACACATCACGCAGACAGTGGAGGGGACACACTACGCAGGCAGTGGAGGGGACACACCACGTAGGCAGTGGAGGGGACACACCACCCAGACAGTGGAGGGGACACACCACGCAGACAGTGGAGGGGACACACCACGCAGACAGTGGAGGGGACACACTAAGCAGACAGTGGAGGGGACACATTACGCAGACAGTGGAGGGGACACACCACGCAGACAGTGGAGGGGACACACCACGCAGACAGTGGAGGGGACACTACGCAGGCAGTGTGAGGGGACACACCACGCAGACAGTGGAGGGGACACACCACGTAGACAATGGAGGGGACACACCACGTAGGCAGTGTGAGGGGACACACCACGCAGACAGTGGAGGGGACACACCACGCAGACAGTGGAGGGGACACACCACGTAGGCAGTGTGAGGGGACACACCACGCAGACAGTGGAGGGGACACACCACGCAGACAGTGGAGGGGACACACCACACAGACAGTGGAGGGGACACACCACGTAGGCAGTGTGAGGGGACACACCATGCAGACAGTGGAGGGGACACACCATGCAGCAAACACAGCATGTGTTGGTAACTCTGGGTGAACCATCACCATGGTAACTTTGGGTGACTCAACAGATTCCAAAAGGAGTGTGTGTTTCCTCTGTAGTGGGAATGTAGCCAGTTGGCCTTTTTTATGTGAGTAGAAATTATTTTTCCATTATTACTGAGACAGAACTAACTTCATCTGTGTCTTTACTGTGCTGCTCTTTCACTGGGATGTTAATTATGTAACTCTGTTGGAACAAGTGCCTGGCAGATGTGCATTCTATTTGTATTCACACAATATTCTACTTTTTTAACAGATAATAATAAATGTAGTAAACATTATATCTACAGTGTCAGCAGAAAAACCGTGACCACATTCCCTACATACAATTCACCAAACTATGACACACGGACAAAAGCAACAAACCCTTTCCTGTTTTATGTACATGCGTCATATATACGTCATATCACATGACACATCTCAGAACCTGCACCATTTTGAACTTATAAGCTATTGGTTTCTATGGGCAACAGCACAGCACAGACGAGCAGGAAAGAGGAGTATGAATCAAAATTTAAAAAAATACAAAAAGGAAGTGATGGCGAAAGCAATATGTCTCTATCAGGAGAAGCTCAATGCGACTGCTAAGGAAAGATCAGAAATATTATGAGCTGCTAGTGTGACTATTGAATATGCTGACTCAGGAAATGAAATGAAACATTGTTAGATTGGAAATATATATATATATATATATTTAAATGTATGCATAATTATTCATAACGTCTTCATTTATTAATGATTTTAATGTAAATTGTGTTTTTGTCACATGTTAAAGCGCTCCTGTTTATAAGCTAAGGACTCTTTCTAGGATGTCCTGTTACAAAAGTGTCTTGCAAATGAATTACTGACTGTATGCAATCATTTGTAATAAATTGATTAATTGATCAATTGATCACTGGTGCAGGGATCTGGAGTGGACCTGCATGCAGTTCATTAACTATTAAATGTTGGGCATACATTACTACAACAGCTCTGAACAGTTTGCTGTATCTGGTTCAAGCTTTGATGATCAACAAGCCTGATGACTGTGAAAACGCTCTAGTGGGGTCAAAGGTCAGCCTGTGGATAGTGCAACGTTTACATGGTGAAATACTATCATCATTGTTTTATAGTTAATAACATCATTTATGGTTTTGTTTAAAGTTTCACTTCCTTGTCCTTCAGACACCATAGCAACATGGATACAGGGTAGAAACAAATGACATTTAATCAGCTTTTACATCAAATATATATTTGCAACCAAAAATATATAGCAGGAGTTTTCAGAACAATAAGTAAAATATTAAAGCATAAAAATAGATTAAAACCCATAATGTAAATATAACAAGTAACAAAGAAAGAAATGTTACAATTAGAAGAAGAAAACAATAGCTTTATATTATACATAACCTAAAACTAAGAAGAACATGTGATTAACAGTTTGAGAAGAAGCTGTCCCACAACTGGACCTACATTGTTCCATGTATCTGTGAAGTGTCTGGGCTTCAATTCTAGTTTAGTGATGGTCTGGTTAGTGTGCTGGGAGGGATGGTGTGTGGGAATTAAATGCATTAAACTTCAAGCTCAAAATAACGTACCTCCTAGTCTAACAAGTGTTAAACACATTTACATGTAAAGGTTGGAATATGACTGATGTAATGAAACACTTGGTGACACAGTGTTTACTAAAGCCTCTGTGGAGAGATAAGTAGCCTAGCACTGAGCTAATAGCACTAGCCTAGCACTGAGCTAATAGCACTAGCCTAGCACTGAGCTAATAGCACTAGCCTAGCACTGGAAATGACAGAGCCAGTAGATAAATGTTCAGACCAGCTCCTGTGCAGATACTGGACCACACACACGTGTTTGTGTGTGTGTGTGTGTGTGTGTGTGTGTGTGTCTGCTCCTTTCAACTCATTTCACCCACTTCCACAACACATTAGTAGCAAACAATCTCACATTTTCTACGGACTCTGAACTAGTCCTGTAAAAGCAACATATGCTGATCCATTACTGTTGTCTAACAGGTAAAGACACTTGTTCAACCTACAGCTTTTACTCATAGTGCAAAACAACACTGGATGCAAAAAGGCACATAAGTATTGTCTCACACACACACACACACACACACACACACACACACACACACACTATAAACTTCCATTAACCCCTGTATATAACACAGAACATACAAACATACCAACACCCACAATGTAATACAAACATGCATGCGTACAGGAACACCAATGCTCTGACAAGAGGAGCTGGTGATACAGAATGAAACCAGAATGACTCCTAGAAAGTAAGGGGGAAAACCAACAACACATGGACTTGTATTTATTGGATCTCATATGTAGTGACTGTAGTAACACCAGCATTCTTAAGATACCCCAGCATTGGCTGTTATTAAAGGTGCAGCTTTTATACAGATAGATAGATAGAGAGACAGACAGACAGACAGACAGACAGACAGACAGAGAGAGAGAGAGAGAGAGAGAGAGAGAGAGAGAGAGAGAGAGAGAGAGAGAGAGATAGATAGATAGATAGATAGATAGATAGATAGATAGATAGATAGATAGATAGATAGATAGATAGATAGATAGATAGATAGATAGATAGATAGATAGATAGATGGATGGATGTTCTCCTGCTATAGCCTCCAACCAACAGATCTGTAATGGAAATCTGGAAATGTCATGGAAATTGATACAGTAGTTTTTGGATAAAGTTGCTGACAAACAAACAAACAAACCAAAAAGGATGTTTCAGTGGTCAGGTCTAAATATGAACAGGAGCAGGAACAGCAGGTAAATAATCAGCTAGTGTGTCCTCAGGGTGCACGTGTTGCCCTGCAGGGTTTATTTATTTACAGTTAGTTATTTTACTGGCCTGGTCTACTTATATATATATATATATATATATATATATATATATATATATATATATATATATATATATATATATATATATATATATATATATATATATATATATATATATATATATGTATGCCAAGAATGAGCGTGACATTGATTCCCTAATTCACCTCACCCGGATCTACAGCAAAGACATTGGGATGTCATTGGGACTAGATAAATGTCGGCGGATGATATCTAGAAGAGGAAAGGTGATCACAACTGAAGGGGTTGACCTACCTGAAGGGAATATCACAGATGTGCAGGAAAGTTACAAATACCTAGGGATCCCACAGACAAATGGTAATCATGAGGAGGCAGCTGGGAAGTCATCCACAGCCAAATACCTACAGAGGGTAAGACAGGTCCTGAAAAGTCAGCTGAACGGCAAAAATAAGATCCAGGCCATTAACACCTATGCCCTGCCAGTAATCAGATACCCAGCTGGGATAATATCCTGGCCACTGGAAGAGATACAAGCCACTGATATCAAGACAAGGAAACTCCTTACCATGCATGGAGGGTTCCACCCCAAGTCCAGTGTCCTGAGGCTGTACACTAAGCGAAAGGAAGGGGGCCGAGGACTAGTAAGTGTCAGAACTACTGTCCAGGAGGAAACGGCGAACCTCCAGGAATACATCAAGAAAATGGCCCCCAATGACCAACTGCTAAGTGAATGCCTCAGGCAACAAAAGCCCAGTAAGGTCGAGGAACCAGAGGGGCTATCATGGAAGGACAAACCCTTGCATGGCGTGTACCATCGACAAATTGAGGAAGTGGCTGATATGGAAAAGACATACCAGTGGCTGGAAAAGGCTGGACTAAAGGACAGCACAGAGACACTACTCATGGCTGCACAAGAACAAGCCCTGAACACCAGAGCAATAGAGGCCGGGGTCTACCACATCAGACAGGACCCCAGGTGTAGGCTGTGTAGAGAAGCCCCTGAAACAGTCCAGCACATCACAGCAGGTGTAAGATGGTGGCAGGTAAGACATACATGGAGAGGCATAACCAGGTAGAGGACATACTGTACAGGAACATCTGTAAAGAGTATGGACTGGAGGTCCCAGGGTCAAGATGGGAGAACCCCCCAAAGGTGACAGAGAACAAACAGGCCAAGATCCTGTGGGACTTCCAGATCCAGACTGACAAGATGGTGATGGCCAATCAGCCTGACATAGTGGTGGTGGATAAACATGAGAAGACAGTGGTGGTGATAGATGTAGCAGTCCCCAGTGATAGCAACATGAGAAAGAAAGAACATGTGAAGAGAAGAGAAATACCAAGGGCTGAAAGAGGAGTTAGAGAAAATGTGGAGTGTGAAGGCAACAGTGGTACCAGTAGTGATGGGGGCACTAGGGGCAGTGACCCCCAAGCTGGGAGAATGGCTCCAGCAGATACCAGGAACAACATCAGAGATCTGTGTCCAAAAGAGCGCATTGTTAGGAACAGCTAAGATCCTGCGCAGAACCCTCAGGCTCCCAGACCTCTGGTAGAGGACCCGAGCCTGAAGGAGACACCGCCCACGTGGGGCGAGAGGAACATTTTTATATATATATATACATATATATATATATATATATATATATATATATATATATGTATATATATATATATATATATATATATATATATATATATATATATGACAAATGTACCATAGAACAGATAAATATGACAAATGTACCATAGAACAGATAAATATGACACATACCTCTCTGACCACAGTAAACTTCCTGTACTTTTACTCTCAGGGCCGTAACCAGGGACCACAGTCGCTCATCACAGAAACAGCTGTTATGCTGCTTTAGCTCTAGCTTTTGGAGTTAGCCAGTGCTCAGGTTCATGAAGTAAAGAGCTGGTGGATGTTCTGAAGCATGTTGCGATATTTAGAACATAGTAGAGGCCACTCTCGCCTTTAGAAAAATAGACCCCAAGCGCTTTCCGTCCATCGCGGCAGTAAAGTACGGTAGTCCAGCACTGTGTTGTTTTTGTTGCCCTCTAGATGGAGTTCTTTCTTGAAGAAAGGGTTAAACATTTCAACAATTTTAACTGTTTGTTGAATGGAACGCTCCATCTCGAGGGCTAAAAAACCCCATGTGTTCTTCTTCTTGCCTCATTTGCCCATCACTACCAAGCAGATTGTCCTTGGATATTTTCCAGTATTTACATTCAAGGACCAATAGCTGTGGATGCTGACATGAAACTTGGCCACTCCTCTTTCACCTTAAAAAAAAAAACGTTATCAGCTGCATGTTCATAATGTTATATGTTTTTAGGTGCCCTATGCTGGATTTGGAGCGAGGTAACACTAATGCACACCCACACCTGGCATCCTGGTAACAATACTGGTTTGTAGATATTTTAGTCGTACTGTAGGTCTTGGCTATTTTAACCATTATTATTGCGTAGTGTGCCCAACAATATACCATAGGTCAGGGGTTCTCAAACTTTTTTGGCCCAGGTCCCCCTTGGAGGGGTGACATTTTTCCATGTCCCCCCTCATCCTCGCGATACTGAAAATGATAAAAAACCACTTCAACAATGATTATTATGAAACAATGATAACCTTTTTTAATAGTGCTTTTGTGCAAACCAGCCACATTTTCAGGTATTATAATATAAATGAACACTTCAGAAACAACAATTTTAAATAATTTTAAAATAATAAACTAATATAACTATCAATGTACTTTCTCTTTTTAGGGTTAGGGCATTTGTTTTTGTCATTGTCATTTTCATTGTCATTTCTTTTACCACTTCTTGAGGAACTTGGCGGACACAAAAATCGATCCATGTTCGCTGCAGGGTGGCTAAAAATAGCCTGTGACTCGCTCCGTCTCAATTTAGTCAAGCTGGCGTCAAACAGCGCTGTTACTTCCGCCTGCTCGCTACAAAATAAAACTTCCGCATTTCAAAATAAAACAGCAAAAAAAAAAAAAAAAAAACGTGAATAATTTCGCGTACCCCCTGGACATGCACCACGTCCCCCGAGGGGTCCGCGGACCCCAGTTTGAGAACCGTGGCCATAGGTGATTTAAATGGTAAATGTTCTTCACTTCTATAGTTGTTCCACCTTCATGGTTCAAAGTTCTTTACATTAGCCTCACATTCACCCATTCACGCACACTCATACACCAGTCGGTTCTAAGGTTCTGTCAGTCCTACTGGGACACTAAGGGTTCAGTGTCTTGCTGGGGACAGCCAACCTCTCGGTCATTGGGTGACCCACTCTCCCAAAACCATTATATTCTCTACCTTCCTATGACACCAATAGAGATGTTATGTGTCATCACTTAAAAACCTTGTGCAGGAAATGAGTGCAAATGATGCATCATTATGCTAAAACTAAGCTTGTCAAGGGACATAGCAGAAGTACAACACTGAATTGAAATAGCTAATTAAAATGTTGAATATCTTACTTTGCATTAGTATATGCACTGTAAGACATTTGCTTTTAAAATGAGTGTTGCTTTTTTTTGTTCTTTTTTTCATCTGGAGTTAGTGAATTCTTGGCCACACAGCAGAAAACTCAAACCCTTTTTCTCTCTTTTTCTCCACATCTGGTTCATAATTTATTAAGGACACATTGATATGCATGGCACTGTTCTGCTCCATTCATATCCACTGCACGGGTACAGAATAGGAGAGAGAGGAACAGAAGAAGAGAGACATAAATATATGTAGAAGCAGCGTTTGTTTCCATGTGTTTGTTTAAATGACGTCCCAAAAGACAAAGATTCTACAACATGGAACCTGTCGATCAGACTGAACAGCAGCTAACCCTTAGCCTGTATTACCAACAGTATTCCCTCACCTGCCTTGACTTACATATGACCTTGTCATCCCATTCTTAACCCATACAGTCATGTGGGTTTGCCCATATGGGTTCGCCCTCTGCACCTACAATAGCTTCAACTTTTCTGGGAAGGTTTTCCACAATGTTTAGGAGTGTGTTTATGGGACCATTCCTCACACACTGACGTTGGACCGAAGGCCTGGCTCTGTGTGTGTGTGTATGTGTGTGTGTGTCTGTGTATGTGTGTGTGTGTGTGTGTGTGTGGTCTAATTCATCCTAAAAGTGTTCAGTGGAGCTGAGGTCACGACTGTGTTCAGGACAGTCACATTCATCCATAACAAACTCTCTCACCCATGTCTGTATGGACCTGACTTTATGCACGACTGTCCCACAAACTGGGCAGCATGGAAATATACAAAGCCTCTCACACACACACACACACACACACACACACACACACACTTGCAGAATACAGAAATGTCATATTAAACTCCATAGATTTCTAATGTGATGTCACTTGAGTGTATTTCAAGGCAGGTGAGTGAATACTTTTGGTAATATAGTGAACCTTTGATGATTTGGTTATCACGTGACAGATTGTATTATGTGTATTTATTTATTTATCGATTTTTATATTTACAATAATTGACTCACTACAAATGTTTTATCTGTGTTTGTTCAGACAAATGCAGTTTTGCATCACATCTACGGTGGGAATGTTTAAGTGACAAATAAAGACTCTGGACTCAACATGGGTGTCGACTAGTGATTATGAATACAGGATTTTGGAGGAGCGCAAGATAATAAATGTTTAAAAAACATGTGTGTTTCAGGAAGGGGGGGGGGCTCATCCACATTAGCTGAGTCTGCACTCTCTGGGGGGGGGGTGATGATGATGATGATGATGATGACTTTCAGTGGTAGTAAATAGGTAGCCATAGCTAACCCAGGCCAACACTTATGTCCTGCTGCTCCTCCCGTCCCTCCACTGTCCAGGGGTGTTCTTGGCTGTCCTCCACAGTCTTGGAAAACGGCTGAGTAAGCGTTTTTACATTTGAATGCATCCACCTATAATAATGTGGCTCTCTTCTCTTTTGATTTTTCCCAGCCACCTTTCTTCTTACACTTCATATTAAATGTTTTCTCGTACTCTTCTTTGGGGTTTTTACTTTCAGGTTGTGTGTATTTCTGCCACAGAAGAGCCGAAATAATCATAGCAGTGTCAACGGTTGTTTCAATATTAATATGGCAGATTTTCTTCCCCTTGATTCACCACATCAGATGGACATTGATAGGATGTCTGTCCTGGACTTTGACAGAATGTCCTCCTGGACACCCAATGAAAAAAAAAAGTTCCTTCTGATAGAACTCACACACACTTAGCCTCTGTTGTAACTTTTTCTGTGGAGGTACTAGCTAAAAACAAGCCAGCAGATCCATCTCCCTGGAGACAGAAGCCGGCCAAACAATACTGTGCCGGTTCAGGAAACATCCTTATCTGCCACTGCAACCAGCTCTGCTCCTGACTAATGTGACATCGATGAAGCACAAAATAGATGAATTGTTCTTGCTTATCCGAAACAAGGACTACAAGGACTGTTCTGCCCTCTGTCTATGTCAGACCTGGCTGGACCACACTGTGACCAACCCCACAGTAACTCCAGCCAGCTTCACTTTACAGCACACTGACAAGTCAATCAAAAGGGTGACATGTATCCTAACCAGCCAGCGATGGTGCAAACACCACAGAGTTAACAGTGCATGCGTACGACGGGGGCAAATGCACCGCATCAACAAAACGCTGCAAACACAAGAAACATGCAACAACCAAAAACACAAACACATACAAACAAATGCAACGCAAGTGTCCTGCAAGACAAAAATGCTGCAAATACCAAAACATGCAAACTCTAAAAACAACTGCAAGAGAGAAACACTGCAAATTCACTCCACAACAAAATGGAAGTTCACCAAAATAAAACGGAAGAAGAAGAAGATAGTGGGTGAAAATAAGATTCATTCATTTAAAAGATTAGTGTGAAAATGTTTGTTTCCCTTCGTCTTTTTTAAACCCTTGGCCATAATCTGCTACAATACAATAGAAGAGCAGCAGTGGTGTGGCACTAAAATTAGCTACATACCTCCGCTGCTTGACACCTTTTCCCGCTAATCTCTTAAATTAATGAACTTCCTCCACCATCTGCTTCTTCTTCCGTTTTATTCTAGAGTTTGTAATAAATTAAAACAGAATATCCTGATTAGGAGATATTATCACATCTATTAACAAGTGGTGTCCGGCACAACAAACCCCCCCCCCCTTGCACACATTTTACCTGATTTGCCCTATCTCTTACTATTGCAAAATCACATTTTTGGTGACTGTGACCTTTGACCTACATTCAGCAAAATTAAATGGGATCTATTCTGAACCACCTCACACCTTTCTTGAAAATTTCACAGAAAGGTCCAAACAAACATACTGACTCAACTGGTATTGTATTTATATTTTTTATACATATTTTATATATTTATATAAAAAAGTGTATGGAAATGGTTAGTCTGGACACTTGTGTTATTGGAAAAAAGAGTAAAAAGGGGGTGGGAGCCGATAAATTATACTTCCTCCCACTCCTTTTTAAATGCCAAAAAAGTTTGACCATGTTGGATGATGCTTTGTTATCTGATGATTTTATGTGCTTGAAATAAATTAAACTAATGAATTGAATTCAACAGACACATTGACGGGTCTAACGGGTCTGAGATACAAAACAATAATGACAAATGTCATAATATAGTATAATATAATATGACATGTTCTGATATTTTTGATCATATACTTTCTAAATATGATGAGAGATGTTTCTTCTTAAGTGGGATTTGATGATGCTTACTTGTGATATAAAATTGTTATTTACAGTCAAAGCACAGAAAAAGATCATCAATCATCCTGTATAATGATTGATGATCATTATACAATGTGATGAATAATGTGATTATACACCCTAGATAATCACATTAAAAATGGTCTTAATAGTCATGAAGAGTAGCATGTCCCAGATTTTGTTGTGATGCAAACGTGTGCTCAACAATCTAGAGTTCTCTAAAGTTCTTCAGTATTATATTGTAGTGCGGGCATCATTTGTTTGTCTACATAGTTGCTATAGAAACACATAAACAGAATTAGTCAAACCATTTGCTCCAAGTATCAAATAACAGAACGTTTATAACATTGATTTTAATACCATCTTGATGCTACACTTATTTAATTATTTATCCACTCAAACTCAATTTAACCCATCTAGTCAGTTGAGAACAGTTTCTCATTTACAGTACAATAAGGACCTATTTCCCTCATAGACTAAAAAGAGCTCAAAGAGAACATCAAACTTCCACTTGTCAGATGTTACTCAATGACTTATTGGGCTGTAAATCACAGTTTTTCTAATACTTGAGTCAATAGTGAGTGTTGTGGTGTGTGGTTGTAGCTGAACATTTTTATTCCTTTGTTAGTTCATGTTTGATCACAGGCTGCTCGATTCAGAAATGAAGGCCATGTGTTTGTTCAACTGGAAGTTGGGTCTTCACTTGAAATGGTTTGTACCCGTAGGTGACGGCAGATACCTGTTGAAAGCATGGCCACTCACCCTCTTAGTGAAAACACACAGCAGGTGCGCTTTAACACATGGCAGAGCGAGGCTCCCTCCAGGCGAAAGTAAACCACTGGCTCAGTGAAGGGGAAATAGATTTACCTCAATGCCACAGAGGGTACACTGCTCTACCACACAGAGGGGGCTGCATCTATTAAAACACAGTATTAAATAGAATTGCAATTAGAGATGGATTTCCTTTTCTCACTGAGGACCCAAAGCTTGATGACCCCCATGAGCTCTGCCCCTAACACCAGCCAACAGTAGCAGCTATCCATCTGTGCACGACTGCAATGCACCATCGTACAAAACCCACGGCAGGTCAATTGAGCAACACACTGTTAAGTGAGAAGCGTAAAGGACACGTGTGACTTTGACGTTTTATTGCCATATTTTGTAATGCATTAGTACATGATACAACCTGACCTCTTCCAACAGCACGCATTTGAACAACACCCATTTGGATTCAAATATTTTTTTTGGCTGAAAGTAATTTTGGTTTTATAATATATGGGGTGGGTTGATTTTGATGAGTTAAATGTATTATTTGTCTGACGTGTACAATAATGAACACAAGCATTAAACATAATGACCACAAGTTGAAAATTAAAAATCACTGAATGGAACACATTCAAAAATCAACTTCAAAAAGTGTCAGTATGGGGCGTGACCCCCACCAATGTTCACACAGGCAGGACAATGTCTCCTCATGGACCTGATCAAGCGTCTGCAGTTGTCTTTGAATCGTTGCCACTGTGCCTGCAGAACATTCTGGAGTTGCTGCCTGGTTTGAGGTCTGGGTACTCGTGCTGACAGAGCTCATCCCAGTGGGTTCCACACATGTTCCACTGACACTGACACTGTTTCTTGTGTGTCTTTTATCCTGCCTTCAAATAGGGAAGACAACCACTTTCAACAACTACACTTACATAATTCCTAATTCCATATGTTTCGTTGAGAGAAAAACTCAACTTGTTGATTTACATGACGATGAGGAACAAGGACCCCATTGTGAAAACAATTATCACTTGAGAATTCAAAAGAGAACTCAGATCCTGAGAAAAAATAAACCCACATTTAAAGTGTTGTGTTTTCATTTCCTCCGAGTATAGTTGCCTCTGCTTTTCATAACCACATCTCTTATGTCTTGTCCTTGTGGTGTGAAATTCATTGGTACAGGTGAACTTGAGTTTGGTGAATTTTACTTTTACTTAGCAGTGTGCGTCTATTTATGCTTTGAATTTATGCGTGCCTTCCTCTGCTGTACTTGAGAAAGACGAGTTTTGATACAGGCTTTGTGTTGCAACCAATGGCGTCACAAATGATACAATCTGCACCGCACCTACCTACAGATGCAAAGTACCTTCCATTTAGAGGGAGACTTGAGGAGGGAGAGATTTTCATCCAATTCAGTCTCGTACCTTTTCAAAGTTGGTGTGCACTGTTAACAAAAGAACACTTTTGTAAACATTTAGGACTCTAAGCATGACATTGTCCCTGGTAAGTCCATCACTTTGAATGGAATGTTTCCAAGTCTAGTAAATTAGTCCAACAGGCTAATAGTTGAAGGTCTTATTTTTCTCTTTCACCAAAATAAAATAAATAAAAGAGATGCTGAAAATCTGACTGAATTATTCAATTTAATAGCAATCGATTACCAGTAAATTTGCTGCAGAGACTAATGTTCCATCACAACAAATTGCAAATTCCATTGATTATCCCTTAAATCTTAATTAAGTACCATCTTCAGGCCAAAATTTTCCACCATTACTCATTTCTTGTTCTTACCCGTTATTCAATGAGAGGACACCAGCTTACTTAAGAGAGCTCACATTGTAAAAATATCAAAACTTTACTGTGCTAAAGCTGTTAGCTGTACTAACATCAGCAGAGGGAGCAACTCAAAGAAAAAAACCGTTTGTGCTTTAGTGTGTTTCCCCCATTCATTCTAATGGTAGAAGTGTTTTACAGATTTCACCCAAGACTTCTGGACCCATTTTGGATCCCAGATAGATGGATACTTTATTAATTCCAAAGAAAATATTTTGAGCTCTCTTACTCTCATATATACATACAGGAGACAGTATCAAAGTAGAACGCTAGTGCAATTATAATAAAAGTCACATAGCTACAATAAAAGATATCCCTACTTCTGCTCAATGAATTTCATACTTGGAGGGGACAAGCAACCACCTGACATAAAAGGCAGGTTGTGACCTGCATCCTACATTACTGGCACTAATGTTCACCTGAAATTAGCTGTTGGCACTCTAACAATTTGTGAACGTGCCCATGCATTGGGGCATTGTAAATGGGTTAAACGTGACAATTTCATGATGTCCAACATTTTTGGGGGACCCATAGAGCAGTGGAGGAGGGTCAAGTGTATAAAGGTTAGAACCATTTTCCAAACCTTGGGGTCAGGACCCCATGTGGAGTCACCTGGAATTCAATGGGTTCGGTCGCTTGGAAATTTAAGTAACAACAAAAAGCAGCCTACTAATAAAAACATATGGTGAGTTGACTGAGACAAACCTAATCTATAAGAGACAAACGAAAGCACTGTGGTACCTTTTATCTGTCAAATGTTCATTGTGGTCGGTTTCAGATGCTGCAGTTCATTTGTTTGTTCATAGATTGCTTTTCCACTAAAACTATCAGGTCGACCTGCTAACAATCGGCATCTGGCCTTTCTGCTTTGACCCAAAAAAGTCAAGCCTGACCTCTGCTGGCAAACTGTGTGTCTGGTGACATCACCACGCTGGGATCACGTTGATGATGACGATATCACAAGTGCGACAGAATGGCGCGTGATATGATATTAGATGCTACTGGGGCAATGTTATGACACATTATGTAACATCCTATGTCATTATGTAAAGTAACAAGTTAATGTGGGTCTGGTGTTCCTACTACAGCCAAGCGGAGATGAGCTGATTGAAGGTGATTTTAAGTTGTTGGACGCAGGTTGGTGTGCCTTTCCCACTGCCACCAAAAGCAGATTTGTAGTGGGTTTAATTGGGTTTTTTGGTCACTGGGAAAGGGGTAATGTTCAGTATTAATTATTAGCCTTGTAGATAAAAACTGGACTGACTACATATCCAGACCAAGGACAATAACATTCTCACTTTGTGCAGTAAAAATCTGACTTCTGCCTTTGTCCACGATAATATACATAATATAGACTAAATGTCATCTAAAAATGTATGTGCATTTGCAATATCATGTAGCAAACTGTTATACGATCAAAAATTTATTAATTTTTGTTACGTACCAGGGCTGAACCCAAATGCAGACACACAGACACAGATGTAAAAGTTCACACAGTTTTTTGTAACACAGGCACGATAGGAATCCAAGAGGGTTCACGGGATCCCAGAGGTCTGGGTCCAGGAAGTCTGTA
>CM035792.1:43624900-43749900 GCA_020466265.1 Siphamia tubifer | reverse complement strand
ATAGTATTATGAATTTAATGTCATGAAAACATAGACATTCATGTCAAATCTAACATGTACAAGGACTGAATTATGGTTGAATTATCTTCAGTTTTTAGCAGCATTGTATGAAGTATTGGAAAGTTTTATTTGAGTAAAAGTACAGGTGCCTTACCAAAACATTTCTTTGGCAGACGTTCAAGTCACCAACTGAATCTAGTATCTAGTAGTGATGTGATATTCTGTCCAGACTGAATGACTGTTGAGTAATCCAGGAAACTATGTGAAGCGTGCATCAAGGCTGGAACCACTGATGTATGCGGTGACGTCTGAAGCCTCACTGGGTGGCCACGCCCCCCACCGGTTCAGGAGATGGTTCATGATTTTGGACTAGACACGAAATAAACAGGACAGTCAAATAAATGCTAAATGTTCTGCACTTATATAGTTCTGTTCCACCTTCATGGTGTTCAAAGCTCTTTACATTAGCCTCACATTCACCCATTCACACACCAGTAGGTTTCTAAGGTCAAAGGTCAGTCCTACTGGGGGCGTAAGCCAGGGTTCAGTGTCTTGCCCAAGGACACTTCGACATGTGCACAGTCAGAGCCGGGACGCGAACCGCCAACCTCTCGGTCATCAACTGAGCCACAGCCGCCCAGGTTGACTGGACTGTCCTGGCTTCTGCTGTGCCTTCTTCTTCTCCTCCTCATCTCAAAGACGACATGTATTTGCACTTTGAGCTTTTCCCTCTTTCTTTTGTACGCAGCATTACCAAATATAAACAGTAACTTCATTCCATATTGTATGTCAATGGCCAAATTGTATTTGGTCTCATGTTCATGTCGACTCTCAAATACTGTTTGTTACTGACATGGAACCATCCAGAACGAAAAGGAATATTTTCTCCCAAAAAGGTATGCACATCATTTCTACAGATATTTTTGCTACTAATTATGAAGAATGCAATTTATCTTTACTTTTTAGTTTTGTACAAGGTGAAGTGTCGGTTGTGTGCCTAGGAGTTGAGTACAACAACACCTCATCCTGAGTCACTAAAAGACTTTACATGAGAATAAGGACAGTGAATGTGGACCAACAGCTAATCTATCAAAAATAGAATAGAATAGAATCCTTATGCATACACATGCATAATGAAATTTAAAAGACAACTCTGGTGGCATAAAATTACAGAAGGAGATTAAAATAGAATAAAAGTATGGCAATGTAAAAGTGCATTAGAAAACATGGTAGCGTGAATAAATATAAAAATATATAAATATATTGCACAGTGGGCAATGGCTGAGGTAGCTATTGTGTCCCGCTAGTGTTCAGTACCCTGATTGCACTGAGATAAAAAGTGTTCAGGAATCTCGAAGTGCGGGCCTTGATGGACCTGTACCTCTTCCCTGAGGGCAGCAGTGAGAACAGGCTGTGCCCGGGGTGTGAACCGTCACGGGCGATGCTGGTGGCCCTGCGCAGACATCTGGTGTTGTAGATGTCTGACAGAGAGGACAGCTGGACTCCTATGATGCTCTGTGCTGACTTCCTGACCCTTTCCAGAACCTTCTTGTCAGCCTGAGAGCTGCTCCTGAACCACACCAAGATGTTGTAGGTGAGGATGCTCTCTACAGAACATCTATAGAAGGACATACAAAATACAAAAATACAAAACTAATACTGTCATGTCTGTGACCTCTGCTCTGACTTTCATTACGAGTAACCACACCTCTGCCTGTTACCAGATCGTTTTTGTCCCTGCAAGACTTTCCAGCATTATTCCTGTCTGTTTTTTGTGGTTTTTTTACTTTGCCTGTTGTTGACCTGTTCCTGCTTCGACCTGCTTCCGCCTGACTTCATCTTCTGTCTTCGTTCTTCAGATCTGATCCTGTTTCGGTACGACCACGTCTTTTGCCTTCTCCCCACGGAACCCGACCTGCCTTTCGGACCTCGACCTCTCTCTCTGCTTTCCTCTGCTGGATTCTAGTTACCGAACTCTGGACTGGACTGTGTATTCCCTTCTGCATTTTTCCCTGTGAACTGTGTTTAACATTTTCATTATTAAACATATTTTTGAACTCTGACTGCTGTCTGCACTTGGGTCCGATAGCTCATCATTACAAATATCGCATGTGATAATGTGATTATTTGAAATAAAAACTATAAAAATGTGTTACTTTAAGCAAAATTGACAACGTTGCACAAGCATGTTCACTGCACTCACACAACTGAAATTGATTTCTATTTTCCACCATAGTAGTATTTTTCAGTCAAATAACACTGTTCACCAAAGCAGAAACAATACAGTCCATGCATCTTTATTATGCTGGCAGTTTCATTGACAAGCTTTTTGTCAAATAACCCTTCAAATGGAGGTCAATTTATTTTTTTTGTTATACATGGACTATCCAGTAGATGACTCTTAGCCATTCCCCCCATGGTCCCCAATCACGGGCACCCATTTCACTTCACCTGCTACCTGGCTCCTTCTAACCTTAACCCCAGTGTGAAGTCTTGTTTAATATTCATATGTTATATATCATTGGAAAGGTTCAACTTTAGGCTACAGTGACATATCAACCATTTTTTTTCTCAGTCAAACACAGTTATAATGACGAGTATGTAAATAGGAATGTAAAAAAATACGTACGACGGCGTACTCTCTACAAAGTAGTTTAGTATCACATTATATTTCAGAATACATGCAATACTGTGTACTATAAAGTAAGCCAACACTTCAAGGATTCTAATGGTGTAATCAGTTTGAAAATCTGATGAATATTTCCTGAGTTATAACAAAAATACTTAGAAAAGAAGGATTTAGTTTTGCAAAACAGGTCTGAGTTGGTTCTTACCTTCGGTGTTTTAGGATCGAAGGTCGGCCGTAGATATAAAATTCCACTTGGATTTATTGTCCACACATGTATAGAATATGACGAAACTAGTTTTTAGTCCATTTAGCATAGATTAGCATGTAGAAACAGTGAATAAAAGTCCGGTAGTCCTCCGACACAGCACCTTGTTTCCATGGCCGGACACCAGGCATAATTCCCATTTGTTCGGACGTAACTATAAACTCTCGATAAAACAAAGTCAGTCTCTAATACCTTGTTATTCTATAGACTTTAACGACTCTAACAAATGTTTAACCATTCCAATCCAAAGTTACGCCTGTAGTAAAATGGTGAACTGGGAGAAGTGGGAACAACCTACTGGTGTGATGAATTTTATTTCTGTGCGGAAACTTCGAAGGCAAATATTAGTAATCGTTATGATTTCTGTAGATTCAACAGTATTTTGTTACATATATCAAGCTAGAAGGTAAAAAAAACCACATGTGGGTATGTTTGGCTAAACTGCTCTCCAACTGACCAAATTGTAGTGCTGTCCTTACAAAAGTAATTTTTATTTGTTTTACAAACCTCAAACTTTACATGGTAAATGTTCAGAAATGGACAAACAGATTCATAATTGCCAGTTTCACTGTCAAGTCACATCCTGAGGCTCTAAATTAACTCTAAAATTGTATTTTCAATCTAGGCTGATTTTTTTTTCTTTTTCTGCTGTGTATTTCAGTTATATATAACAAATATATGATGCCTGACAGTTGATTTACAAACTTTCAGGTGTTATCAGAGCAATAGCTGTTTTAATTTGGGCATGCATTTAAGGAGGAATTTGCCAGAAAACCCCATTGGGGCTTAAGTGGCTAGTAGAGCAAATGAAGAAGAAGCTTCGCTTCGGGGTGAACCAGTTTGATGAAAGGCTTCAATGCTTCATGACGTTTCATCTGCCCATCACTCGTGTCTAGTGTTTATAGTGCTTAAATTAATACTATTCTGCTGTTTTTAAATAGAATCATGCATTATAAAACAATTGCCTGAAGTTTTAACTGCAAAACAAAAAGGGCGCCCCATGGCCCTCTTCAACTAATAAAACTTAACAATGACTTCAACCAAGGCTCGGTTTGAAGTGAAGACTTATAAAACGACATGAAGAGAAGGTTTTAATGTGAACAACAGCCAAAGGAGAAGGAGAATATATAGAGCAAGTGGGATGTGGATGATCAACAGGACACCAGGTGAAGGCAATGAAGCCAGTTATCTGCATTTACATTTTAATGTCACCGTACGAAGTAAAAACAAAGAAGGTGCAAAACAAACTGCTGTTGACACACAGCAGTTTCTTAATTGAGGGATCCATAAAGTACTTTTATTGTACACTACGCTATTCAAAGTAAGATCCATAGATGTCAGACTGTGTGTAGATAACAGGAAGATGAACCTCATTCACTAAAATAAAACAGGAAGTGGACAGAAATATAAACTAACCTAACTAGGAACACAAAGATAAGTGGTGTCAGGTACACACATTTGACCTGATTTACCCTATCTCTTATCAGTGCAAAAACACATTTTTGATAACGCTGACCGTTGACCCGATTTCACAAAAATTTAATGGGATCTATTCAGAACTACCTCACACATTTCCTGAAAATTTCTTAGAAATTGGTCCAGTACTCACTACTCACAAACAAATAAACAGACAAAGAAATTAACTCAAACACAATATAATAAATGAACCAAAGACTAATTGAAGTGGGTTGATCTAATCCCTTTAAATATATCAAGTAATGAAAGTAAAAGAACAATGTCATAACATCCAAAGGCAGTCAGGCTTTTGAATATCATCAGCAAGGTTATAATATTACAGGGGCGTCTAATCCTGGTCTGCAAGAGCTTCTGTCCTGCAGGTTTTACGTGTATCTGTTTTTAACACACCAGATTCAAATGAGCAGACTATCATCAAGCTCTGATAATGACAGTCAGGTAGTCACATAAAACATGGTAGCTCTCAAAGACCAGGAGTGGACACCCCTGTAGTGTTGGATCTTACATTATAGTTTAGTTTGATTTCATTTTTGAGTTTGTTTTTTTAAATTAAATTTTGATGCTAGCCCCCCCCCCCCCCCCCCCCCCCCTAAATGCTTGCAGTTTTATATATTTAATGTATTTTATGTTCTTCATATTCAAATAAATCCCATACAGGACTCTGTACTATAGTTAGAATGAGGTCAAGAAGCTGACTGGAAGGAGATGCTAAAATATTATTGTACATTTTGTGGTGACAATAAACTACTGGAACCTATGGTGCCAGTAGCTAAATTTGCTTGCTGCAGCTATGTTTTTTCCACTTCTAAATATACATTGTCTTTTAATGAATGATTTCCCCCCCAATTTTAGTTGTCATAATTTTCTTAGTTTCCGAACTAACCGATAGTTGATGAGCAGATCAGTTACAGCTTGAGTATGGACTGTCCTTTCCACTTACACAATGAGGTCCAATGATGTCACTACTAGTCTCAGCAACGAAAACACTAGAATTCCTCTAATTTATTTTTTCTAACAACACTGTATGTTAAAAATGTATCAGAATACAATTAGTCAACAGAGTTAAGAAATGTAGTGAAGTAAACAATTAAAAAAAAATCCATAAATGAAAACTTCTCCCAAAACATACACAACAAAATTATAAACGCAACACTTTTGTTTTTGCTCCCATTTTTCATGAGATGGACTTAAAGATCTAAAATTCATTCCAGATACACAATATTACCATTTCTCTCAAACATTGTTCACAAATCTGTCTCAATGTGTGAGGGTGGCCTTTTATTGTGGGCAGTATAAGGCACACCTGTGCACTAATCATGATGTCAGATCAGCATCTTGATGTGGCACACCTGTGAGGTGGGATGGATTATCTCAGCAAAGCACAAGTGCTCACTATCACACATTTAGACAGATTTGTGAACAATGTTTGAGAGAAATGGTAATATTGTGGATCTGGAATGAATTCTAGATCTTTGAGTCCATCTCATGAAAAATGGGAGCAAAAACAAAAGTGTTGCGTTTATATTTTAGTTGAGTGTACTTGAATGTATGTAAATATTATTACTTTGTTACTTTTCACAACTGGTGTTTTTTAGCTCTTGGTGAGCATATTTGGAAAGGATGGTGACTTTACGGAAGTAAAATATTAAGTCACATGACATCGATTTTTTGTCATTTTTATAATCTATCTTACATACCAAGTCCGTTTATGGCTAGCCACCTGGAGTCCCCTTTCCCCACTCCCTCCCTAGGGGGAGTGGCAGCTCTCTCAGCAGTGTCTGCGTGGGGAGCCATGGACGGCAGGATCTGACCTGAGACCCCGGACCTCCTCCCTCACCTGTCTGGTGTCTGGACCAGCCCCACCCCTCCATTTATAAATGGACGTTCATCTATAGTCTGTTTCTTCTTTTTCCCACTGGGTTTGGAAGTTTTTTCTTGCCAAGAACGAGGGTCTAAGGACAGGGGATGCTTGGGACTGTTCATATATCTCTGTAGTTGATTATGTTTCTGTAAAACCCTGTGAGACGACTTTGTTGTTGATTTGGGGCTTTATAAATAAAATTGAATTGAAATTGAAAATCGATTCCCAATCCCAATTTACCATTTGGCCCCTCTCCCTTGGCCTTTGCACTACCCATTGAAACTGAGATGAAGGGTGTAAGGGTTAAAACAGTCCCCTGTGAAATGGAATAACCTTTCAAAACCTGTTATGTCATCAGCAGTTATCGATGCCACTATAAACAGATGTAACAACTTTGTTTCTGAAAACATTCTCCATGCCATCAGCAGCTGGAACTGTCTCATTTCTACAGGCTTTGGGCATCTTTGCAGCTATCAACTAACTATAAACCATCAAAATATGGTCTGTAGCACATTAAAATGGCATTAAATAGTCAATCAAATTGTTGTTTACGAAGAAAATACATTGATTTGTGTATTTCTTTCGTCACACTGCTGCAATTTTTTCTGTTTTACCTCTATCTTGCTAATGGTGAATTATGGGAAATTTCTCCTACCCTTCTGTTCATAGTGTGGTCCTGACAAAGGGGTGATAGCGAATTGGGATAAAACCACCAGATGGTCAACACGTGGTGTAACATGTTATTCAATGAAGTGAACTTGTCACCTTATAACTGCAGTTGAACATTATTTGAAGTAACAAATGTTTTATTTTAATAGACAGAAGGTCTGAACGTGTGAGGGTTCTCAATAAAAGGCTCCATTTTCAAGTTTGTTTAAAACCTTATTAATGGAGCACTGCTGTCAACTATAGTTTCAATTGTGTTGCTTCCGCATCGTAGCAGCTTCCGTGACCTGATCTGACATCATTTTATATACAATGGAAGTAAATATTACAGCATCTGCCCTGTCTTTGACATGGATGAATACACAGCAGGGGAATCCAAAAACACAATAGAAACCACCTGACACAACAGCCTGTCTGTTTGACTCCAGACCCATTAAAAAGAGTTGGGTTTTGCCCTGGTCTCTTGATGATGAGTAATGTGGCTGAAGGGGTTGTGTTTGACCCTCTGTGTCCTTTATACTAAACATAATATGAACAACAGTTTGATACCATATTTTTCATACAAACTAAATATCTGTTTTGTTTCTTTGTTTTACTTGTTTTTAATGCTTTCCTACATCAGTGGTGTCCTCCGTGCTCAAATATGTAAGAGTGAGATATGGAGGTCTGGAAGATTTAGGAAATCCCACATGATACTTATTGGTTGTCTCTTTTGACAAAGGTGAAGCCTGAGGTTAATAAACTAAACACAGCTGTTGTCTGTAATTGACAAAGACTGGATTTATTTTTATTAGGCTTGGTTGCTAATGGACATGCAGGGCAACACGTGCATGGTCAGGATACACTTTCTAATTATATACCATCAGCTGCTCCTGCTTATTCTCATATTACACCTGGCTACTGAAACATTACATTCATAGAATTCCAGATGGTTTACTCACTCACCCAAAGGGCTTTGATGATCTTACAATGAAAGTCAGATGACTTAATGATCACCAGTGTATGTCCTCTTCTTTTATGTTTGACAAACTATGACTGTGTGTACACAATGGCTCAGCTTTACTATAGGTTTGCATTCTTTGTAAATATGCTTTCTTCTTTGTAAATACATTTGTTTCTATTTTTGGCACACAAAACAACCTAGGAAAACTGTTGCTTTTTCATTCATTGTAAATATGTTTTGTTTTGTATTTTTTTAACAATAAATGTCAGAATTTTGATCCCAAATTCCTGTTGATCCTGTTGATTAACTGCATAAAAATCCACCGTATGTTTTCAACAGGTACACACAGGCACACAAACACAAACACAGTTTCAGGTAATGGCCACATTTGCAACATTCAGCCAATTGAGCCAATAACAACTGTCTGTAATAAATCCAAATATTTTTTAGGTTGTGCACAATCATACTAACTTGTGTAAAATAGTGTTCTTAGGAGTTAAGAGCTGACCTAAACTGTGCCTCTCTCCCCCACACACTTGTCTGTCCAATTTGTCTTGGCTGTTACCACTGCGAGGTGTGGCCTCCTCACCCCACCCAACAGCCTCATTGCCATAACAAAATGACTGATTAGTGTATTCATGAGCGAGCGAGCAGGTCAATTGACTTCTTCAAGCATTGCTAGGTATTTCAGAAAAGGCTAGGATTGCTTGTGTTAAGTATGTGCAAACTAATTGCACACAAAAAATATACAAGCTGATTTACTAACAGTACACACTAAGTGTTTCAAAAGTGCAAAACACTGAATCTGTTTCTAGTTAGTACTTTTGCTGAAATGAATATGCAATATGGTGCATGTACCTGCATTTATGGTTATGATGGAAGGAGAGAATGCAATTACATTAATTTAGCACACGCAAAGTGAGTTATGAAACCTGAATGTAATTTTGGTCATTGAAAATACATCTATGTACATTTAACTCATCTCAAAGGGAGGTGAAAACTGTTTGGATTGAGCACATCAAAGTGGTTTTGTCCAAGTAAGAGACATCAATAGATTGAAACAAGTCAGATAATGCATTTTTCACCTTTGTATAAACATTTTTGGAATTAATGAATTTCTTCTTCCACTTCTATGAGGATTTTGGCACCAGAAATTAATATTGTTATATTGTTCCCCTATTCATTCCAATTCATTCAGATGCACACTGACAGAGGAAAACAGGTTAAAATGTTTCCATCACCACAATGCCTGGCTGTTGTGTAGATGGTTGTACGAATCAGTATTCTATTGGGAGACTAAAGTTTTATCAGATTTTGAGAAGATTATAATCATTTCAGAGCAAAGTTTTGACTGGAATGACGATATCATCAAAATGCTGGTGTCTCCAGAGGTAAGATTATTTGTTTACTCTTTGATTTCCTTTAGGCTTAGCTAGTCATAGCAGCTAGCAGGCTATGGTAGTAAACAGAAAACGGAAAAGTCGCACACGAGCTCTGGCACTGCAGACGGCAGTATTTTGATGACATCATCACTCCAGTTAACACGTTGTTCTGAAATGGTCGTAATTCTCTTGGAATCTGATAAAACTTCAGTCTGCCAGTAGAATACCAGTACAACCTTAGCCAGGTATTTTGGTGATGGAAAGGTTTTATCTCCATCTTCTTCTGTCAGTGTGTCAAAATGAGCAGAGGGGTCTATACATGGAACCCAGAGATTTAAAGATATATAAAGGATCAGTCCCTACTCACTTGGTCAGACATGTGGATAACACCTGGGTCAAGAAAGGAATTAACAGGGACCAAATAAATGAACCCATGAACTTCACGTATCTGTGACAGCAAACACTGAAACCCCTGAGGTTAAACAGGCTCATGTTAGTTTCACAGATGCTAAAACTGACTCGAAAATTTAACTTTTGCGACTGATGAAAAATGTTAAAACACAGGTATTTTACCCGGAGGCAATTTCTTCACCAGTGGTTGTTAGAGCATCCGCTGCAGAACGGCCAGATTCAGGAATAGTTACTTCCACCTGGCCACCAGACTGCTGAATGCCAAATAACAAACCCCCCCACACACACACACATTCATCTACTTCATGGACAATATACTCTGAGTGCACTTATCCATAAAATGGACAGAAATCTACCCCCCCCCCCCCAGCTGCTAAAAAATGCTTTATTTGCACTAATTACTCTGTTTTTGCACTATTCATTCTGTTTTACTTATTTATTTAGTATGTGTGCTCCGGAAGCCAAGCAACGATGTCTCGTTGCCAAAAATCCCACTGTTGTGTGTATTCTTGTGCAATGACAATAAAGGAAGTCTAAGTCTAAGTTAGAGGAATTTGTCAGGTGGCACAGTCTGAGTGGGCCGGGTCTTACATTAATTCAATTCAATTCAATTTTATTTATAAAGCCCTAAATCACAACAAAGTCGTCTCAGAGGGCTTTACAAAAACACAATCAACTACAGAGATACATGAAAAAGTCCCAAGCATCCCCTGTCCTTAGACCCTCCCCCTGTCCTTAGACCCTCCCCCTGTCCTTAGACCCTCCTTCTCAGCAGAAAAAACTTCCAAACCCAGTGGGAAAAAGAAGAAATGTTGAGGAGAACCACATTGAAGGACAGATCCACTCCCATGGACGGACAGACTATAGATGGAGATAGATCCCATTACATGGGAACCGAGACTGCAAGCTTCAGTTTCCGTGTTAGTTCAAATGCCACCACTGCCAATAAACGTTTTGTGATTTTTCTTTGTCTAACAGTGATGTCAAAGGATTATTTTTAACCTTTATTTACCAAGGTGTGTCCCATTGAAATCAATGATCTCTTTTTCAAGGGAGACCTGCCCTGTTCTGAGTAAAACCTAACCAGTACCAATCTGATCTTGGTCCTGTCTAGATATGCATTCTACAAACACCCTCTCAAAATGTGGGATCTTGAATATTTAAGACAGATTATAAAACACACATACATCAATCATTTCAGCTGATCTTCCCTTTAATCACAAACATGCACATATATCACACATGATGAAGTTGATAATGATCATTCCCTCATCATATCATGTGGTGCATAATGTCAGCCTTATCATATGATTGTACATCCATGTTTTTATGATTTTACAACATACTAGTGGAACTCAATTACTCTTGTCTGACTTCCATAAACTATAATGATAATAATCTCTCAGGCTCTTTCTAACTCTGGGGGAATTAATTTTCAACGCAGATCACACTAAATGATCAAATGGTCAAAACAACAGAAAAAAGTTTGCTTCAGGAGCACTACCTGGACTCAAAATAAGTAATAATAATTAGAGGTGCTCTATTGGATAGGAAAAAACAGCAAAAAGAAAGAAAAATTCCAAGGCACTCTCTTAAAAGTGAAGAATAAAAAGCCTTTATTAAACTGGCTTGGTTATAAAAACCTATAAAATCATATAAAAACATATAAAAACCCAAACGCGTTTTGGCATAAATGGCCTTCATCAGGGAGTCAGGAACAACAGGACTGAAATAGTGTCAAATGTTAATTAACAGCCAAAATTAATACAAGGCTGATGTAAGTGTTGCATGACACCTCACATCAAAGATGGTGCCCATGTTTCTTTTTATTCTTGTGTGATGTTGATTTTTTTAATTTGAGATCTGCTTTCATCAAAGTGACAAGAATCAAATGAAAGCTCCTACTGATATGTTAGTAATGTTAACTGAGGTAAATGATCCAGTCTCACCACTACCATCTACATCTTGTCATACTAGCATTTTTGGATGAGTAGTTTAAGGTTTCAGGTCTCCTCAGTCATTTACCGTTTGTACAATACCCAGATCTATTTATACCAGTGATGTGCAGACTGACCCCAGATGAGTGGTTAACCGGGGTCACCCACACTTACAGATCATTGAAAAATAATTTTAATGATATTCGGGTTGTTTGTTGTTTGAGATGAACATTAAAATATCCTGGTAAATACGCTTTAACTGAATTTCCGTCAAGGTGATGTACAACATGGTCAGTATCCTACGGTATGGAAGGAGCAAGAGAGAAAATAAAGTTGGGAGAGCGGAAGCTCCGGAAACATCTAAACAAAAAAAGGAAGGTTTGGGACACATTGGCTGAGATTTTTAAAGATGATGAACAGCTACCAGTGTTTTCTTTTCCATGGCTCTTTGGGTGTTACAGGTTCTCGACCTGTTGTCTAAACCCACGGTTCTCAAACTGGGGTCCGCGGACCCCTAGGGGGACATGGCGCATGTCCAGGGGGTACGGGAAATTATTCACGGTTTTGTTTTTTTCTGTTTTATTTTGAAATGCGGAAGTTTTATTTTGTAGCGAGCGGGCAGAAGTAACAGCGCTGTTTGACGCCAGCTTGACTAAATTGAGACGGAGCGAGTCACAGGCTATTTTTAGCCACCCTGCAGCGAACATGGATCGATTTTTGTGTCCGCCAAGTTCCTCAAGAAGTGGTAAAAGAAATGACAATGAAAATGACAATGACAAAAACAAACGCCCTAACCCTAAAAAGAGAAAGTACATTGATAGTTATATTGAGTTTGACAAGCTCATCCCTCTCATTAAGTCTGTCTGTCTGTCTGTCTGTCTGTCTGTCTGTCTGTCTGTCTGTCTGTCTGTCTGTCTGTCACACACACACACACACACACACGGTTTTGTGTGTCTTTTGTTCCGTTTATTATTTTAAAATTATTTAAAATTGTTGTTTGTGAAGTGTTCATTTATATTATAATACCTGAAAATGTGGCTGGTTTGCACAAAAGCACTATTAAAAAAGGTTATCATTGTTTCATAATAATCATTGTTGAAGTGGTTTTTTATCATTTTCAGTATCGCGAGGATGAGGGGGGACATGGAAAAATGTCACCCCTCCAAGGGGGACCTGGGCCAAAAAAGTTTGACAACCCCTGCACGTTTATTAACGTTTGACTGACGAAGGAGGACAAAAATAATTTGTCAACATATTAACTTGCAAACAATGACATGGAATTTTAACATAGAAATAAATGAAGGTATGTGAGTAAGGTCATGTGACCTGTTGTGGAAGTTTTGTATCACACAAGGAGAGAAAACTGTTCCAAGTCCGAAACAATTATTTATTGAAGAGATGAACAGATTAATTTGGAACTTGCATGCAAGTGAGAACATGAACAGAATGAGCTGTGGTCAGATGTTCTAATGACCAGTGGAACAAACAGATACTTTATACTCCCTAGTCATTCCCCAGGTGGAGAGTGACAAACTGTTTACAATACGACTGAGACTTTCACACAGAACTGAATGACAAACAATATCAGTGAGATGTAGTGACCCAGTCACAGACCACTGACGACTTTTTAAAAATACCGATCAAGAGGCAGGTCGGGTCTGTCTGTCAAATATATTGCTTGCGGTCCGAGTTAAAAAAGCAGTCAGTTACAGGTCATTTATACATCGACCCACACATGACTTAAACACTTGTGGCATGTGGCCGTAGGCAAAGTAAGACATTCATTGTAGAAGGAAACCAGTTTCTTTACTGTGGACTTGACAATAAACACTTTGAATCTTCAATCTGGTATGTCTTCAGGGACCTGTGTTTCACTTCCATGTAAAACCTACATTGAACCACTTTTCCTTTTACAGAAAAGAACCATTCCAGTAGTCAATGGAAGTGGATTCAGAGCTCATACAAATCCAGTATTCAAACAATTAGAAACACTAAAATTCACTGAATTGGCAGAACTCAGCCTTCTCAAAATAATGTACTATGTTCACCAAAAAACATTACCAGTCAATCTGCAAAATCAATTCAAAAAGAGAGAGAGAGTACACATGAATTAAGAGGAGTGGAAATATTTGTCAAACCACAGTTCAGAACTAGGATAAAAGAAAGATGCATTTCAATTCATGGGGTAAATTTATGGAACAATCTCGATAGTGAAGCTAAAACATCCAAGTCCATTCACATTTTTAAGAAAACTGTTAAGACATTATTGTTGAAAAGGTACGACAATGAACTGTAGCATTTCTTGTTGTCTTGAAAAAGATCTTTAAAGATGCTGTTTATTTAACATCATAATGTTTAGACATGACTGATATGTCAATGGATATATTTTCATTAATTTATTATTATTATTATTATTATTATTATTATTATTATTATTATTATTATTATTATTATTATTATTATTATTATTATTATTGTTATTATTATTATTATTATTGTTATTATTATTATTATTATTATTATTGTTATTATTATGTTGTTGTTGTTCTTTGAAATCATCACCCAAGTGTTTATGTCCAGTAAAATCAAATCACAATAATTAGCTAATCTGAAAACAATGACCTCAATATCATGTTCCTTTGTCTTTACAGTTTCCATTTAAAAACATCAGAAAAGACAAGGGACGGCAGTTGGAGGATTCACCCCCCACCCCCCCAATCTGCTGTTCAAAAATGTCTTGACTTTTTATACACCACACAGTGAATGACACCAAACTGACAGTAATGATGCTAGTTAGGGAATCAGGGTAACGGCGGGCTGACTGGGGGCTATACCCTCTGTCAACTGGCCTAAAATACCCCCCTGTTAATGAACTGCACAAAGTAAGACAAACAAACCTCATATCTCTATCATACAAAGAAGGAGAAAAAAAAAAATGGTTATTGTATTGACGTAAAGTAAATAAAAAAAAAGAAAAAAAAAGGGTGTTCAAATTGAATTATGTAAACTTGAACCATCAAATATGGAACAAAAAAACAAACAAACTGATAAATAATATATAATTATAGAGAACAAAAAAAACATCTGCTCATTGTGATGATTTTCAGAGTTTGTGTAACTTAAAACATACACTCTTGTTAATTATTTAAAATGTAGAGAGATGAGAGCAATGAATCAATCAGATCAAGGAACATTTGTGACTGGAACCATGCATTTCAAATAAGTTATTTATTTTTCCGTTTATATATTTTTTGTTTAAGTATGAATGTATGGGTTGTGACTATGGAATGGGGGGGGGGTCGGCAAAAATAAGCAACTCTGCTTCAGCCTACTCCTTTTGAGGTGTCATTATATAAACACTATAACTTGTACTGTTACAAGATATGTAATCTGCTCAAATAAACTCAAACAAACAAACAAACAAACAAACAAATATTGGATCCTGTGGAGAACAAATGCATTGTCACAGCATCATGCTCTCTGCAACATTATAGTGTTTAAAGTTTTTCTCTAGAAACAAATGTAAGACACAAGCCTTCTTTGGCTGGGGATGGCAGTGGTGGGATTTGAAGCCACACCTCTATTGGGAGTACAGCCTAAATCCAGTGCCTTAGACCTCTCGGCCACACTACCTGAAAATCTGCTGCTATAAGAACTGGTAAAGAAATGACCTCCAGTTAAAAATACATGTTAACAGTGAAAGAGAAATAACCTTTGAGTTAGTTTCAGATTCTATAAAACTAATATGAGCCTTGTTAGCTTCAAAATTTACCACTGTTTTCATAGAAATCTTGTTGTGTGAAGTTAATTAGTTAATTTATATTGTCTTTCATAATTCCTTTCTTGACGCAGGTCACACCCAATGCTCGAAAGTTTTATCAGATTCTCAGCAACACCTTAACTGGAATGATGATGTCATCAAAACACTGCTGTCTGCAGTATCAAAGTGACCCAGTGGCCCTCAAATGTGCCTTTACATACGTACTGTATGGTGCCATTGCCTACTACTGAAAACAGTAACATATCCTTGGGGGGTGGGGTGATGAGTCTTTAATCACAAATCCATCATTATCAGTCATCATCATGTTAAATCACCAACATATGTTGAAAACCACAAATCTCTGCTGTGATGACGCGAAAATTCAACATGGCGTACCGAAAGTAGTGAGTTGATTCAGCTGAAATTCGGTCTGTTTCATCCTTGTATCCATGTCCGTGTACATGCCAAATTTCAGAATGATCTGTCAAGAATTGGTGATGCTAGAGTGCGATCATAGTAAATGTGCACACACACAAACCATTAAAACAACTTAACTTCACAAATGTCTGATTAAGTCACAAACTCCAGCGAGAACATAATTTCTTGGATGTAATGTAATGAACAGGAAAATAGAGAATTACATCAGATGTGTGACATTTAGAAGTGAAAATATAGATGATCGATTCATTACTGTCCCAGTAACAGCACAACAGCCAATGAGAAAGAGCCACAGTGGAGGATAAAAGGGTCATGAGTTTGACTGACAGTGACGTTGACCTCTAGATCTCACATGTTGAAGACACCTCCTCAGTTGTTTCTTCGATCATGTTTTTGCTTTTGTCTCTTATCTCCCAGTTACAGTAAGGAGTTACTTTTGATATGTCATATTATCAGTACTTTTGGAACAACCGTACCAGTAGTGGTATTCATTGTCTTCTGGGGACAATAGTTGTGGCACATTTGAACATACCCCTCTAATCTAAATCCAACACCTTTGAACATATCCAATTTTTCCCCCTTTCTTATTGGCTTCAAACTTTTGTGTTGTTTTTTATGTAGCATTTGGCTTTAATTTGTAATCCCAGTGTGTTGGGACCAGAGATATAAATGTTAAAGTAATGTTTTATTAATTAAAAGAGAATGAGAAGACTCGAAGAGGTTTATCTTAACCAACTGCTCTCAGACCATAAATATAATTGAGTAGAGTTAAACATGGTTAAATAATGGTATAAAGTAGTAGTATAATTTTTTACCAATGCACCAGCATTCTGAACAGTTTACATTTCTGTGATCGGATTTCATAAATAACTAATGATGGGAGCAACACTAGGCACCACGAGACACATCTAAGATATGTCTAAATAAATATAAAAATAGAATAAAAGCAGAATAAAAAGAGTAAAAACAAAAGAGTGGAAAAAAAAACAGAGGTGAAACTGGCATAAATATTTTGCACAGTATGTGAAGCCCAAAGGTGCAGTGCTGTGTGGGTGTCTGTCCATCATGTGTAAGGGGCGGGGTCTTCATGCTTAGTCTGTGGATGTAGACACAGAAATGTGAGGTGAATCTTAATCTTGCAACTTGAAAAACTAAGATGACTTTTATCAGTACAGGCATTGTGTTGATTCAATCCCTTTGTGGTTTGTATTATATAGTGTGATGGATGTAAAGGTCATCAAAACTGTCATGGCACAGAGTCAATTATCAGTCTTAACAACCTATAAACTGTCACTTTGCTGGCAGTGGTGGGATTTTAACCCACAACCCCATAGATCACTGGGCCATACCACAGAAAAACAAAATGTGCTTCTATGGTTTGATTAACGCTACCCTAATGTCTTTGCAGTATTGGATGTGATTCTACTTTCTTTCTGTACCTATGAATGTTACATTTTGAGAGTCCCCAGAGGTACAGCACCCAGAAAATGTCAAGTTCTGCCAAAGCTTTAAATGTTGAGCTTTAGTTATTCTGTAGCATTGGTCAAACACACAAAAGAGCAAATCCTAGACAGAGGTACTACTAATATTACTATAGTTTATCCCAGAATTATCAACAGCAGTTGGAACACAATGTGGAGACGTGTTAGAAAGTTGAACCTTAACAGGACTTCTAGATATTGAACAGATGGTCTGCTGGCTAATGTTTCTTGGTAGTGGTGGGATTTGAACCCATACTGGAGCCTGAAGACATAACCTTCCAACACTACCACAGGAAAATGAAATGTGCTACAGTCATGTAAGTAACTTCAACCCAATGTCCTCTGCAGGTGTAAAGGTACATATTCCATCTCGCCTTGGCGGTATTGGCTGTGATTCGACTTTCTGCCTCTGGTCCTGGTTAACTTCCAAAATAATAATAATTACAAAAAAAATAATCCCAAAATATACATATAAACATATAACTATGTTATACTTGTCCAAGGTGTTGAAATACAATCTCCCAGGTTTAACATCTTTGCTGGACAAGCCTGGGGTTTTGACAACACTATAAGAAACCTTAAAAAATATGTCCTTGAATAAATGTATTGCAGTTATTTTGACTTTTGGAGATTATTGTAATCTGTGTTCATTTATTAACGTTTTCAAACTACTACTACTTAGAAAAAAATACATTATGAAGCTATTGATTATTATTATTATTGGGGAAATACACATTTTGTTTTTCTTCTCACAGACAATGATAAAAAACTAAAATAATAATTAGGAAATGGTTTTTATTGAGATATCTGAAACAATATAATAAAATGTGTTTTTAAAAACAAAACTGAAAAGAAAACTCATCTTATGGAGTTCATAAGTTGTTGATGGAGTTGGACACATGTTATGATGTTGACAGACATTCTGGCTCCAATGTAAATAGTAAATGTTCTTCACTTCTATAGTTCTGTTCCACCTTTATGATGCTCAAAGCTCTTTACATTAGCCTCACATTCACCCATTCACACACACTCATACACCAGTAGGTTTCTAAGCTTCTGTGGCTCAGTTGGTAGAGTGGGTCGCCCAAAGACCGAGAGGTTGTTGGTTCGCGTCCCGGCTCTGGCTGTCCACACGGCGAGGTGACCTTGGGCAAGACACTGAACCCTGACTTAGGCCCCCAGAAGGATTGACCTTTGACCTTAGAAACCTACTGGTGCATGTGTGTGTGAATGTGAAGCTAATGTAAAGAGCTTTGAGCATCATGAAGGTGGAAAAGAACTATATAAGTGCAGAACATTTACTATTCTGACAGTCCTACTAGGAGACTATGGACCAATTCCAATTCCTCCCTTAACCCTCAAAATTAAGTGTTAAGGGTTATTTGTGACACCCCTTAAATGTTGGCCCTGATTAATTTCAGGGCCTGCATTGTCTCTGTAGTCCCTGAAATGACCCAACTTTATTATTTTTTAAATATTTGCACTGTTAACCCTGTTTAATCATAAACATAAACACAGCTATCATCCACTGGTCCATCAGGTCCATGTTTTTTAAATTGTTGTGGACTATCTGTAAATGATTCCTTCAGTTATAGCTATCAAACAAATAATCTGTATAAATAACACAACCACATACCACGGCTCAATGAAAGGTTAAACATAACTATAACTATCGTTAGCTAACTCTGTGGCTACGGCAGATGACATTAGCCTGATCATTTTATACCATTATCAACACAAACATGTTATATAGGCTGTTATCTGGATAAAACAACTACATTACCACTGCCAAAAATTACAGTTTTGTGTGACGTTAACTAACTTAAATGATAGCTAGCTTGTCCGCTATTGACAATAGATCGTAAAATCAAAAATACATGTTATGCAACAATGAGGAACATAATCCATAAAATGGACCTAAACTAAGATAATACAATGATTTTTGTCATTTTTATATCCATATTAACAAAAAAATACTGCATTCTGGGTAACCCTTGTTCCCAGTGGTCAATATTGAGGGATTTACAGCCCTGAAATTTAAACGTTCTTAGAATTGGGACAGCACTTACACTTCGTGAGAATGTGCATTTTGAGTTTGAGGGACAAAGAAGGAATTGGAATTGGCCTTAAGTCAGGGTACAGTGTCTTGTATAATGTAATATATACTGTATGTAAAGTGAGTTAGTGTTTGATGGGGTCACAGTACTCAGTTGTGGGTACAGGCAGGACAGTTTGGAATAAGTGGAGCTGTGCAGGACTGCTTGAAGCCAAGCTGGTTTTCCCTCTGAAGTGGCGATTTTCCGTACTGTCACGTACATTTAGATTGAAAAGGTGACAAGCCTATTTTGAGAATGTAAAGAATATATAAAGAACAGATATTGTTGCAAAAATGCAGGGAGTAAAAGTAAAAAGTTGCCATAAAAATACATATTCAAGTAATTTAGGTACCTAAAAAATTTAGTTATGTGTTTTACATTCATTAACTTTTGAACAAAGGTGAGAGTTATTGTGAACGTGTTTAATACAGTTTGACTTAATGCACCTTATAGTCCAGTGCACTTTATATATTAGGAAAAAACATTTATTGACTGCATTTTATAGTCCAGTGCACCCTATAATGCTGAAAATATGGTAGGTCTGCTAATGTATTGTAATCCAATGTCAAACCTGATTGGCCACCCCACTGCTGCTCTGGGACGCTTGAATGCTTTCTCTGTGCAAAGATGCAGCAGAACCAATGCTGAGTTAGCTTACATTAAGGTCTCATTTAGCACTTTCAATGCAAGGTAATCATTGTCTGCTTTCCAAGTGAGTAACCAAACTCATCAGATCTTCTCTACTTAAGGAGTAGACAATCATCTAGAACTCAGATTATCCTTTTAAGACTTTGTCTAACAGTAATTGTCTGTTGGTCCTGACTCACTGCGTATTAAAAGCTAAACAGGATAGTCCAATGAATGTGTCTTTAACCTCTTATCTGTTGCTGCTGATGAAAAATCCACAAGGCCAATATTTTTCAGCTTCTATCTTTGCCATGGAATTAAAAAGTCTATTTTAAGATGATGAGTCGTGACAGAAACACAAAGATGTTTTTGCCAGTTGTGTCCTTGGACCAAAACATGTAGAATCTCTGCAGTTCTATCACTCTTTTTCTAGTTCAGCTCCTCTTTGTTGTTTCTCCTTCACCCATTCCTCGTCCACTCTTTTCAGTGTAGTGTAGACAAACTGTACAGTTTATAAAGATTGCTTTTCAGCTTTTTAATTAATGGACCTTTTTTTCCATCCCAGGAGCAGAATGGAGTCTTTCTTTTAATTCACGATTTCCCAAGTTAAGCAGGTACATAAATTGCACCTATAAGTCTGAGGGTTTGGTGTAAACTCATCCTCATTTGGTCTTTCTTCCATTTGTTGCCAAGTTGCATTAACAAACATGCGACTAAACCATATTACAGATTTTCTGTTTACTCAAAATGGAAAAGAAACAAATTCAGAAGTGTTGTAATAGTATCATGAGACATTAGACAGTTAGCATTTAGAAGATGTAGAATTAGGTTACACTCAGACCAATCTCACCAATTTTCTAAAACTATTAGTGGTGGCTCAGTTGGATCGAAGGGTTGGCGGTTAATGTCCACGATCTGTCTGTCCACATGTCCAAGTGTCCATGGACAAAGACACTGAACCCTTAGTCTCCCAGTAGGACTGACCTTTGACCTTAGAAACCTACTGGTGTATGAGTGTGTGTGAATGGGTGAATGTGAGGCTAATGTAAAGAGCTTTGAACCATGAAGGTGGAACAACTATAGAAGTGAAGAACATTTAACATTTAAATCAAGTGCATGGTCTGGGGATGTCTCAGGTTATGACATCATAGCTGTCTTATACCCCTAGCCACTTGTATAAACATTTTCATATAACATTACTTTTTAACAGATAGAAAAGAGTAATGTTTTTGCAAATGTATCCCACAGGCCAGATTGGACCCTTTGGTGGGTGGGTTTTTGCCTGTGGAGCTGTTTGTTTGACACCTATGATTTATCTTGTTAACCATGGTTTTGTCTCTTGGATACACTTCAATGTGTGTCTGTTTGTGTTCCTCACACTCACCTTTATCCCCTTCTTTTTCATTTTTCTGAAGGTGTTTCAAGAGACTTCAAAGAACCATCTATGCTTTGTTTTGTGATGTGAACATAAAGCACACGCTGGGGCAACACCTGAGGCATGAAGCTCAACATCTGTTCTCGATGTACACTTTATTTAACTGCAGAAGGTGAGAAGACAAGTGGGTTCAGGTTGGTTGGTTCTGGGGATGTCAGTGCTTATGTTTATAGATGTGGAACGTTAAGTACATCTGGTCCTTATATCACATGGATTATCAAACATGTTCTTGTCAATATGATTGATTGCATTGATCATCTCTCCATCGGGTACAGGAATAAATACTCATTGAACATTGAAGTACTACATGGGTTGTCAACTATCTTCAATGAAAAAAACATTAAAGCCTGAAAATATTGTACCTGTTTGTTGCAACATGATGTCATGTTTGCTTCATGACATCATGAATGATCAATCTTAATGAATCAGTGACTGGTTGTTCGGTACATCCATTCTGAGAGAATTTACATCTCCATCTGGTTGTTCAGTGATCCACTAAAAGGGCAACATAACTTCAGTCAATAAGTATACTATGAACAAATCCTCCACAGTGTACCACACAGTATTGTCTGTTTTTAACATCGCTACTGTATTGTAGATGTATGCTGTAGGATTCACAGAAAATCAATCAATCAAATTTTATTTATATACAGTGCCTTGTGAAAGTATCTGGGCCCCTTGAACTTTGTGAACTTTTGCCACATTTCAGGCTTCAAACATAAAGACATAAAACTGTAATATTTTGTGAAGAATCAACAACAAGTGGGACACAACCATGAAGTGGAATGAAATGTATTTGATATTTAAAATTTTTTTAACAAATAAAAAACTGAAAAATCAGGCGTGCAAAATTATTCGTCCCCTTTACTCTCTCCAGAAGTTCAGTGATGATCCAATGTTGGCCTAAATGACTAACGATGATATATGGAATCCGCCTGTGCATAGGCTGGCATCATTTAACATCTGCAAGAAATGACTACAGATGTTTTAGAACTGTGTGGTGGCCAGCGTGGTCTGCTGGGGGGGCAGCTGCACTAACAAAACATCCAGCGGCTGAATAAGTGCATCAAGAAGGCGGGATCAGTGGTGGGACTGAGGCTGGACTCTGTGGAGGAGGTGACAGACCAGCGAACACTATCCAGACTCAGGTCCATCCTGAACAACACAAACAACCCCTGAACGGGGTATTTGAGCAGCAGAGGAGCACTGTCACCAACAGGAGGCGCTCACTGAGATGCTCTACCACCAGATTTTTAAATTCATTTGTCCCTCGAGCAATCAGGCCGAGTAACTCTTTTAATAGAAAGGGAGGTGGGGGGAGACAGGAGGTGTGTTTTTAGGATATGGAATCTTTTATATATGACGTTTTTAGCTTATCAATTTTTACCATATTTAACTCTGCTTCTTTAAATTCTAAACTTAATAACTTTTTAATGTTACTTTATTGGAATGGTTTTTATCTTAGTGCTATTTACATATCATATACATCTAGTATTTATTTACTTATTTAAGTACTGATGTAAATGGTAAATGGACTGTGCTTATATAGTTCTTTTCCACCTTCATGGTTCAAAGCTCTTTACATTAGCCTCACATTCACCCATTCACACACACATTCATACACCAGTAGGTTTCTAAGGTCTAAGGTCAGTCCTACTGGGGGCCTAAGTCACAGTTCAGTGTCTTGCCCAAGGACACTTCGACACGTGGACAGCCAAAGCTGGGATGTGAACCGCCAACCTCTCGGTCATTGTGCGACCCACTCTACCAACTGAGCCACAGACGCCCAATGTATGATGAGATGTAATACGATTGTACTTTTGTTGTGTGTGGAGCGGTGACTACTTTGAATTTCCCCATGGGGATTAATAAAGTATACCTTATCAAGTCTCTGTATAAATGCACCTGCACTGTGATAGACTCAGAGGTCCATTTAAAGCGCAGAGAGCATCATGAAGAACACACCAGGCAGGTCCAAGATACTGTTGTGGAGAAGTTTAAAGCAAGATTTAGATACAAAAAGATTTTCCAAGCTTTAAACATCCCAAGGAGTACTGTGCAAGTGATAATATTAAAATGGAATCAGACAACTGCAAATCTACCAAGAACTGGACCGTCCCTCTAAACTTTCAGTTAATACAAGGAGAAGACTGATCAGAGATGCAGCCAAGAGGCCCATGACCTGCAGAGGTCCACAGCTGAGATGGGACACTCTGTCCACAGGACAACAATGAGTCGTACACTGCACAAATCTGGTCTTTATGAAAGAGTGGCAAGAAGAAAGCCATTTCTTAAAGATTTCCATAAAAAGTTTTGTTTAAAGTTTGCCACAAGCCACCTGGGAGACACACCAAACATGTGGACGAAGGTGCTCTGGTCAGATGAGACCAAAATCGAACTTTTTGGCAACAATGCAAGACGTTATGTTTGGTGTAAAAACAATACAGCTCATCACCCTCGACACACCGTCCCCACTGTCATACATGGTGGTGGCACCATCATGGTTTGGGCCTGTTTGTCTTCAGCAGGGACAGGGAAGACGAATGGAGCCAAATACTGGACTATTCTGGAAGAAAACCTGATGGAGTCTGCAAAAGACCTGAGACTGGGACGGAGGTTTGTCTTCCAACAAGACAATGATCCAAAACATAAAGCAAAATCTACAATAGAATGGTTCACCAAAAACATATCCAGGTGTTAGACTGGGCCAAGTCAAAGTCCAGACCTGAATCCAATCGAGAATCTGTGGAAAGAACTGAAAACTGCTGTTCACAAACGCTCTCCATCCAACCTCACTGAGCTTCAGCTGTTTTGTAAGAAGGAATGGGCGAAAATGTCTGTCTGTCAATGTGCAAAACTGATAGAGACATACCCCAAGTGACTTACAGCTGTAATCGCAACAAAAGGTGGCTCTACAAAGTATTAACTTAAAGGGGCCGAATAATTTTGTACGCCCAATTTTTCAGTTTTTTATTTGTTAAAAAAGTTTGAAATAGCCAATAAATTTCATTCCACTTCATGGTTGTGTCCCACTTGTTGATTCTTCACAAAAAATTACAGTTTTACATCTTTATGTTTGATGCCTGAAATGTGGTAAAAGGTCACAAAGTTCAAGGGGGCCAAATACTTTCGCAAGGCACTGTAGCACCTTATAACACCAAAAACGTGCACAAGGTGTTTTCCAAAATGAGATAAAAACAATAAAAACAAGTAACAATGATAAAACCAAGATAAGACAAGCAGGGACAGACCTGGCCTGATTTGCACCCTTGGCGAGACATGTCTTCGGCGCCCCCCCATCCCAACACACACACACCTGGAACCCTTCAAAGAAAAATTATACGACAAACACCAATGTATATATCAATGCTTATTTTTAATTACAATTTAAAAAATAAAAAGTAAAAATTGTGATAAAAATAAATAAATTGTTCATATAAATTACAAATGTAAACATAATAACATTGCAAATTGCACAAACCTTTTCAAAAAGCAAAACCAATGTTAACTATAATTAAGTATTAATAAAATTAGTGCAAATGACTTCGCTTTTCCTTTTGGCTTTTCCCTTAGGGTTCACCACAACAAACAAAAAAAACTAGCAGTAAAAGTAAAGGTGCAGCAGCAGCAGCTGTAAAGATACCATCTAAAACTGGACCTTTCTTACCTTCTTTGATGCAAAATCCTCAATTACATCCCTGTAATAAATATGTCAGTAAATATATATGAAGGAATATGGAGATTTAAAAAAGTAAACACATTTAACAGCACACGTCCTATTTATTTTTTAGTTAATCACTTTATAAACTTTCTTAAACCATGGACTCACTGTCTCATTTCCTTAACCTATTTGTGGACTCACCAACTGACCAAAGATAGCACCAAATCCCCATATGGGCCCGTTATGATCAATTCATTTGGGCTTATTAGCAATGCTGTGAAACACACAAGTACAGCCCACTAACCAGCAATGGAAAAATGCATAAAAGATGGGGAAAAGTCCTTAAATGGTAATAGTGGTATTATTTATATTATTAATGTGGCACAGCTCCCCTGTGCACGCAATAGCACGTGCAATGGCACGCGTTATGAAACGCACTGGCGCGCTTTCACGCGTTACAGGGCGCGTGCCGGAACGCGCCCTGTAACATGTGAAAGCGCGCCAGTGCGTATGCTAGAACGCGTGATATAATAAACACAACGCGTGGCTATGTGAACACTTTGGCTTACCATAGGGGCGCTGCCTGGGCCGAAGCAAGCAAGACGAAAAAAACAAAAAGACGGTCATATGCTGGCGCCCCATAGAGGATTGCGCCCTGGTCCGTCGCCCAGCCTGCCCATAGCTAAAACCGGGTCTGAAGACAAGTTATAAAACCATAACCACAAAATAAAACAGAAATGGGCAGTCGACTATATGTCAAACGTTCACCTAAATAAATATGTTTTTAACTGAGATTTAAAACAGCTGTAGCTCAGTCATTGTTCCTGGAAGAACATTCCAGAGCCTTGGGCCAAAAACTGCAAAGGAACCATCACCATATTTTTTATATTTGGATTTGGGGACAACCAAGGTGTGGTCAGAAGAGCGCAGCGTCCTGACTGGTTTATGGATCGTAATAAGTTCAGTGAGATAGGGCGGGGCTTGACCAGTGATGGCTTTAAAGACGTATTTAGAACTTTGAACGGTACTCTGAACTCTACTGGAGCCAATGAAGAAAGCGTACTGTAGAACTGGGCTGATGTGTTGGACAGAAGATGAGCTGCTGCAGTTTGTACCAGCTGTAGTTGATGGAGGACACGGTGGTTTAGTCCAGGTTAAAGGACATCGCAGTCGTCCAACCTTGAGATAATAAAAGCATGTACAGCTTTTTCGAGGTCCGCATGGGACAGAAAATGCTTAACTTTTGCTAACCTTAGCTAAAAGAAACTCACCTTTACAACTGAACTGACTTGTTCGTCACATTTTTAAAAATTTGTCAAAAAATAACACCCAGGTTTGTCACAGCAGGAGCTCAGTGACGTGTTAGAGGGTTAAAGTTGGAATGTTAGTTGAGTCAAGGCTAAAAGGAATATATTCTGTTTTTCCTTCATTCAAGTGAAGGAAAAATCATGTCTGATATCATGTGACTGTTACTGAGGGGATCCAGTGCAGCATTATCGGTCAGAATATATCAATATAAATCAGGAACTTATTTATATCCCACTTTTCACTTATGCCATACATTTAAGTCCTCATTTGCTCACTGTCAGAAATTACATGATGATGTACTTTTGGACATATGTGATATGTTACAATAAGAATCAATCTGTCAAGTATTATTCCCTTCTCCAAAACCACATGCACATGCTCTGTTCTGTTGAGGCCAAAACTGGATGATTCAGCAGAAAAAACGTCTGTGACATGTTTCAGGACTGTTGATGAACTTTCGCTGCTGCTACATGTTGAATAGAAACAGAGTCAGTGCAACACTGTTACAGAGCCACTGGCTCATGCTCGTTTTTGGAGGGATTGTACTACATTATTTCATTTGCTGAAAAATTCATTCTGCTGTAAAATGCAAAATGATAATAAAGAAATCTTCCTTACTGTCATAAATGTTGTATCTGCCAGTTTTCTATCTTCGTGCCTTTATTTTCTGTCTGTGAGAATGTGATAATTACCTATTCTTAGTTGTAGCAATTTTGTAGAATTCACACATCAATCATATCCAGACTTTAAACATCTTCTATGATAGCAGAATTTCAGAAATATAGAAATGTATGGTCTAAATGAGAACCAGGTTTGTTTCAGCTCCAGTCTGGTTCACACATCAAAAGCCTCCAATGACCCAAAAGTGAAGCTTGAATAGTGGGTGGGATGTCCTGCTCTGGCCAGAAGGACCAACCATTGGTACTTGTTTATATACAAAGTACAAGGCAATATTTGGCCTCTTGCCTGGACACATTTGTGCATTTATTGAAAAGAGAAACTCCATTCAAATGATTGCATTTTGCTGTTTGTTCCATTGGCCCAAACTGAAATGGTCCAAAAGGCTTTTAGTTTTTCTGCACCCCAGGCATGGAAAACGTTGCAGAAAGACCTGAAACTCACTGAGTTGATTTATTTGGGAACTTTTAGGTCCAAACTGAGAGCTCTCCAGGCCAATTCTATAACTTGCACTTGTTTTTCTTAATCTGCTTCATTTTTATGCATTTATTATTATTATAATTATTATTTTTATTATTAGGCCTTCGCCGCGTACCACGTCGGGCACAAGGCCAATTTAATCTGATTCAGCATTTTGAGCTCTAATTTGACCCCCTGAACATGTGTGAAAACTCACCAAATTTTGCGCACACCTCAGAAGTGTGAAAAATTGCAAGTATTTATAGGTTTTGCAAAAGTCGGTCAAGAAATGTGTCTACAGCGCCACCTAGAAAAAGTGAAATAGTTTGTATTAGGCCAGATCACACCTTAGTGAAGTTAGAGCTATGAAAGTTGGTACACATGTTCGTCATATGATGATGAACAAAAAACCCTATGATGACCACGCGCATAAACCAACAGGAAGTCCGTCATCTTGGATTTAATTTTTTTTAATTTTGAGTCGTCATTTTGGCTGTCACCGGAATTTATCTATCTCCTCCTTGGCCGTTGGGCCAAATGAGCTCAAAATCGGTGAACACGATCTAGACATGTGGGACTTCAAAAGGCATCAAATTTGTTTGGAAAAGTTGCATAATTTTTGTACTATGTTGAAGCAAATTTTGTGAAGATTTCTGGAAAAATTACCACTACATGAATTGCTTCAGCTCGGACATACGAACACAGATTTGGCTGAAATTTGACTCTGACGTCGCGTGGGGAGGCGGTTGCGAGGGATGGCAAAGACCTTTGAGACTGCTTGCAGTTTTAATTATTGTTATTATTTTAAATCTAACTGTTTGTCAAATGTGTGTGTTTTATGTTTTTTAACAGTGTATTTCTGAAAGTCTTGCATTGCTGTTGTCTATCTTGGCCAGGACTCCCTTGTAAAAGAGATTCTTAATCTCAAATAGGATATTGACTGGTTAAATAAAAGTTAAATAAAGTAAAAAGAATAAAATATTACTCTATTTGTATAGAGTATTTATTTAACAATTACATCTCAGTTAGTTGACTTATGGTGAATAAATGTTTGATGTTAACTGGGGAGGTGGAGGCAGAGGGAGGAAAAAGCTGACCTGCTGTCCAGTGGTGTGTGTGTGCATGTGCGTGTGTGTGTGTGTGCATGCGCATGTGTGTGTGTGTGTGTGTGCATGTGCGCGTGTGTGTGCATGTGCGCGTGTGTGTGTGTGCGTGTGCATGTGTGTGTGTGTATGTGTGCGCGTGTGTGTGTGCGCGTGTGTGTGTGTGCATGTGCGTGTGTGTGCATGCGCATGTGTGTGTGTGTATGTGTGCGCGTGTGTGTGTGCGCGTGTGTGTGTGTGCATGTGCGTGTGTGTGCGTGTGCATGTGCGTGTGTGTATGTGTGTGCATGTGCACGTGTGTGTGCATGTGCGCGTCTGTGTGTGTGCATGTGCGTGTGTGTGCGTGTGCATGTGCGTGTGTGTATGTGTGCGCGTGTGTGTGTGCGCGTGTGTGTGTGTGTGTGTGTGCGCGTGTGTGTGTGCGCGTGTGTGTGTGCGCGTGTGTGTGTGCGCGTGTGTGTGTGCGCGCGTGTGTGTGTGCGCGTGTGTGTGTGCGCGTGTGTGTGTGTGTGTGCATGTGTGTGTGTGTGTGTGCATGTGTGTGTCAGACCCCCTCCAGAGCTGACCCCTGTGTGAGTCCAGACTAATGCCTTTCCACACACACCCACTGTGACCTAAGGTGTTTGGTAGATTGATACCAGTGACTAGAAAGGCTCCAACATTTATTCATTGAAATGTCAAGAGCAGGAAACATATGGTGGTCCTGATGTAGCGGCGACCGAAACCCAGCAGTCAACCACAGAGGTGTGTTTAAGTCTGTGCATTGTTCTGCAGAGTGTGGTTATGAGTGGCCACATCTGCACAACTGTATATGTCTGAGTGTTTCCAACCTTTTCTTCTGCTGGTAATACGAAGTGGCAGAAAGCTAAGAGGTTTCCTACACACTGACCATATGTCACCACATGCACTGATAGAGAGAGAGAGAGGTTGGCTGACAGGGTAAAATACAGAAACAAGACTGCTCCAGTGGGAGTTTTTCAGCCACAAATCAAACAATCTGTCAACATTAGAAAAGAAATGAATGGAGAAAATGGAAAAGGAAAACAACAACAAAGAAATAGATGAAAAGTATAATTATGTAGTATTCAACATTTAGGATTGGTGCATGTTGTCATATTTTGGGACAAATTGTGACATTTGCATAACTTTACTCTCCTAACACCGCTGCTTCGTTTAATGCACATATCACAGTTTGGCCACAAATGGAAACACTATGAGGCCAGTGATATGTAAGGGTTTTTTTACTTTGTTCTATCTGTGAGGCTTGGACCCATATGTTGCATTTACATTACAGGGTTCTCGCATAAGGGCAGAGGAGCTTGCCAAAATCTAAGCACCTCCTTGACAACCCTCTGGTGTAATTTTTGTTCCACGGCCAATGTGCTAGCAAACATAGTGATGTCATGCCAAGATTTAAAAGGCCACTTTCTGCACAAAATGTCTATAAACAACTCCAGCTGACACAAATCATGACTTAAGTGCAAAGCATACATGAAGCCAGTGTGCGAAATACCCATCGACTTTCGGGGTGGGTCCCAATCTCGGAATTGTTGCGCAATACTAAGCAAAAATTTCTTAAGTAGGCTAGCCAATGCAATGTTGTAAATTACGGTGCAGACACAATAGCCTATGACCGACACTATTTAACCACCTTAGCAATTGCAATTTATTTTTCATTTATCTTTCTGCAAATACAAACTCAAGGAGGAAAAAAACAACACAGTGGACGATAGCCTAGAACAAGTAAAGCCACACAACACCACGGCGGGTGCGCTCACACACACACACACACACACACACACACACACACACACACACACACACAGAGAGAGAGAGAGAGACCAAAGCTCAAAACAGCTTCTCCTACTGAAAGGCTAGGTTGCTTCAACCAACCACCAGGCCCACAATCAAATATATTCAGCCACTTGAAAAGTGTAGCCTCGGCTCTTACCTTAAAGTAGAATACCACAGATACTATTCTGCTAGCCTGTTTGGTGCGTGCGCCTCCGCGCATGTGTAGTAGATAGTGGGTTGGCCTGTGAATTTTGAGTCTGAATATTCATGATATTGATATGATATTATGAGCTCAGAAAACATTGTAATAATGACATTGTAATGATAATTGTAACAACAACATAATTAACAACAATAATATGTATTTTGATCATTTTATCTAATCTATTTTAACGTAATTTCAGACCCCCCCCAAAATTTTGCATTTGAGGCTTTCAAGGGGTCTCAAGGGTTAATTGGGAGGGTCCGACCCCCCCAAACCCCCCCCCCATATTTCGCACTCTGCATGAAGCCTTCTAACCAGAAGACCATCTCTGCTTCCTCTTCTGAAGCGTGTCGGGGGGAGAGTTAGAAAAAGTGCTGCACTACTGCCTATAGGAACACCTCACACACACCTGCAGAAAGCTGTGTGTTCAGACCATTAACAACAACATGATGTGTTTTTGGGATCTACTTGTGGCCAGCGCAGGAGTTCTGGAGTTCTGTAACGGTCTAAGGTATTTGTTAGAGCGTCTACTGTGTTCATAGAAAAGCTTACACAACATCGTCCAGCTGGCTACGAACTTAGGGAGGGTCTACAAATACTCCATTCTTATAAGTCCACCTTCAGAAGGTTATACAAAATACTCCATATTATATTTGCAGAGCATTCTTAGTCATTCATAACGGTATTTAAGACCGAGGCACATGACAAAGAAATGGTTTTGACAGAACAAAAGAAACGAAACCTTGTGTTTGTTGAATTTCTTTTTGCCTTTTATGCTTCTCCCAGTGTTGCTTCCTTTTCCTCTCTGTCTTTTCACACACAGTCCTAATAACCCTTCCTCCAAACAGGTATTGAAATCCACCTGTGATGAATGGATACACTGACAGGTTCCACTACCTCAGACACAAGCATTGTTCGTATTATTTCTGTCAGTGAATTTCTTTAAATTAATTCCTATACATATGAATCATCCATTTGGATATTAATACAAATCCTACAATTGTCAGTTTCTTCAAAACAAAGTATGTAGAGTATTTCTGAGCCAAAAATACTGTTCATATCAGCATTAGGGTTATGGTTAGATAGATATGTCTATTTATATGACATATTTATGAAGTGTTTTCATATGCAACTATTTAACACAAACAAAGCAATTGAAGCTCATTCATGCTTTCATGTAGCCTAGACTACTGTAAGTTCTGACTGGACTCCACCTAAACAGCATCAAACATCTGCAGCTCATTCAGAATACTGTAGCTACAGTTTGGACCAGAACCAAGGCTACGTTTATAGGGAGACACAAAACTGGTGTCTCGTCTTAACCTTTTTATCCACATTTACGTGAGTAGTGTCATTAAGAAACCTCCATGCATACGGGGATGCAAGAATATGTGGAATTAGATCAGATATGCATGCCAGGCTGCTAGGTGGTGCTGTGATAGAGCGCTGCATGTGTAGCAGCAAAAGTTTTGCATTTTCAACCATGAAGTGGAAACGCAACAGTGGATAGTTTTGAACATTTTCACACTGGATTTTTCATTTTCAACCTGTAAAAACTCTATTCTCCTGTAAATTAAAGTTACTTATGATAAAATATTTGGTCATTTTTAGACGCAGTCGTCCTCATGTAAACAGCCCCTAAGAGTTCAGAACATGTGACTCCAGTTCTAATTACACTGGAACTAAATACCACTGGTCCCAGGTACCACAGTCTAGTACCCAGTTCAGAACCTGGTGAAGTAGCTTGTTTTTTCTTCTGCTGGAACAAACTACCAACGGTTTGTGTTTATGAATAACATATTGTCAATCTTGTCTTTTAAATGCACTTTTTTATTTGAATGTCTTGTTTTAAAGTGTTTTACTTTTAACGTATGGGTGTGTTTTATGTATGGTTTGTTTTTATTCACTGAACTCATTTTAAAATCATATTTTGGCTCCGTTAATTTTATTGTCTTTTTTGAGCTCTTTGAGCTACCCTATGTATGAACAGTGCTACACAAATAAACATGCCTTGCTTAATGACTTCATGGTTACTAATTGTGCTGGTGAAGCAGTGCAATAACATGGCTGTTTGTTTCCAAGCAGAACAATAATTGAAACTGTAGGTGTTTGTGAAAATAGGAATTGGATGAGTGAACAGGAGGGTTTCATTTTTTATTAAAAAAAAAAATAAAATTTATTAACTTGAACATTTAAAAAAAAAAGATTATGTTTTAATTAAATGCAAAAACATGTTTCAGTGCACATGTTATGGACAGTTGATATTGCGATTCCCTGAAGAGGAGAGTTTTAGAAACAGCATGGACATTCATGGTTTCATTATATTCACATTTAAACCAAACTATAATTTTCTGTAACTCTAACCAAAGCACTTTTACTGCGTATGACTGATAAAAATGTGGACATTATCCTGAGTATGAGTCAATTCTGTATCTTCACCCTCTTCCTGTAATGACGCTGCATTTTTTTAGATATAATGTCCTTAATTCAGAGGCGGACCCAGACATTGTGCAGATCTGGGGCTTAGCATAGAGGGGGGTCTGGGGGGCCTCCCCAGAAAAAACAATCTTAGATCCAATTTCTTGTATTTTAGTGCATGTTAAGGTGACCTGTCGGACAAATCCTAACCATATGACATAGATATAGAACACTATACAATATATCTGCCTATTAGTATGGACAGCCTCAGCCGCCACTTTGGTACAGGGTCCCTATGTCACAATATGAGGGAAGATATTGCCAATTGATGTCCATGCTAGTAGCATTACCCCCTTATCAACACGGTAGTGATTAAACTGAAACTTTAATTCCAATAGACAGGAGGAGTCAATGAAATGTGTTCTATATCTTTGACCGCATGACATGAAAATAAACATTTTTAAATGAAGAGACTGAGTTTCTTTCACACAAGGAAACTCTGTTTAATGGGCAGATAATATCTTGCAAATCAGTACATATTTAATGTTTATATTTAACAGTGAGGGCGGCACAGTGGTGCAGTGGTTAACACTGGTGCCAGACCAAACCTGAACCTCTGGCTCCTCCCACCATCCAAACACCTACCCCTGATAGGTTAACTGGTTAACTGGTTAACTGGTTAATCTAAATCACCCATAGGTGTGAATGTGACAGTAATTGTTTGTCTATATATGTTCAGTCCTGAGATGAACTGGAGACTCATACAGGGTGACCTCTGACCCCGCCTTCACCCACTGTAGCTGTATTAGACCCCCAGTGACCCCTGTGACCCTAGTGAGGATAAAGTGGGTTCAGATGACAAGTGAGTGAGAGTGATATTTAACAGTAAGTAACTATTAACACAACATTATAAATAAAATAGCAGAATGTAGAAATAGAAACTAAGGATCAGCTCTACCACCTGGCTCATTATAGACTGTTGAGAAACATTTACAAAAACTTTACAAACAGGCAAACATTGCTGCATCAACCCACAGTTGCCATATACACCATAGATAACACCTTAACACTGTAACAATACAAGGATAACATCAGGATTGTCAACTGTGAAATATAAAGAGAAGCTTATAGTTTCATTGGCCTTTGTTTTAAATGAGTTTTCCTGTCCAACAATATTTGCAACAAAAATAAAAAATATTCATTTACATTAGCTATAGTGCGACAATTGACACAATAAACAACAAAAACAACATCCATACACACTATGGCAAGAGTGATTTAGTGCATTCTATTTTTTTGGTTCCAACATCAGGTTATATCTGCGTGATTTCACTGTAAAAAACCTGTCAATTATATCATCCCTGTTTATGGCAGCCACATTTTCTCTCTCAATCATCATCATGGCCAGATCGTTGAGCCTATCTTGGCCCATGGTGCTCTTGAGCCATGTGTGGAGGCGGAGCAAAGCAGTAAATAATAATAATAATCTTTATTTGTATAGCACCTTTCATACAAACACTGTAGCCCAAAGTGTTTCACATTGATTAAAAATTAAAGTACGATTTTTCAGGGTGAAATAAAAAATGCATTATATTTCGATTGCACAAAATTATAAAATTACAAAAGTACAAGATAAACTGATTAGAAAATCTCAATAAAGAGGAAATAAAATTACAAGAAAACTACAAGATAAACTGATTATACATACATTATACAATTTCAATAGAGTAAATCAGAAATACATTAAAATTTGATTACGCAATATAAAGAGTATAAAGAATGTAAAGAAAGGGGTCACAGAATAGTGACTCCATCCAATTTAGTTTTAAATCTACTCAGTTCCCTGATGTCTTTTGGAATTGTATTCCATAACTTTGGTGCACAGTTAACAAAGGCTAGGCTAAGGTTGTCTTTGTCATATATGTGGGAGTCACTATAAGCCTGCGTTGGATGACCTTAGTGTTCCAGTTTGGACACAACTGCTCAGTGAGTTTGAAATGGAACTGGGTCCTGTTCCATTTAAGGCTTTAGAAGTGAGCAGTAGTATATGAAACTATTCTGTTTCCAAACCAACACTGGACCAATGTGCTCTGTCTTCTTGGTTCTGGTTAGTAACCTAGCTGCACAGTTGTGGATCAGCTGAAGTCTGTCTTTGGTGCTTTTTGGGAGGTCTGTGAAGAGTCATTACAGTAGTCCAGTCTGCTGGAGAGAAAAGCATGAACGCTCACATGTGCAGCTGCTCACTGCGATGGGAGAGCACACCTTGAAACACAGTTGAAAGACACTAGCAGTGTCAGGGATGCTTTGGGTTTCCTTCTTTTTTCTAAGGAATGCTCTAGCCCCAGAACCTCCTCTGTCTTCAGCTCAATCTTATGATGTTGAGCTAGGATTTGGAGTAACTCTTCAGACAGAAAGCTCTCAGGTGTTGGGTTGCAGGTTTGAACACCCGCCATGATTTTTTCTCCAACACTTGAAAACCCGTGACTGAGCTCCTCCAGCGTCCTGTCCAGCGTTTTGTCCAGCGTCCTGTCCAGCATCCTGTCCAGGCATGGATAGTAAACCACACACTTTAATTCATTTGCACTGGTCATTCTTGAAGTTGATCCACATGATGATTCCACCACAAAATCATGAAAGCGTTTTTGCTTTTGTCTGGGACCTGCCGGGAGCTGAATTTGATATTCCTCACACAAGACCATAGATCTTCTGGACATATCTTCATCATTTTCATCTGTAACAGCTCTTTCAATGTCTGAAAGACTGCAATTTTGTACTGGGCAGCTTTTCTCAAGTCCACACTTTCCCCCTGGAGACACATATTTAGTCCTTCTGTTATTCCAAGGAGTTTGGCAAACATAAGCAACATGTACATTGTCTTCAGCTTGCAGACGTGTGATAAGATCCCGTCGCTCATGGATGTCCCCATTGTGCTGAGGCATGACAGTATCGCAGGTAAGTTTTTCAGCACAGCTTTGATTGACCTCAGTCTGCACGCCCATCGTGTGGTAGAGAGCTACACCAGTTCAGAGGGTGTTAAACCAAGTTCCCTCTGCACTTCTAGGAACTTATCGTGGTTCACTGGGGAGGTGCTGAAAGTTGTGTAAAGATTGTCCAACAGCTCAAAGAACTGGGAAGCAGCTGGAACTGCTTTACATGTGTAGCACAGAACAAGATTTAATTCATGTGCATAGCAGTACACATACGCTGCTTCAGGGTGTAGTTCTCTGAAGCGGGCCTGCACACCTCCCGTCATAAGCTTGGGCAACATACAGCAGATCTCCCAATGCATGTGACTGCAACAGCTCCTCAATGGTGTCTGTAATTGACTTGGCATCATTTCCTTTGAGTTTGCACAGACCAAGAAAACTGTCAGTGACTTTACCCTCTGCATTCACAAAACGCACACACCCAGTGTGGCCATCTCTTGCCTCATCTGCCATTACAGAGTACATCTTGGCTGCTTTAAACTGGTCAACGATGTACTTTGTGACCTCTTGTGGCACACTTGTAATCATTTCATTTTGTGACAAATGTAAGTAGTAGGTGGTCGCTGAGCTACGGGTGAAAATCTGCAAAAAAGGATCCAATTCTTTAAGGAGCCTGTAGCATTCTCAGAAGTTGCCTTGATTCAGCCTTGATTTATTCTCATTCCAAAGAAGGTGACTATGGAAGCTATTACGCTTTATCATGACGTCTCCTTGGACTTTTGCTGTTTTGAAGGCGTGCCAGCAGGTCATTGTTGACATATGGGAGGCACTCTTCTCGTGCTCCCGGAACATATCCAGAGCCCTCTTCCAGTTTCTAAAGTCAGAACCACTGAGTGCATCTTTATTGATACGAGTATTCTGCTTTCCAAATACATGGCAGGAAAAGCAGAATATTCAAGCTAGTTGAACTGATTAAACAAAACCTAACCCTAAAGGCTCTTTGTTGAGAGCCAAACTGGCTGAGGGGGTAGTGTTGAAGTTGTATCTGCTTTGGACTTCCTAGGTACCCTATCACTCCCCCTGCTGCTCCTTGCCCTGACTGTCACCCTCTGCAGTCAGACAACTGGCAGTTCCACTGACTGTCCCTTGCTGTGATGTCTCTCCTGCCTCTTCCCTGACTTCACACAATTCATCTGTGTATCAAAGTAAACTCGTAAAAATCTTATATGATGAACTAGCCCATATAAACATGATTATGACCGTATACTGCATACTATACACTAGTATAGTATGCAGTATACGGAGTCAGGAGTCAAAATTAACTTTTTTAAATGCAAATATATAGGGGTAAACTGATTTTCAAGATATGCTGTGCTATAATGTTTTAAGGTAAGTGAGTACAGATGAATAAGGTAAAAGAAAATAATATGGAAACCGACTTATAAATGTTTCAAACTTCAGTTGTGCATGTCATATTCAGAAAGGACACACATCTCTCTGTAACTCAAATACCTATCTCAGCTCAGCTCCAGAATATACTGCCATGTTTTCAGGCAAGTAGGCTTTAATTCCATAGTGTTCTTTATAATAATCACTATCCTTACTGATTAAAATGGAATGAAGTAGTCCCCAATTGGTCAAAAGATCACACTGTTTGATTACTATTAAAACAAAAACACATCTAAATATACAGAGTGCAGGTAAACCTCACATGTTTTTCTGTACATGAGCTGAAAGAGGACAAAAGTCCAAATGTGTCCCTGTAGAACAGACTGAATCCTGCAGCCTCACTCCATGTCTGGAGATGGGTCCCCGGGCGCCGCCCATGGGTGCCCACTGCTCTATAGGAGGATGGGTTAAATGCAGAGGACGAATTTTGTTGTACAATTGTATGATGACAATAAAGTACTATCTTATCTTATTGTAGTCTCTTACATAAAACCTAACATGTTTGCTTCCAATCTTAAACAGGTGGTCTACCTATGCACATTAAATATTTGTTATTAACCGTTATCATATGTGAATTTCAGAGCACTTGTCAAACGGAATCAGAAGTTAGCTTAACTCGCTCCACTCACTCCCATTCAAATTTTTTGAGAGCTAAGCACCCATGGAGCAGAGGTAGGACGTGACGTAGCCTCTCCATAGTTATTCTGCATGTCATCTTTGAGAGAATGAGGTTGATGCTTCAGTTCTCTCATTTCTTTTCGATAGGACTTATTTGATGGTTTGTTTCTTTTAAGGCGTCGTGGTTTTGCTCACAGCTTCTATGGCCCCACAGAGGGTTGGCCTGTCTGTCCTTGTGTTTATTTAGCTGCTCCACCCTGATCTTTTCTTTTGTTACTTTGGATATGGGGTTTAGGGGCGGATGTTCAAAGCCATCATTCACCTTAAGAACTAAGCTGATGAATGACCACATAAAACATCAAGAAAATAGAATTTGTGATTTAACCACTTAAGCTCAAGCTGTTGTCTGGCCCACATTCACACCCAAATTAAAACAGCTATTGCTCTGCAACTACCAAGACCACAGTCATGAAACTTTATGTGTGAAGATAACAGCTAAAAGTTTGTAAATCAACTGTCAGATATCATATATTTGTTACCCAATAACAAATACACAGCAGGAAAATAAAAAATAAAATCAGGCCTAGATTGATCAGGCGCGATGATTTAACTTTTGTTATACTCTTGAAAGTTTATAGTTCGTCCGATCGAATTGGAATTACGCCTGATGGCCGGTGATGGAAACAGGGTGCAGACCAGAGGACTACTGGACTTTTATTCACTGTTTCTACATGCTAATCTATGCTAAACGGACTAAAAACAAGTTTCATCATATTCTACACAGGTGTGGACAATAGATCCAGGTGGAATTTTATATCTACGACGGACTTTTGACCCTAAAACACCGAAGGTAATAACCAACTCAAACCTGTTGTTGTGCAAAACTAAATCCATCTTTTGTAAGTGTTTTTGTTATAACACAGTAAATATTCATCAGATTTTGAAACCGATTACACCACTAGAATCCTTGAAGTGTTGGCTTTCTTTATAGTACACGGTATTGCATGTATTATGAAATAATAAAATAATATTATGCAATACTAAATTACTTTGTAGAAAGTATGCCTTCGTACATATTTTTTTTACATTTCTTTTTACATACTCGGCGTTATAGCTGTGTTTGACTGAGAAAAAAATGGTTGATATGTCACTGTAGCCTAAAGTCTCAGCTTTCTAATGATATATAACAAATGAATATTGAATAAGATTTCACCCTGGGGTTAGGGTTAGAAGGAGGTAAAGTGAGATGGGTCCCTTGGTGCTACCCTAGGGTAGCACAAGGTCCCTGGATCTGGGGACGTTTGAGTGGAAGAGGTTAAATGAAACCCTTTTGTCTCCAGTGTTCTTCACAGTAGAACCGCCGATCACAATTAGACAGTTCTGCTACAAGGATAAATACATGTTTTTTTCAAACTGAGCAGCCTGTCAAGAAAAAAACAAACAAAAAACAGAGGCTCTACATCTTTGATTCCGTAAACAGTATATCCCAGAATTTCTATACTTAGTCTATATGTGGTCTTTGATAGAATGAGGTTGACATTTTCTAATTCCTCGGCGCCAACAACAATCACATCTCAAAAATTCAACAACACCATTTCCACTGTCACTGTCACTGATCAGGTTTTGTTCATTACGCATCATCCAGCAGAAGGCGTTGTTTGCGGCGCCTTCAGCACCGCTATGTTCCCTGTCTTACTTTGAGCTACATACGTGCCTGTTCAAGAGCAGAAGGAGTTATTTTGACTATACCACAGTAAATGAAAAACCTGCAGTTCCAGCTCGAGACCGGAAAATACAAACCCCCTACTACTGTCTAAAGAAAGCCGTGTCAGAGAAATGAAAGTAGTCTCTTCGGTTGTGCTGCTGCTATAGCGATGACACCTGCTAAGAATAAGAAGCAGATATTCATAACTTCAACTGTACGAGTCAGACCTGACATGAGTACACGTTCACACTGGAAAATTGGCTTCAGCACAGATTCAGGTATTCCTACACTCAGGTTATGGACTTTTAACACCATAATAACACAATAAAAATGGTTTTATATTTGTTTTATCCTTCTGACTTTATGTGATTGTATTGAATATTGATTTAAAACCACATCTCGGTCAAATGTGGATTCAGTGTCATTTTCTGTCAGGTGTTCACACTGTTTTGACATCATGATGTCAAAAAGCTTCCTCTCCTTGAATGTACTTGGACTGTTGAGCTTCATAAGTGAGGGCATGCGCCATCGCTGCTGAGGTTGGATCCAGTAAGACAGTCATTTTGAATCTGCTGTCTGGAACTGATATCCATTTTTTGTTAACTTACCTTACCATCCATCCAAAATGTTCTCAATTGGATTTAAATCAGGGGAACATGCAGGGTGGTCCAACAGAATGACACTCATCCTCTGTTGTCAGTCCTTTGTCAGGTGAACTGTTCTGCTTTTAAACCCAGTCATGACCACACAGACCAGGGGCCTCATGTACAAAGGTTACAGGCACCCACAAATGTGCTGTAGACCCTCATGTTCAGAATGACTGCCACCTCAATTGCTAGCATATGCACATTTGTAGTCATTTGGAACCTTTGGCGAAACCTAGAGGTGATACTTGGAAACTGTCAAAAATGTTCAAAGGTTCATTCTTTCGATTCATCTGCAAATCAGCGATACACAGATGAACAATTAACACAGCGACACCCCCAATCAGACCACCCACATATTGATCCTATCAATGCCCATCAGTCTGGTAAATTTCAACTGTATAAAGGGACAAGGACACAAACTTCACTTGTTGCTTTAATTTTGATGTCTGTGAGAACATTTATTAGTGTGTCCAGGCTCATTGATGCCACTGACTGTGCTCATCATATCCTCTGGTGACTCAGGTGTGCACTCAGGTAAGGACGGGTCTTAGCAGCGGATGGTGAACTGAAGCGTCGGCCGTCACAGGGAGCCTGGTCCAGTGGTCCATGTGTGTGGACAGACTTAATGCTGTTTATAAACTGATATGTCAAAATGATTAACATAGTTTCATGCCCAAAAACTGTGATCACTCATCACCAATTTCATGGTTTTGATTTTTGCAGGTGAAAGTGGTGAAAAAAGACATGATTACAGATGTCCATGTGTTATTTAGGGATGACTGAAAAAGGACGTTTTATATTACCGTCCACCTGGGACTCTTCCTTTGCCTGAATTGGTCATGCTTTGTTGCAACAATCTTTCGACTTTGACATCATCATCTGATCACACAGGCCCTGTTTAGACTCATTTGCCTATGCAAATGTAAGCTTGGGTATAAATGTTCACCAGGTTTCAGTATGAAATCCACACATGAGGCCCCAAACCCTCAGTCATGACAGATGACCCCCTGTACCACCTAAAGTTCCATTGTTCAGATCATGATGGCCGCGCCCCTCCACCATGACCTCTTTGTTATGCCAGTGAAATTGGACACCACCAAAGGTAATTTTTTTTTCTCATCAGAGAATAAATTTTTTTTTCCCACCTTCCACTGTGCCATGTTTGTCCAAACAAGTAATTTTGTGGCATTGAAGGAATCGAGGCGTTTGAAGTTGGTTTTTGCTCTTAAAGCTCTTCTAGCAGACGTCATCTAATGGTTTTTGGGCTGCAGTCAGAACAGTAACCGCCTTCATTAGCTCAGTCTTAGTGATTTTTTTAAGGTCTAAGACTTGACTTTTTTTGTTTCTTAGTCCTCACGATCTTACTGCATCCAACCTCAGCAGGGATGACACATTGCTAGAGGACTTTGCTTATGCAGTTCAACAAACTAACCAGGTTCAAAGACAGAAAAGTTTTTGCCTTTCCCATCAAGAGGTTTTGACAGTGTGAATATCTAACATACCAAAGTAAAGGCATACAACATCGCTGAGGAAGAAGTCATAGTCAAAACACTCGATGGTACTACTTTGGAGGTAGTCGATTACTTCAAGTACCTTGGATCATGGGTAGACTCCGCCGAGAAGGACATCAAAGCAAGAAAATCCCAAGCCTGGCAGGCACTCCATCACCTCAAGAAGATATGGCAGTCATGTATGTCCAGGAACCTCAAGAGAAGACCCATCAATCTGTATGGCGCCGAAACCTGGACCCTGACAGCTGAAAGTGAAAAGAAACTAGATGGCTGCTACACACGTATTCTAAGAATGGTCTTAAATGTTAGATGGCAGGACCACATGACAAATATAGACCTGTACGGTAAACTCCCTAGAATATCCCAGAAGATACGTAGCCGTAGAATGAAACTGGCCGGGCACTGCGTGAGAGATAAAAACCTAGCAGCAAGTAATCTAATTCTATGGGAACCAACACAAGGAATGGCATCTAGGGGAAGACAACATCTGACCTATGTCGATCTCTTGTGAAAGAACACTGAACTCGAGAGTACCACCGAAATCAAGACCAGCATGTTGGACAGAAGCACCTGGAGAGCCCTGGAGAAGTCGAACTTATGCCGAGATTCCCGAGGGAACTCGACATGATAGATAGATAAATATCTAACATTCAATCCATATTTTTGCACAGATTTAGGCTTTTAACGGCTCTGGTCTTAAACTTTACATCTGCTGAAGAACTGCCTATTTCAATGTAATTGTTGTTTTCAAAAAATTAATTACTTAAATGTTTTGGGTTTTTGTCTCAGTCCTATTTTTTCATGTTATATTTATATAACTGGCCTTAAAACCTCCTTCAGATCTAACAGTGCAAAATGTAAATTCCAGCATTTTTCAACTGGTGTACGAGTCCAGATAGGAAGTTTACTTCTTTTTACAGCATATTGCAACACTAGCTTTGACATAACACCGTGAACAAATTAGCTCAATTAAAAAATATCCGTCACTATTCACTCCACCTCTAAATACCAGTATTATATTACCACAAGCCCAATCAGTGTAAGCAAACACACCACCAAGCATGACTGTGGTTAAAATAAAGCTTGCTGTTTTACTCAAGATGTTAAAAACTGACAGAGCTCATCTATACTCCATGTACCTGGGGATGTTGGGTCGAATTCACGCAGATAAACCACAACTAACAACACAACACAAACTGATAATTCCCATTGTTGAAACAAGTTCAAAAACATCTGGCTCATCGTCGGCTGTGGGTTTCTGTTGACTTTGTGTTACCCCCCCCCCCCCCCTGTTCTCTTGCCTTTCTGTCAATATCCACCATATGTTTCTGTAGGCTTGTCTGCTGAAATGAATTCTTTTTTGTATCTTGGTGATTAATGTCTGCTGTTTGTCTTCTGTACAACTCTGGGGGTTTGATTGCCCCCACTGTGGAACATTTAACATGCTGCTTAAACAGCCCCCCATGCACTCGGGCTACACCCCCACCCCCAAAAATAAATAAACAAAAACAATTGTATAACTAAGCAATCTCTGACAACTTGACATAAGCTGCATGGTAATGTTTGAACAAGTTCATGAGGTGGTGTAAATATGACCCATTTAAAGAAAACCTTACATCCTGTTTAGAAATGGATGTAAATGTGAAGAAGAGCACAGGAGGTGCAATGTCACACTGAAGCTCATACATATTTCATTTACAAAATAACTTTTCTTAAGTGTTGATATGTGCTTTTAGTGTTTCTTTAGATGTATATGCTGATGGCACACAGGGATGGAGATGGTTCTTGACTAAGTGGGAAAAAAAATCTTTTACATTTTTATTTCTTATTCAAATGATTCTGATGCAGTAAAAGTGCACTTTATTTACTCCAGCAGGTACTTGTGTAAAAAAAAAAACTAATGGATATAATACATAATGGAATTGTACTAAAGATGTTTCTGCACAAAGCAAATATATATATATATATATATATATCATGTATATTAACTGTATACATGATATATGTGACGCACCACCACGAAACCAGGCATAAGTGGCGCTGAGCCGTTCAGAGCTACAGCCAAATTTAGGCTGGAAGGTGATTTGTTATTAGTGTTTACACCTTATCAAAAAACGGTACCTTAACACCTCTATGTTCACTTCCTGTGGTCATTACATTGAAATCCAATCAATAAAGGTGTTTATTGAGTCAATTATTTAAGCGGTGACAAAAGTTCAGGTATTGCTGAGCAAAGACAAAGACGACTTCCACCTCTTTTCGCCGAACAAACCGGTCTCCGTTCCGTGGGTAAACACCCAAGTGTTTGGTACGAGGTAAAAGCTTATATTGAATGTTCTGTCCAATGGTGTAAGCCAAATGATTATAATACGTCACACTTCTGTCCTATTATTATAATATATAAAACTTCTGTGACATGTCCATCAGAGTGTCCTTTAACATCTGTCAACAATTTGTGTCAATCGGATACAAATTATTATGCGTTGCTAAGGACTTCCTACCCCAAAACAGTCCAAAACTTTAACGGACAATATCTAAAAATATGCAAATTGTAAAATATGTCCAAATGTGGATATTAAAATGACCATAACTTTGGTTCTACTTGTGATAGAAACATCTTAAACCTTAGTTTCCACTCTACCAAGATACACACATAACTCTGTTTGGATTTACACACACTTATGCCTGGTTTACTGGTGGTGGGTCACATATGGGTCACATAATTTTTAACTAACCTGACCATAGTCTTTCTCAAACAGGAATGTTTTCAACCTAATTTTAAATGTAGAGACTGGGTCGGCGTCTTTAATATTAAAGGGAAGCTGATTCCATAAGACAGTGACCATGGTAACTAAAGGCTCTAGCTCCTACTGTACTTTTAGAAACCCTAGGAACTTTCAATAAACCTGCATTCTGAGAACTAAGGGTTCTATTGGGCTAGTACGGAACCAGATCATCTTTAAGATAAGAGGGGCCCATACTATTAACCCCTTTGGAGCACAGGGGTGATAGGGTTAGGGGTCAGGGGTCAGGGTTTGGAGCACAGGGGTGATAGGATTAGAGGTCAGGGGTCAGGGTTTAGAGCACAGGGGTGATAGGGTTAGGGGTCAGAGGTCAGGGTTTGGAGCACAGGCGTGATGTGTTCTCTTCTATTTGATCCTGTTAATAATCTTGCTGCTGCATTTTGAACCAGTTGAAGCTTTTTAGGGAATATTTAGGACACGCTATAAGTAAGGAGTTACAATAATCTAATCGTGATGTAACAAATGCATGAATTAATTTTTCTGCAGTCGTTTTAGACAGAATATTCCTAATTTTGGCTAATGTTGCGCAGGTGAAAGAAGGCTGCTCTGCAAGTTTGGTTAATGTGCATTTTGAATGAAAGATCTGGATCAAATAAAACTCCTAAATTTTTAACTGTGGCACTGGGTGTTCCACTTAAGTTGTCCAGAGTAACTATGTGGTCAGTTAGGGAGTCTCTCGCATTTTAGGACCAATAATAAGGACTTCAGTTTTTTCAGGGTTCAATAAAAGATAATTGTCACTCATCCAAGTCTTTATGTCTTGGACACATGTACTTAGTTTATCTATTTGTCTGGTCTGATCAGGTTTAATCGATAAATATAGCTGTGTGTCATCTGCATAACAATGAAAATTAATGCCATGATTTGTAATGATGTTACCTAAAGGGAGCATATATAGTGTAAACAAAATAGGCCCAACGACTGACCCTTGAGGAACGCCATAATTAACTCTGGAGGACTGCGATGATTGTTGGTTGATGTGAACAAATTGGTAGCGATCAGATAAATATGATTTAAAGCAGCAGAGGGCTGCTCCTCTAATACCTATATCACATTCTAATCTGTGCACTAAGATACTGTGGTCAATGGTGTCAAAGGCTGCACTAAGGTCTAATAACACCAGGACCCATATTAATCCGATGTCAGCGGCTAATAATAAGTCATTAGTAACTTTAACTAACGCTGTTTCAGTGCTATGATGGGCAGGAAAGCCAGACTGAAACTGTTCAAATAAACTATTATCCTGCAGGAATTGGCACAGCTGTTTAACTATTACTCGTTCTAAAACCTTTGACAGGAAGGGCAAATTGGATATAGGCCTATAATTGGCTAAAATGTCAGGATCTAGGGTAGGCTTTTTCAGAATTGGTTTAATAACAGCATATTTAAATGACTGCGGCACATATCCAGTAATTAATGAAGTGTTAATTATATTTAGGACAGTGCTAATAATTAGGGGCAGAATCTCTTTAAAGAGTTTAGTTGTAATTGGATCTAAGAGGCAGGTGGCTGACTTGAAAGACATGATAATAGATATGACATCAGTTTGGTCTACAGTGGTGAAATTATTTAGTGTTACAGAGGGATTTATAAAAAGGCCTAGGTTTGAAAGCGCTACTTTTTCTGATCTAATATTTGGGAGAAATGTGTCTATTTTGTCTCTAATAGTTGATATTTTATTGTTAAAGAACTGCAGGAAATCATCAGAATCGGGTGTGTGTGTGTGTGTGGGGGGGGGTGCAGAGAGTTTTTGGGAGCGGAGAAAAACAGTTTAATGTACAGAGTGTGACCAGCGACCGGAGCAGGTGTTGTCCCGTCCTTGGAAATAAACATTGAAAATGAAACTCACTGAAACCACTCCTTGTGTTCTAAGAACCTGCAGAGGGAAGTTAAGCTTAAAGTTAAGTTAAGGTACTTACTTCTGCCCTGGAGGGGCTGCATTTTCCCCTGATTTCTGACTACAGGATAACGTCAGAAACGGTTAATAATAAGTTTACAATAATAACACAAAAAAAGAACGAAAAAGTTCATTTTGGTATCCATGAACTTCTAGTTCATAATTTGGAAGAATGAACGATGAACTGAACTAATTCATATTGACTAACTTGAACTGAACTTTGAACTAGTTCCTAATTAAGGTGAACTTTCCCAACACTGCTGTCACTGTTACATTTGTTGTATTGATACAAGAAGTGACTGTTTTCTGTCTTGTTCCATCAAAAGAGGTAATCAGGTTTCAGCTTAACCCGACAACTGTATTGTTTTACTTTCACAATAATGACTTCAGCCTTCAACTCATTGTTCAATTACTACTCCACGTTAAACTAGCGATTTTCCATGTACGTTTTATGGAGAAAATTACCACTACACATTGTGACAATGTCTAACTTTATACAACACCGCAGGTATCACACCTTAACGTGTTATTACGGAAAATACTCACATTTATGTGCTTCCTTCGGAGATGCCGCCGCCATTTTTAAAATTATCCGCGTTGTGCTCTGTGTAGGGGTAAGGGCTAGGGCCAAGGGGTGAAATGGGATTCAGCCATAGTTGTAGATGTAGTTGCATAAAATACCAGTATTGCTGATACCAGCCTGAATTTTACTCCGTATATTGGATTGGAAAGGAAATCGGTGGTATTGAACATCACTAATATGGATGGTGGATGGCGGTGTTCAAACAGCTTGAATGTTGTACTGTCAGTGTCAATACTATTGCCATGGGTGGCTGTGGCTCAGCTGGTAGAGCGGGTCGTCCGACGATCGAAGGGTTGGCGGTTCACGTCCCGGCTCTGGCTGTCCACATGTCGAAGTGTCCTTGGGCAAGACACTGAACCCTAAGTTGCTCCCAGTAGGGTCAGGCAGCACCGGTGTCTTGGCAGCAGCCGTCTACTGGTGTATGAGTGTGTGAATGGGTTTCTCTGGAGCGCTTTGTGACCCATGTCTGTGAAAAGCGCTATACAAATAAAGATTACTTACTTACTTACATTTTCATTACCATAATTTACCTGTTTAATTTAAACAAAGCTTATATTTTTACACTTCTTCACAAATGGCTCATGTAAAACTCAGGTAAAGTCCCTAAAACTGTAAATGATAGTTCCTGCATAATAAATTCAATTGTTTAACAAAAATAGTCAATACAAAAGTTTTCCTGCAAAAGTGTTTTCCTTGCAAAGCGAAACAGCTTTTGTATTTTATTATTGCATTAGTGTTGCATGTTATCATAACTCAATGTATTGAACAAATTCTGTTTCTGCCTGATGATGGAACTACATGAAGTGTCAGGAATGCTCTGAAGTAATTATGAGTTATCCTGAGGCCAGAAGACTAATTGTACCTAAGTTCTGGATAATCAATTTACTTTTCTGTAGCTTCTGGCTGTTCTGCAGGGTACAGCAGTTTATAGTGAAGTTGTATTATAAGTGGAACACACATCCAAACACACAAAGAATGGATGTGTTTGAGAACATACAGTCTCACACCATTCAAATAATAGAAAAGGGGACAGCTACGTCACTCAAAATGTTCTCCTACACAAGACGAAAGAAGAAGAAAACAACAAATACATAAAAATTCCTCAGTGTTGGCCTTGGTGTTGCATCTGTACAGACTTCATCCATGTCCCAGGTGATGTTTTCATGAGCAAAGCAGTGTGGAAAAGATCCAGGCTCTAAAAATAAACAGCTTCCGTAGACTGACATTACATTTCTGTCTTATGTTGTTTTTTTTCCTTAGGACTGATTCATGTCCCTCTAATAAGTGTTGTGGTAGTCTTTGATTAACAGGTGTCATATCCCTCCTCACAGTCCCTTTTCCCTTCACTGTCTTTCCAGTCTGCTCCCTGTCACCTCTCACCTTATTTGTTTCACCTGGTCCTCAACACACCTGTCCTCATTACCTCTCCCTATTGAAGTTCTTTCCTCTTCTATCCCTGTTGTCAGTTCACCCCACATGATTGACATCATCCTTGCTCCTGCTTCCCGACGGACCCCCAGATCGGTGCACCCGTGGGACAGATCATTTTGTGTGTATGTCTTTATGTTTAGTGCTCAAAAATAAAGAGCCTGAGTTCAAGCGGTTAGTGTCTGCATTTGGGTCCAATCCACTCCACAGCCCTTAACAACAGGTATGAAAGACAGCTCATTTGCCTGCTGAATCAACATTTATTTTAATGCTTTAAATTTCCTTCTGAGTTGGAGTGTTGTTCAGCCCTGTCAGGAAATATTTTTCTGATAGTAATGCATGTGCATCATATTATCCTGCTTAGTCTACAGTCCTCTAGAATGTTGCAACAGCTCCAGTTTACTTTGAATTGGCATTCCCAGCCAGTTCCTGCGCCGTTCGGTGAATAATTTTCTGATAGTAACTCATGGGTAATACATTATCCCTTGCTTATTCTACGGGTTATTACATCTTATTACTGCTACTACTCTAACAGACTGGATAAAATAGCTGTTACAATGTAGCGAATATGGTACCGTGAATCTGAAGAAACAAAACTCGTTGCCATTGGCAGTTAATGGTGCAGGGGGTGGTTAACATCAAAAAAATCGGCGCACAGAAGGCTGGTAATTCAAAGTCAATGGGAGCTGTTGCAAAGTTCTAGAGGTGACGTAGAATAAACAGTGAAAACGCAAAAGCTGTACAAGGGATACTAACATAATTTTATTTTAACTAGACCTCCATACATTTCCAGAAGGAAAAATAACCTGTGTGCTTGTCTCTTGCTGGATCGGTGGAGTCGTGGCTGGTGTGAAATATGTGCTGTTCACTTTATATGTGGAATCTGAGTAAGCAAGTTTCCCCATTGTCATGGAAACCGGCCTGGAGTTACACACACAGACGCACACAGAGACCTGACTTGGAGTAAAGCCTATCTGAATGTTAAACCATGCCTCTGAACTACTCTGATTTTTGGGAAAACTGTAAACACTTGGTGAAAACTAAGGTTCTGAGGAACAAGTAGATATATTTATTTTTCCTGTACTGTGAAAAATAAGTGAGATACAGCAGTTTTAAAACCACTGAACTCACCAAAATGAAGCAGATCTGTTAGTCTGTCAGTCATGTTAAAGCCCCACCCACAGTGTTTCTCAGTCATGTTAAAGCCCCGCCCACAGTCTTAATTGTCTGCAGGTGTTTCATAGTGCCAGGAGCACTGTTGCCATGGTGATGAGCAGTGGCAGGAACTTCAAAGGGCAGACTCATAGACAGCTCCACACTCTGTTACATGGAAAAAATAGGTGTGAACATACTGCCGAACTACTGCCATTTTTGGTAAAAGTGTAAATAATTGGTGAAAACAAAGTTGATGATGAGTGACAGGAGGGTGTGAGGAACAAGTACATGTACTTTTTATGTGTGTACTGTGAAAAATAAGTGAGTTAGAACAATTTCAAAAACACTGAACTCAACATGAGACAGAAATGATTTTTCCAATAGAAGTCTATTGACAGAAATCCCTGACATCATCCCAAACAGGTTCCTGTCATTTCACTTTAAAAAGAGCTAGATCTTCAAACCCTGGTTTGTTTGAATTCTCACAACCATGACAACATTTGTGGAAAAGATTGTTTGTCTACTATTTATGGTTTTGTCGTGAGGACGAGTTATTGAGACATTTTTCAGCTTAATTTTTTCTTCTCTCGTGCTCTAGCGATGACATCACCCACTGATAAAAAGTCAGATTTTGGTCTTTTCAGGGTGGATTTACTGAGTTCTCTATCGACAACCGTAAATCACACCCTCATGACAATCACATCCTAAAGACACCACAAAAATGACTATGTTTGAAAGTTTAAATGCAGTCCGTGTGACAAAGTATGGAGTATTAGAAATTAAGGCAATTTTTTTGTCGGCCCCATTAAGAATGAATGGGGTTTTATTGGGCATAATAACGTGAAATCCATACAAGATATCAGAATTATGAGACGACACATGTAATCTCTGGGCCAATCTAAAGATTTTTTTCCCATTTACTGCAAAACGCTACAATGTATTGTGTGGGATTTATTGCGACATAAACATGGGCCAATTCATTTCAGATGGACATATTCGACAGGTTTTTGGCATTTTATACAAAATCTGTGCATCAGAATGTCAATGCTGATGAGATCGCACATCTTTTGAGACCAGTCCGCACATTTTAACATCAAAATTTGTGGTCTATTTACAGTGGTTCTGGCAACGTTTTTTTTGTCAGAAGTCATAAGTCAGTCACAATAATATATACCCCTGTGCCCTGTATTACATGGGGAATTATAGTGGTGTTTTGTGCATCATGCCAGCTTGTGCTTATTGAATCGTGAACAGTAATTCATCAGTAGCTGTCAGATAAATTAAACTAAAAATTTAGACTGGACAGATACTTGTTTGTGTCACGTTTTGTTGGGATTATTTTCATGTTCATGTTTGTCTTGTCTGCTTCCTGTTTTATTTCGATAACCCTCCTCATGTGTTCATGTCTGTTGTCTTTACTTCCTTCTGTGTCTTATCATGGAATCATCCCCACCTGTGTCTTGTTTAATCATCTGTCTCCCCTCCCCTTTTAAACCCTTTGACTGGAAAAGTTCTTTGCCAGTTTGTCTTAGTCCTTGCCTTGTGTAGTTCTCTGATTTACCAGCGTTTTCATAGTCTTGTTCTTGTACCGAACTGTTTTTGCCTTTTTGCCCATCATCTTGATCACCTGTTGCCTATGACCCATTGCTTCTGCCCGGACTCTGATTCTGCCAAGACGCCCTCAGATTGTCTACCTGGAATGGAAGGCTTACTTGGACCTGGACCTCTTTCTGAAATACTGTACCAATTTTTGCCTGGACACTTTTGTACCTCTGCTACCTCTGCCAATCCGTGTACTGAACTTTTTGTCTGTTCACCTAGAGCCTGTCTAATCTCTGGTACCGTTGCCGTGTGTTTCACCTGGTTTTTGACCTGACTGACTGAGATTGGATTTCCCCTTTTGCCGCGGACTTTATATTTATTTTACAGTATTAAACTGTATAAATAAACTGTCATTCTTTTACTCTAATCCATCTGGTTCCTCTGCTTCTTGGGTCCGCTCTCAAGGTTTGTCCGTGATAGTTTGAATATCACTGGAAGTGGTTGTACCCTGCTTCATCGCCCTCGAAGCAGGAAGTGTGATGTTGTTCTGTTCGTGGAGGAAGGTCTTCTACAGTAGGTCTCTTGTTTTCCCTTAAGATAGAACAGAATGTTCACTACTATGACTGAGAATGGAGAGTTGGAGATTAATAGCAAGTAATGAGCTCCAATCGGGGACCTGAAAGCATATAATAATATTTACACTACAGACCAAGTCAAATTACTCATCTTTCAGTAAACATGAACATTTAACCCTATTTCATTAAGATTAATGACACCAAAACCACAGTTAGCTGGTTTCTTTTCCTGATAAATAAAACAAAAAAAAACCCTCAGCCTTAGAATTTGCAAGAACCACAAAAATAAACCCCCTGGTTATTTAGAGAGTGAGGAGTTCCCATTCACCAACTTCTATTTCCAAGTTGGTGAACTTTCTGAGAAGAAAGTAAGGTGTTTGCTGATTGTAGCAGGTAGTGCAGCTTCCACCGTCCTCATATAGAGAAAGTGCTTGGCTAACTGTTTTCATCATCAGCACAAAATGTGATTGAGGCAGCTTTTTTCTCTTCCTCTCCCTTCTGGCACAGAAGTCAAATGTTGTGGGCATGGCCCTATAGGAGAACTAACTCCCAGCCTATCTGAAATAAGATCTTTCAAATTTAAGAGTTGAGATGATGGTTGGATTTGACCAGCGCCGCCCCACCTCGTCAGGATGTCGCCCCATCGGCCCCGCCTCTACAGCTGCTCTATCTTCGCCACGACAGCAGCAGGAGTGGCTACAGTAATCCAGTTAGTAGAAAGTCACTCACTCTAAATACCAGCCACAGAGATTATTCCTTTGGGTAAAAACAGCAGTGTGGTTTGTGAGTGCTTTCCATGTGTGTATGTGAGTGTTTGGCTCCTGAGGGAACACAATGTAATCACAGGAGGCGATTACTTGGTAGCACTCAGGTGTGTGTTCGTGTGTGTGCACAAGTCCTTTGAGAGCATCACAATATAATCACTGGAGACTGTTGGTGTGTGTGTGTGTGTGTGTGTGTGTATACGTCCATGTGTGTCCAGCGATAAGAACATATGTACTAAGATAAAACTGCTGCTCTGCACATAGGTCGGAGACACAACACACACAGACACCTCAAATCTACCTGCATCAGCACTTTGTGCCTAAGGGGCACTTTTCCTTTTAGTTTGGGATTGAAATTTAGCCTCTGAGCGTGAACTTTTTTTTTTTTTTTTTTAAATCAAATTAATCTTAATAACTGTATTTGAATTACAGATGAAGCTGATGTGAATGAGACCAGTGCATCCACCACTATGACAGGTACACCACCTAAACCAGGGGTCTCCAACTCTGGTCCTCGAGAGCTACTGTCCTGCATGTTTTAGATGTTTCCCTCTTCCAGCACAACTGATTCAAATGATCAGCCTCTCATCACACTCTTGCAGAAGACCGAGAATGACTGTCAGGTTTGCTGAAAGAGGGAAACCTCTAAAACATGCAGGACAGTAGCTCTCGAGGACCGGAGTTGGAGACCCCTGACCTAAACATTCAATGTCGACACTCAGAGTTTGTGTGACTGGATTGGATATTTTACTGATATTTTGTCTTTTTTTGTATTTTCAGGTCACTGTGTCCATAAGGACACGAAGGCCTTCTATTTGACCCATCCTAGTACCTTCACTGAAGCTGACTCTCATCTGCCCCAATATTTTGGAGACCGACTTTGATTGAGTTATTGATTTTGCACATGCATAACAATGATCAAAGTCATTCTAAAACACTAAGGTAGTCAATGCAAACACATGAACACAACCTCCTCCCCTACCCTCACCTGTCCACATGACCCCAACCACCTGTCTCATCTGCCTCGATCAGGGGTCACAAATCCTGGTCCTCAAGGCCACTATCCTGCATGTTTTACATGTATCCCTCACACCTCATTCCAATGATAAGCCTCTCATCAATCTCTGCAGAAGACTGATAATGACTGTCAGATGTGCTGAAAGAGGGAACATCGAACACATGAAGGACAGTGGGCCTCAATGACCAGGATTGGTGACCCCTGAACTAGGCCCCACCCTACTGCCTCATTATATAGAGTGGATCAGCATCTGCAAATGGACATTCATCTATAACAGGGGTGGACATTCCTGGTCCTTAAGGGCCGGTATTATGCATGTTTCCCTCTTCCATCACACCTGGAAGCCATTACGTCATTATCAGGTTTCTGTAGAGCTGGGTAATGAGATGATCATTAATTGAATCAGATGTGATGGAAAAGGGAAATAAAAATGTACAGGACACTTGAGGACCAGAATTGCCCACGTCTGACGTCTGTCAATAGGAGTGAATCTCTCCATTACTGTGACTCTCCTTCAGGTTTCCCTTTTCCCATTGGGTTTTTGAAGTTTTTCTGTGAGAAGGAGGGTCTAAAGACAGGGGGAGGGACCTGGGATATTATCTGTTTCTTTCATCTACTGTGTATTTCATTGATGGTTTTATCAAACCACTTCTGTACAGCTTTATGACATAACTTTGTTGTGATTTTCAATTGAATTGAATTGAATTGCGATGCATTGGTTGCCATTATTCGTACTTGGGTCACAAACAAATTTGCTCTTTGCACATAACGCTTGACGGAGTGGCTTCCCGAATCCTGTTTTCTGCAGCCATAGCGACAGATGGGAAACATGAGTGTTAAAAAGGACCACTTTTATTTTATAAGGCAACAGAAATAATACCATGAACACTGTTGTGTGCCACTGTGTAAGTCAGAAAGACTGCAGCCTGCATTTCTTAAAGGAGCAAAATGTTAAGTGCAACCCTAAATTTATATTGTGAGGCTTTTCCGATTTCTTCATTGATCTATAGCAGAGTGTCTGCACTGCTATCTCAGACGTAGCCCTGTCCTTATTTGACACTGATGCCAAACATATGGGAAAACAAGAAGAGGTTAAGCACAGATGAATAGACCTTCATAGTCATCTGAATACAACGGCTGTGGCTCAGTTGGTAGAGTGGGTCGCCCAATGACCGAGAGGTTGGAGGTTTGCGTCCTGGCTCGGGATGTCCACGTGTCAAAGTGTACTTGGGCAAAACACCAAACCCTGACTTAGGCTCCCAGTAGGACTGTTGTATGAATGTGTGTGTGTGAATGGGTGAACGTAAAGCGCTTTGAGCACCATGAAGGTGGAAAAGCACTACATGCAGACCCTTTAACTTGTTACACATATCATTTAATTGATTGCATAACAAAATACATACACGGTTATGCGGTCACAAACCACTACCGTTAGTTAGCTATACTGTTGCTAGCTTAAGATTAGTCACAAATCATTCATATTGATGTATGTACGGTGACGTGTACAGTTTAAATCTTTGTCCAGTTTTGACGTAAGGGTCTTGGAAGAGCCTTCGATGATACGGTGCAGGTCGTAAATGGAGAGTCTTGCAGACAGTGGGCGTAAAACTCCATTGTTGTTTTGTCGGACTGCACTTCCAGTAAACAGGATTTGATTTGATATTTATTGACACAGCACAAGGTTAAAAAAGTTAATACAATAAAATGGTGTTTCTGTACCATGTACACATATCAAAAGTATAACACAAAAAAGCTCAAAGGAGCTGATTTCCATTGTGGAAATAAGGAGGAGTGAATGTGCAGTGAGTGAATTGTCCTTTTTATTGTTATGTGATGCAATGATGCATGTAATACCATTTATCAGTAACAGGGGAAATACGTGAGCACTGAAATTTAATTTAACACGTTATATTATAGGAAAAGACAGTGATTTACTCGAGTCCAAAGTGAACCAATGGAGCCGGCAGGTTGGAAACAAACATTTGGAAATTTTGGAAATGCCTCTCCCTGTGTAAAAATTGCTGCAGTTCAGAGGTTGGACATACCACTGACTAAATATGGCATGGTGTTTTAGTACCTCCAATTCAAAATCAACAAAATTAAATATTGTTGTCCAAAGTTGTTGTGTTCTTTACGCTGTTATCCTGCAGGGTCAAACAAGGGTCACTAATCAAAAGTTACATGGGCTCAGTGCGTTCCAGTGGAATGTCACCAATGGCTGTATACATACAGTATATGATTACACTGGAGAACAAATTTTTGTTGAATTAAGTCTGACAGGTGTAACTCATTTTTGGGTGCGAAATCCAAAATTGATTTCAGTTTGTTTGTTGAAATATAGCATCCCTGTTTTCTTAAAACATATGAAAAGTATTGTACTTAACAGGTATGGGCTTGTTTTATAAGAATTTTCACTTATTGACATACTATGGAATGTGCAATGTTAATTTAACACTATTGGCTTTTTACAAAGGACATGGCTACTGTACTTCTACTGTAATAGTACTGACCTATTGTGACTGCACAAACAAGTTTCCACATAGCTGTAGTCCAATAACAATCAGGTGGCAAGTCTGACTACAGCTAATCAGTGGAATTTTGCGTATCTGTAGGGTAAGCTGTGGAGAAAAACTTGACGTTCCAGGAAAAAAAAACTGCCATTTTTAATTTGAAACCGTGTAAAAATCTAACTCAACATCTTTGGAGCTTCTTCTTCCCAAATTGTTCTCCTGTGAGTTGGATGAGTTACCATTACCATACCTACCCTTAAAATGATCAGTGCAACAAGCGTCAGGATGCACTCTTCTCCATATATATCATAATATCACCCAGTTTGACATCGTACTAGACCCAGAACTACACACTATTGTACTAACGATGTATTGCATTTTATGTGTCACGCTTGTGTTCAGCACGTAGACTATGAAAAGAAGTGTTGCTCATGTCACATGTATTGACTATGTAGGCAGCCTAAAGGTGCAGCCTAAAGGTGCAGGAAGAGGCAGAAACCCTAAACTGGCTCATAACATTGGGGGAAATGAACCCAAAGTCCAGACAGAGACTCCCTGCTCTGACAGTGGATCAAACCCATAACTTTCTTCTAACATCTGAGCTTCCATACTAATGATGTTATGCACAAGTGATACAAATCAAAGAAGTGAATCAGATGAGCGGACTCCCATCGAGTAAAAGCCAGATTCCTGCTTTTTTTGTCCTTCAGCTCCTCAGTTCGGACTCTCAGTGGTTCATCTGTCTTTGTTTTGATGGGGCAGCATGGTGGACATGGGGTCAACTGTTCTCTTATTTGCCACCAAGAAGAAGATACAGAAGTCTAACATGCAAAACAGTGAGATTCTGGGACAGTGTGTATCCCAGTGCTGTCAGACTGTTAAATAAACACATGAATGAGAGAGATAAACAATGCAGGGGATGTCAACCACACTGTGCAATATTGACTTTATTTTTATCCCAGATTTTCTGTGCATTATTCAGTGCTGGGGCAGGTCTTGAAGGTCATAAAAAAATAATGGAATTTTGAAATACTTCTCCTCAGGCCTTAAAACCCAAACATCTCGTCTGAAACTCTTAATAAAGTATGGGAAAACAGTTTCTCTGTCTCTTTCTATGCTTTGTACCTTTGGGCATAGTCTAAAATTTTATATAACTTCACTGACCAGTTGGTACTGAAACGATTCTAGTGAAAATTGTTTGTGTGATATACATGCACTTTTGGGATCTTCATATATTTTGAAAACATAAAACGGAATTTACTGCCAACTAGGAATTCATACATTTATTAAAATAAACTTTTCTACAAAACACAAGAGGTAGAATCTCATTCAAAAAAAGTGGGCACACCAGGCATATTAGTACTAGCTGAAATGACAAAAAATAACCTTGGTAATATTCTATTTTTCCAGTGTACTAGTTAGTGTGACCCACGATCCCATTTCAAGAAGCAGCACACATTTAGGAACACCAGACTTGTATTGAATGAAACCTGGTATAATGCATCAGAAAATGGATGCAATAAATCAAAAATTACGTATGTAACTATGGTTCTATGAATCCTGGATGACGTGCCGGAAGTAAAACGCAACTGTCCTGAGTGACAGAGAACTCTGGGATTCATAGAACAGTAGTTACATATGTAACTTTTGTTCTATTTCATCCCTACTGACCGCCAGAGGGCACTGAATGACAACAATGTCACCAAGTACAAACCTCACTGAGAAGACAGTTCTGTCTTTATGTTTTCTTCTGAATCCATTTCCAGTTCAGGCCTTGCCCTTTGCTCCTAGTTTCTTTTGTTACTCACCTGCTCTCCATTCCCCATTAGTCAGGGGAAGGCCTTAGAAGCTGTGGGAACACACTCAATTCTTGGTAGAATGTTGAACAGTCAACACTGACTCGCTGGCTCCTGTCTGTTAATATGTGAAACCTGTTTATCTATGAAGATATCTGAATGTTTTGATTCTGTTTTCTGAATAAATCTGCTTTGGCAGTTTTTCCAGTGATCATGCACTGTGATTTTCAGTTGGGTTTGTTTTGGGGAATCTGTACCAAGGGATATTTAAGGATTTTAGTTACACCTTTCTTTTGTGTTGCTGCTGAGTCCTATCCCTCCCCGCATTACAAGAAGATCCTTGCTGAACAATGCAGGCAAAAGGATGAGGAGCAGCCACATTGACATTATAGAATCTGGTAAATGTGCTCGGCAAAGCCCATGATGCCGCAGCACATATGGATTCCAAAGAAACCCCTCTCATTGCTGCCCACGCAGTAGAAATGCCCCTGGTCGAATGGGCCTTAATGCCAGATGGCAGAGCACGACCCTTCAAAGCACAGGCATGTTGGATACCCTCCAAAATCCAACGAGAGGCGCTGTTTGGAGAGGAGACCCCCCATCGTAGCACACAAACCGCTGGTCCGAGTGTTGCATATCAGCCGGAGCGGTCACATTTGCACGTATGCTTGTGCAGACAGAGCTAAATGGTAAATGGTGCGCTTTTCCACCTTCATGGTGCTCAAAGCGCTTCACATTAGCTTCACATTCACCCATTCACACACCAGTAGATTTCTAAGGTCTAAGGTTAGTCCTCCTGGGGGCCTAAGTCAGGGTTCAGTGTCTTGTCCAGCCAGAGCTGGGACGCGAATCAGTCATTGGGCGACCTACTCTACCAACTGAGCCACAGCCGCCTATAGAGTGTCACTTATTAGGTTGCATATGCGATCTATTTTATTAAGGTGCAAGTTAAAATTTAATGTGGTCGCTCCGGTGCTACTTGTCTGCACCTGTTACAGTCTGCACACATTATGTGCACAGTAGTGTACACGCTCCAAAAAATAAACAAAGCAGACTCAGTATATAAGATAAGATAGACTTTATTGATCCCACAACGGGGAAATTCACTTGTAACAGTAGCCAGTGATGTACAGAAATAAAGGGACAGCAAGAGAAGAAACATATAGATAAATAAATAATACATGTACACAAACACAGATATTGAGAAAAAGAAAAATACTGTTATGTGCACTATAAAAAATATATACAGAAGGAATAAAACTATGTGGCGATGATAAATAAGGATAACAGTATAAATATATATATATATATATATATATATATATATATATATATATATATATATATGTGTGTGTGTGTGTGTTAATTGCACATAATATAATATCAGAGGAATTATTGTCAAGTGGTGTCAATAGTATTGTGGTCAATAGCTGATTATTTTAAGAAAAAAAATGTGTTCTCCCTCCGCTTCTTCAAATTTCATGTTTGTTGTAAATAAATCACCGCGTCAAAAACAACAGTATCCCGAACTACAGATAAATATCTTGAATCATATACTCTTTGTGAGAGCGCATCTTGGAAGCGACAGATTAGCTGATCACACAGTTGGAGGGGCGTATCTTTGCGATCCGGGCAATAAAAAGGTTTCACTTATTATGTTAGTTTGAAATAACTAATAATTTTTAAAAGTTAAATAGATATGTGACAGCCAGCTAACATTACGTAATATAACATCTTAATTTAATTGTGCGCGGTGCCAACTAAGCTAATTTCTAATATAGCATTAAGCTAATATCTACATGAACTAATGCTGACTCGAGATGAGTTTATGGAAATATTTCTGAAAAAAAGAAAAAAACATTGAGGATGAGCCTAGACAGGTATCATTAACCTTTTACTAAGTCATAGATTATCATAAGTTATGTTCACATTTGTAATTAAATGTGAGTGTCTTTAATTTTTTGTGTAATTATATAAGACAAGTAATGTTCGTCAGGGAGGAGTGATGGAAGAAGAAGATGGAACGGGAAAACACAGGCTGTCAGGCTAGTACCCGAAATGGGTGAAAAAACAACAGCAGATTCCATTCACCATTCAGACAATGGTGAGTGTTGAACTTTTTTCCATTATTATTTTGCATAATATAGCTACGTGCCTATATTTCTTGAATAAAATTCAGTGTTACTCTGTCCCTATAGGAATGTTCTGGATGCTGCTCAGTATCAATGGGCCAGGCCTGGAAGAATTTGACCAAAGAGCCTTAGAACTTTTCTACAAAAACCCTAGAAACATCTGGTGCCCTCAGGCTGGGTGCAAACTTTACCACTGAGATATTTATCTACATCATTTTTATTATTATTATTATTATTATTATTAACATTTAAATAATTTTTTGTTTTCATTATACCATTTGCTTGTTAAGTCTAATAAATCAGTTCTACAAAAAAAATCCGAGGTGAAGTGTTATTTGTTTACGCCAACATGACTCCTCGGTGTGCCTGCCCCCGCTGCAGAAAAAAAATTGTAGAGGAAACACTGTAATCTTTTTGTACTGTTTCCTGTGCAGTGAAAATTACATTTAGATTAAATTATATTGCAATTGTCAAATTGGGTCATTGTCAATCTTTAACTTTCATAAACATAACACGCTATGCAATGAAAAATATGTTGCGACCTAATTTGTTTTGTTGCTACTAAATGAAAAGCTGGCGGCATGGTGGTGCAGTGGTTAGCACGGTGGTGCAGTGGTTAGCACGGTGGTGCAGTGGTTAGCACGGTGGTGCAGTGGTTAGCACGGTGGTGCAGTGGTTAGCACGGTGGTGCAGTGGTTAGCACTCGTGCCTCACAGCAAGAAGGATCCTGGTTCAAATCCCACAGCAGACCTTTCTGTGTGGAGTTTGCATGTCCTCCCCGTGTCCGCGTGGGTTTTCGCCGGGCACTCCAGTTTCCTCCCACCATCCAAACACATGCACTGATAGGTTAACTGGTTAATCTAACTTGTCCGTCGGTGTGAATGTGAGAGTGATTGTTTGTCGATATATGTTCAGCCCTGAGATGAACTGGCGTCTCATACAGGGTGTACCCCATTATAGCTGTATTAGGCCCCCAGTGACACCCGTGAAAGCAGGTTCAGATGACAAGTGAGCGAGTGAGTAAGTAAATGAAAAGCTAAGTGGCACCAATGCTACCTGTGAGAAATTTAGTCTGGAGCCCTGTCACAGAGGGCACGACTCAGGCCCATGCCCATCCTCCCCTGGAGAGGGCTGAAACTGCGCTCATTTAAATGGGAGGATACACTGAGAGCGGGACACCACCTTGGGCACGAACGTCATGTTAGGCCATAGGGTGACACTGGTGCCATCGAGTCTCCACCTGAAGCATGTGGGACTGAGAGAGGGCATGCAACTCTCCAACCCTCTTGGCAGAGACAATGGCCAACAAAAAAGACTTGTATGAGAGCCACTTCAGCCTTACCTCTGCCAAAGGCTCAAAAGGAGGGTGGCATAGTACCTCAAGAACCAAGGACAAATCCCACACTTGAACCCGGGGTGCTGCACGGGGACGCAGCCGGTGAGCACCCCACAAAACCGAGAAACCAGGGCATCGTCCCCGACTGAACAATTCTCCACCATATCATGATAACATGAGATAGCAGCAATATATATCTTCAGTGTCAAAGGATACTGACAAATATCCAGGAGAGACTGAAGACACTCCAAAATAACAGGGCTCGGAGACAATACCGGATCCACACCACTGTCGGACACCACTGGGAAAACCGTTTGACCTGACTAGAGGCTGCCCTGGCATTCAAAATGGTCCGCCTAACGGGACCAGTCAGGATCAGATCAGTGTAACGTGGACTTTCCAATGGCCAGAGCCAGAGATGAAGTCGCTGAGGATTGGGGTGCCATATCTGACCCCCAAATTGAGACAGCAGATCTCGCCTGTGCCATGACAAAGGCTGTGCAGCAATGGAAACCATGGTCACGCTGGCCAGTATGGGGCCAACAACAACAACCAGTGACCCCCATGAGAACCTTCTGAAGAGTTGGCCAAATCACAGGGAGAGGGGGAAAGGAATACAAGAGGCACTGAGGCCATGGGTGTGCCAGTGCATCCCTGCCAAGGGTTTGTGGCACGTGTCGACTCCTGTGAGGTAAACAGATTGACCTCTACCTGCCCAAAAAGGCTCCAAATCTTGTCAGCCAGCCGAGATTATTTGCTGTCCCCACGGTCCTTACAGGGCATGGGAGGGCGGTGGCTGCCAGAGTCTGAAACCCGAGACTACCATACTTGTAGGCGGGGAATAAATGTGCACCTGTTGTAACCTTGCCAAGAAAAGTGTGGGCCAGTACGCCCACCCTGAGGAGGAAGGTGAACGCTTGGACCAGCAACTAAAACAATTGAAGGTGGCAGCCAGGTAACAATGCAAAACATTAATGACTTACGGCCAAAGCTAGAAGTGAGTGGGCAAATGCTTGCCTTCACCAAGTATGACCCAAACACATGCAAAAAGCAACTCAATTACTTACCAGTAACTAGTCAGTTAACCCAAAAGAAACCGAAAACTAACACTGTCCATATACCAACAGTAATCCACCAAAAGAAACTGGGAGAGGGATGCGGTTGTTACCTTCACCAGAAAGAAAACAGAATGCTAACTCTGTTGTGACCAGAATGCTAACTCTGTTAGCATTCTGGTCACACAGATTCAGATGCCAAATGTCGGGAAAGGGAGTGCAAATGCCACCATTATCAGTTAATGTCCTCCAACAAGACAAGCCCGTCGCAGCCCCTGGAGGGCAAAAATCGCAGCTCCAAATGTCAAATGGACGCCCAGCGAAGTGGGCAATTCAAGTGTAGGGGGTCCCAACTCGGTCTCTGCTGGCAGATGTATAGATAATCTGGACTGGAAACAAAGCAGAAAAATAAGATGACAAGGACAAATCCATTGGATTATTTTATTCTTACAGTCACATATAAAACTTTCAACTACAATAATGATTCATTTCTGTCATTTTGTTCGTATTAAAGCAGTGGAATTTAAACCACATTTGTAGAACATCCCATGTCTTTTTTTCACATATTAGTTATGAAATAAACTTGTATTAAACCAAATATAAATGTTACATTTTCCCTTAATCATGTAAACTGTTAATCACCTCCCCTATTATCAATGATGAAGCTTCTTCTCATTCACACACACATCTGTACACCTAATATGACAGAATGAATCTCTAATGCAAGTTAACTATCTCACCTTTTTACTGAATGGACAAAGACCTAAATAATCATGGCTGACCCATAACTTATTTAACCCATAGCTTTAACCTGTAAACTATTGAACCATTTAATTGTTTATTTGATGTGTGCACATGCAAACAGAGCTGCAGTCGGAGCTGGCCTTAACACATTAGCTTTAGCTTCAGCACTTGAATACACACTGCACACACAATTATAATAATACTTTTCACACATAACAGCCCACACATGCACGCCCCAGAACAACAAATGACACACACCTTATTTCAACACGTACGTCACCCCACAAATGCCGAGGAGCCAAACCAAAATACACAAAAGTAAACCTTTGACTACGGCAACGGATGTCATTTTAGCTACCACACTAGCCTCATACCGTGGCACTATTTACACACTTAACAAGCTTCTAGCTTCCTTATCAAACATCACCTGGGGTTCACTTATAAACATCTGAAGTCAGAGAAAAAGTTAAAAACAAACCTGGAAACACAGCAGAAAAATAAGACAACGAGGAGGACCACTACTGCTCAGTCCATTGGATTATGAGCTTCGCTACCGCGATGCTCCGTAAACAGTCCCAGTGACGCCGCCAGTAAGTGCTGCCACCCAGAGTCCATTTCTGTGTTTCCCCTTCTTATTGTTATTTGACAGAAGAAAACATTATAATAAACTCATAGCAGTGACCATAAACCAAAGTGACTTCATAAGGAATAATAATCCCAACAAAAACACATTTGTGAGCATCACACAAGCACTTAGCAAACGGCTAAAGCCGTGCAAGCGACAACAACAGCGGAACAGATGATGAGGGTTTATATTCCCTCCACAGCGTCATTCAAGGTCACAGGTGTGAGGGATCATTCAGTGCTTTCAGCACCGCCCTCTGGCAGTGAAATAGAACTCATATTGTTAATTCAACATTTATTCTTTTGCTTAATTCAAGAAAAAAAATCTACTAATGGAATAAGTGAAAATGTTCTTAGTAATAATTGATGAAATATTATTTTCCAGATAGTTATTATACATGACTGAAGGGTTCCTTTTTAGGTGGTTCTCTCTTATTTTAAGTATGATGAGATATTTTGAGTAGAAAAGAGAAAAATACACTTGGGAACTTTTGATGATTTTTTTTCCAGAGTTGAACCAATGATAAACTAAAAAACAGCTAAATCTTACAATGTGTATTTTCCTCATTTCTAGTCCAAATATCTAATCCCAAAATAAGTCTTTGCTTACTTTTATAAATTATCCAAACAAAAAAGAGGTAAATAACCTGAAAAAAGAAGATTCTAGTTTGTTTAAATGATTCACATTTTATTGTTACAGGATGGTTTGTGAATGCACATATTTTGACAAAATCATTTTTTGCTCTAAAACCAAGACAAACATTTGATGTTGTCATGACTTGTTTAATGCTGTGGGTTTTTTTGCCCACATAAATAATAAAAAAGAAAATATGAAGTCATTATTTTTTGTACTGGAAAAAATCTAATTCTCACCAAGTATATTCTTCTCATTTCTAGTAAAATTTCTCATGAAATAACACATAATCACCTAAATATGAACATTTCAGTGCAATATAAGAACACATTTTTAGACAATAGTTCTGGAAAATCTTATATCAAGATATTTTATCATGATAAATTTCACTTGTTCCATCGGCAGATTTTTTTGGCTCAATTCAAACAAAAATCTTGTATAACTTGTATAAGTGTCAATGGCAACGTAAGTGATTTAACTTCAGTATAGTAATGAATGATACATGCTTTCACATCTTCAAAAGTCTCCAATAACACTACAAGATGTTGATGGATTTGTCACTGGTCGATGTATTTATTTTTTTGTTGGGATAACGAGTAAGTAAAGGGACTTGAAAAGTTAGTAAATATACCAACAAAGTAACTAACGTGGCAACACTGCATGACTCACAATGTACTTTTACAGCTGAGCAAACAGTGTAATTTTCTTGTCACAGAAAATCCTTTCATGCCTTTTAGAGGAAAAATGTGCCTTTTTGTGTTTGTATCACTTTGCCAAAGTTGTTAAAAGTTTCCAAACTCATTTTAAAAGTAGCTAAATCTTTGGATCAGGTACTTTTGGAAACAAATAAATACATACATGAGTTACATTAAAAGTTGCTACATCTAGCAATAAATATGTGGGTCATTTTAAACCCACTTTTATTAATCTTTGGTTCATTTATTTGTGTATTATTTATTCATAGAAATGATTACTCTTGTGTGCTGTGCTATAATCCTGCTGCTGTAAACCTGGAGTTTCCCCAAGTGGGACTAATAAAAGTATCTTATCTTATGACATTCTTTTTTTTCCTATTGGGCAAACAGTCTACATAATGATACGATAAGATAAGATACGAAAAGATGAGACAATCCTTTATTAGTCCCACAGGGGGGAATTTAGAAAAGGACAGCAGGAATAGAACAACAATATATACAATATAAATATAATATAAACTTATCTTCAAGTGTATTTCTACATTCTGTTTTACCATTCCAGCGTGATTTGGCATAAAACACCTGAAAACTACCTTTCTAATTAAATATATATATATATATATATATATATATATATATATATATATATATATATATATATATAGCACTGTCAGCACTGAAGCACTGTCAGCAGCCCGGGACTGGGAAATGCGGGTGGACCTCAGTCAGAGGCTCATCTTTCCACCCGAAATCGCAGTAACCAACTTGCGGCCAGACCTAGTCCTGTGGTCAAGATCCTGCCAGCGTGTCTTCATCGTGGAACTCACCGTCCCATGGGAGGATGTGATCGGTGAGGCGTACGAAAGGAAGAGACTGCGCTATGCTGACCTGGCAGCGGAAGTGGAGGCGCGGGGGTGGAATGTGAAGGTGTGGCCAGTGGAGGTGGGCTGCAGAGGCTTTGTGGCCAGAACAACCACAAAGCTGTTGAAGGAAGTGGGCATCAGAGGGCAGGCCCAGCGGAGGGTCGTGAAAAAACTGGCCTCTGCAGCAGAGCAGAGCAGTCACTGGCTGTGGTTGAAACGGAAAGACACAACGTGGGCTGCAAGGTGACCGTGTGGTGCCACAGCACAACTCACACCCGGGCTTGATCACCCTGTGGTGGGCCAACCTTGGTAGAGGGTGTCTTGTGAATAAATGGCCGAAACACCCAATGATGCCAGGGCACACAACTGACGATGGGTTGTGCTGGTTGCACCACATGATCATCAGGACTAAATCCCACTCCAATTAAGACTCTTGTTGCTTGCCATGATTATGTAGGGACCATAACAACTAGTCCTATACTGAAGATATATATATATATATATATATATATATATATATATATATATATATATATATATATATACATATACTGCTGCTCAGTAGCTCATTGTCTGTCCATCTGTCTGTCACCACAGATTATAAATATGACCTAATCTGCTGGCGCATCGATCAGATGACATCCTTTAGTGTAAGTGTTGTTAAATAAATTCAGAAAGATGAGTTTGTTCACTTTCATTTGACCTGTGACCAGTGGAGGTGCATTCATGTAGGAGCTGAATATATCAATGTTATTAAAATATTGTCATCTACTGTATGTCCCAGGATGTAAGAGGTTAACTCCTACTTTATTTCCTCTTTTTTTTTCTAAGTCATAGGAGTTCTGATGAACATTTATCTTCGTATGCCATAAATAATGAGGTGGACCTGAGGACTTGAATTATTGACGAATTCAGACCCAAACAGAGCATTTACAGTTTATGTAGACAGCAGGGAAATGTTTGGAAATTCATAATTCCATTTTTTTTTAAATTAAATATCACTACTTTAAGGTGGTATCAGTGACTGAAACACAGTCCAATCATCCAACTGAATATTTGTTTGAGAAATGAGAAGACATGTACTGCATCAGTTAAAGGTTTAAATCACTCAAACATCTTATCCACTGCAGTAATTATCCTAACCCTAACCCATCTGGGCCGTACTGTGTAAAACATCCATGTGATCATGTCCTTGACCTGAAATGAAATCCACACTTTTTGTACAAAAACAAAACAGAACTGATTCTGAGACAGACATCAAAATGTAACCATGACAGCCTCAGGATATTAAGCAGATACTGAGTCATATATGCTACATTTCTGAATAAAATGCAAAGTCATCCTTATTTAGTAACATTTATTAATGCTGTCTTGACTCTTAAACCATAATATGCTGCGACTGACACTTCACCTCAGACCTAAGGACAAGCAGTGACTCCACAAAAAGTAATAAAAGACACAAATAAACCAAGAGTCCTACTGAAAAAAAGATTGCACAACTTAAAAGGAAACGCCACAGGGCAGGACACAAGTAGAGGAAAACAAAGCTGCAGCTGCATTATGACATTTTTAAGGACAGCGTTGCAAATGTGGAGGGTGTGTATTAACGCTGCCGGGCGAACATCCGTCACCTGGAAGGGTTGGTTCACACTCCACACGCTTGTGTCTTAAACGTCCACTTATACCTCACATCATCCTCAAACCAGGATCTACAATCCCACACTGGAAAAAATGACCCTCTAAAAACTGTCCTAAATTCAGTATCCAGTGTCTTGTTTCTGTTTTATTTTTGTGGTTTTTGTCTTTGTTGGAGTTCCTGGCTTTTACTTTGACATGTGGGTTTGTGTTCACCTTTATCCTACTTTTCTTCTAGTCACGGTGTTTGTCTCCGCCCTGTTAATTTATCCCAATATGTCTCACCTGTGTCAGCCGTATAAAGTCTGTTATCTGCTCTGGTGATACATATGAGCACTTTTTCTTGTCTTGATTATTCAGTTTTTGATATGGTTTGGCTTTTTGGTTTGTGGTATCTGTCTCCGTCTTGTTTTGCACTCTCCCTGTTTTTTTACTTTTGGCCTGGGTTTGACTTCGTTCCTGCTCGACTCCTATCTGTGCCACCTCTGACCCTTGGTATGACCTTGTGCCTCCCTCTGGTAACATCTCTTGGATTCTCTCTCTCACATTCTCACATTTATTAACTAGAAAAGAGAGTGCAAAAGGCAGACCCCCCCCCCTTTCGACTGAAGAGCAGTCCACCAAGCAGGTGTTACATTTATTTGTCTGTTTGTTTGTTTGTGTATTTGTTTGTTTATTTGTCTGTCAGCAGGATTACACAAAAAGTTCAGATTTTGATGACATTTCCAGGGTGTGTTGGGAGTGTCACAAGGAACAAATGATTACATTTTGGTGGTGATTCGAAGAGATCCTGGATCACTTTGAAATGTATTCTCCATTTACCACAAAGTGATCCAGGATCTCTTCCTTACTGAAATTAAAATGATTGTTTTACTCTGGTAAAAATCAAAGTTTTCAAAGTCACGTAAACACCTTAAATGGAGTGGAATCAAATCAAACTGAAATTTGAGAAGTTGGACGAACCAAGTCAGATAATGGGATTGTAATCAAATTTCTCCGTGCATGTAAACGCCACCCAACCTTAACTCAAATAAGACTGGTCTGGACACGCCCCCTTCAGGAAGTGACCACTGATCTGCTTCATGGTTGTGGTCCATAAATTATCTACGTCTGCTTCAAATCTGCTTTTGTTTAGTTATTGTTCTTCTTCTATGGTGCCAACTGGAAGCATGCTAACGTGAAAGAGTGTGTAGCGCCACCTAGTATCTGGGAGTGAAACAAAGTTTCATAGTTCTCTTGCTGGCATGGAAACTCAGACTTCTTGAAAAGTCCAGTTCAGTCCTTGATCAGAGTAATTAAATGTTTTAGTCCATGTAAATGTACTGATCAAACATGAAGTCATTTTTCACCAAAATGTTTTTTTACCTATTTTCAGAACTTAGAATGCACATAAATATTACATTTCAAAATAATAATTTTAAATTTAGTAGATATAGTGATAATAAATTAGGTAAATACATTTAAAAATGTTTTTTGGGTGAAACTATATTCAAATATTTCAAAAATAATCTGACGTCAACAAACGGAACAACCATGTTGTATTTTATCTTTACCTTTTTTTCTGTTAGTCAAACAGTTTAATTTTTATGAATATTAAAATTAAATCATAGCTTCAGAATGCTCAGGGTTACAGTTTTAATAATAGTCACATATGGTGGAAAAAAAAGTGACACAATTACTCATTTGCTGACATGAAGGAATGTTTTGACGTGGGACGCTGTTGATATTTTTCTAGATCATTTTCTCTTCAGTTCCCAGAGTTTCTTCTCCTGTTCCTTTTAATTAACAACTAAAAACATGTCCAGATAAAAACACCAACAGATGCTGCTGCAACTGTGTCATTAGATTCAAGTCATGGTCAGTCAATTATTAAAATAAATACAACTACAATAAATATCTTATTTTATGATGGGCACAAAAACAGAATGAACTTCATAAACCCTAAATGAAACATGGGTGAGTAGAAGTGTGAGGAACAGAAAGAAATATGATGAAGAGTACATGAAAAAAAGAAGAATCAGACATTTCAGAAGCATTTTAGACTGAGGTCCTGTTAGGGTCCTCTTAGAGTCCTGTTAGGGTCCTCTTAGAGTCCTCTCAGGGTCCTGTTAGGGTCCTCTTAGGGACCTGTTAGGGTCCTGTTAGCGTCCTTTTAGGGACCTGTTAGGGTCATCTTAGGGTCCTGTTAGGGTCCTCTTAGAGTCCTCTTAGGGTCCTGTTAGGGTCCTCTTAGGGTCCTGTTAGGGTCCTCTTAGGGACATGTTGGGGTCCTCTTACGGACCTGTTAGGGTCCTCTTAGAGTCCTCTTAGGGTCCTGTTAGGGTCCTCTTAGAGTCCTCTCAGGGTCCTGTTAGGGTCCTCTTAGGGTCCTGTTAGGGTCCTCTTAGAGTCCTGTTAGGGTCCTCTTAGGGACCTGTTAGGGTCCTCTTAGGGTCTTGTTAGAGTCCTCTTAGACTCCTCTTAGAGTCCTGTTAGGGTCCTCTTAGAGTCCTCTCAGGGTCCTGTTAGGGTCCTCTTAGGGACCTGTTAGGGTCCTGTTAGCGTCCTTTTAGGGACCTGTTAGGGTCATCTTAGGGTCCTGTTAGGGTCCTCTTAGGGTCCTGTTAGGGTCCTCTTAGGGTCCTGTTAGGGTCCTCTTAGGGACATGTTGGGGTCCTCTTACGGACCTGTTAGGGTCCTCTTAGAGTCCTCTTAGGGTCCTGTTAGGGTCCTCTTAGAGTCCTCTCAGGGTCCTGTTAGGGTCCTCTTAGGGTCCTGTTAGGGTCCTCTTAGAGTCCTGTTAGGGTCCTCTTAGGGACCTGTTAGGGTCCTCTTAGGGTCTTGTTAGAGTCCTCTTAGACTCCTCTTAGAGTCCTGTTAGGGTCCTCTTAGAGTCCTCTCAGGGTCTTGTTAGGGTCCTCTTAGGGACCTGTTAGGGTCCTGTTAGCGTCCTTTTAGGGACCTGTTAGGGTCATCTTAGGGTCCTGTTAGGGTCATCTTAGGGTCCTGTTAGGGTCCTCTTAGGGTCCTGTTAGGGTCCTCTTAGAGTCCTCTTAGGGTCCTGTTAGGGTCCTGTTAGGGTCCTCTTAGGGTCCTGTTAGGGTCCTCTTAGGGTCTTGTTAGAGTCCTCTTAGAGTCCTGTTAGAGTCCTCTTAGGGTCCTGTTAGGGTCCTGTTAGGGTCCTCTTAGGGTCCTGTTAGGGTCCTCTTAGGGTCTTGTTAGAGTCCTCTTAGAGTCCTGTTAGAGTCCTCTTAGGGTCCTGTTAGGGTCCTGTTAGTATTAGTGACAGTAATGGTATGATTACACTAATGAAACACATGTTCAGGGTTATGACTGACATCATTCTAAAGCAGAGACAACAAATATATATGATTTTACAGCTGTCATGTATTCAATCTATTTCATTAAAGTCAATACAGTGGGTATCGTGCAGTAAGTACATTTATATGAAGGTGGAAAAAGTTTACTTTGTTCAAACTTCTGAAGCTTATTACAGATGTTACTATTTTCTCTAAATGATGACTTATCACATGATAATTTTTTTTATTTGAAAAATAAAAGTTTATCATCCTGTGATGTTTCCAGAACTAAGTTTTCTCAGTGGATTTATGAATTTATTTATTTAGTGATTTTTGTATATATGATGTAGATGCTTATTATGTAATAGGATCATTAATAGTAGATTAATCAGTCAATATTGATAGGTTCATGTCAGCAAGTGACATGGATTGATTAAAATATGATGCAAATTATACTTGTATTTTTTTTTTTTTTTTTACAATGTGCACAGATTAAACAAAAATAAATCGAAAACTCACCAAATAAAAAAAAGGAAAACTGAATTCCAAATATGTTTTCCACCCAGACAGGAATGCTTGGTGTGTAGCTGTCAGTTGTTTCCATCTTACTTATCGTTGTTCGACCGTGTGATGTACATGACCTACTGTAGAAGAAAGAGCTAATTATAGCAGTTTATTTTATTTATATCCTACATTTATTTATTTTTTGAGTGTATAAGGGATGTAATAAACAAATGCTAGAGTTCCAGGTAAAGACATGACATTTTAATTTTCTGAACATGCAGCTTTAGGACCCCTGATGGCTGGGGGTCCTATGCATTGGTGCACTTCACATAATGCATATAGAAATTTTACATTGCGGTAAATGGAGAAGTGGTCCAGAATCCAGGATCACCACCAAAATTCAATCATTTGGTCCTTGTGACACTCCCAACACATCCTGAAATGATTAAAATCCATCCATCACTATTTGAGTAATGTTGCTGAAAAACAAAACAAACTCCAGCGAAAACATAACCTTGGCAGAAGTAACTAGACTAATGTGACCGGATGAAAAATAAACTGTAAATCAGAACTTGTGACTTAATATTAATTAGACTTTTTAATCTCATATTTAGACATCTTTTTATCAGATGATTCTCCTATTTATGACTTTTTAATTTTTCTTAAATTACCTGTCCCACTAAACTGAATACCATGACCCAATAGAACACGTTATCTACACAGTAACTCACTTTTAAAGGTTTTCTTTGTGGATACTTTTCACTTTTTCCTAAGTATTATTTCATCTACAGCAAAAAAACTAAATATGTAGTTTTACTTTTTACGTTATTATAATTCAGAAGTTGTACTTTTTAACTTTTTTTAAAGGAGTTGAATCAGTACTTCTATTTTTACCAGAGTATTTTTTTTGTACTTCTACTTCAGTAGAGAATGGGAATACTTTGACCACCTCTGATTGTATTATATTTATAATTAACCATTTGGTGCATGAATTATGAGAACCGTAGTCAAGATATTTTTCCAAGTGTTTTTATACCTTTTTAAGCTGAAAAAAAAAACTGAAATATTTTTATGGAACCTATATTTTATAAAGTAAAAAAATGTCCACTCTGCTGGAAAACATGTGTTTAAGCTTTGAAGCAAAGAAATGTGTTTTTCAAATGCAGTATCAGAACACTATGAAATAAAACATTTTTAATGTAGTTATTGTTTAAAAACAAGCAGTTAATTTACAGTTAAACATGTTAGTGCAGATGAGGTATTAAAGTAATGATATTTATAAGTTCAGCCCTGCAGTGAACTGGTGACATGTCCAGGGTGTACGCCGCCTTCACCTAGGCTGTAGTGACCCCAGTGACCCCGTTGACTCTAGTGACTATAAAGTGGGCTCAGAAAATGAATGGATGTATAATCCACTTGTAAATATAGTTGTCCAAAGAATGAGAAATGCATGTGTTCATACAGTTCAAAAAGTTCAGTTCAGGAAATGGTAAAAGTAATGTGGGATGATGTAGACAGAGAAAAGTTGAAAAGATCACCGAGCCTCAGGGACATTCTGACAGGATGGAATAGAACAGCAGCTTATTGAAGACAACATCCACACTAAGAACATATATACCGCATACATATTTCTGGTTAGAATAGAAGACAAACTCATTTCAAACTAGAAAAACAACAGCAGTGGAGGCTGCCGACAGCTTTTCTACAATACAATATGTCATGGTCTTTTTTGAAGTCTGACCAAAAAACCTTTATTACCTTAATACCTAAGGGATCGGAACTGTGATTTCCGGGGATGATGGTTCTGGATTTCACAACAGACAGAGGAGGTGGTGTATCCTTACATGACAAATTGTATCTGCAACAGAACAAAGGCATAAATGATGTTTATCATAAATAATGTCTGTAGAGGTCATAGTAGAGGTCATAGTAGAGGTCATAGTAGAGGTAATAGTAGAGGTCATAGTAGAGGTCATAGTAGAGGTCATAGTAGAGGTCATAGTAGAGGTCATAGTAGAGGTCATAGTAGAGGTAATAGAGGTCATAGTAGAGGTCATAGTAGAGGTCATAGTAGAGGTAATAGTAGAGGTCATAGTAGAGGTCATAGTAGAGGTCATAGTAGAGGTCATAGTAGAGGTAATAGTAGAGGTCATAGTAGAGGTCATAGTAGAGGTCATAGTAGAGGTTATAGTAGAGGTAATAGTAGAGGTCATAGTAGAGGTCATAGTAGAGGTTATAGTAGAGGTAATAGTAGAGGTCATAGTAGAGGTAATAGTAGAGGTAATAGTAGAGGTCATAGTAGAGGTCATAGTAGAGGTCATAGTAGAGGTCATAGTAGAGGTCATAGTAGAGGTTATAGTAGAGGTAATAGTAGAGGTCATAGTAGAGGTCATAGTAGAGGTCATAGTAGAGGTTATAGTAGAGGTAATAGTAGAGGTCATAGTAGAGGTCATAGTAGAGGTCATAGTAGAGGTCATAGTAGAGGTTATAGTAGAGGTAATAGTAGAGGTCATAGTAGAGGTCATAGTAGAGGTCATAGTAGAGGTCATAGTAGAGGTTATAGTAGAGGTAATAGTAGAGGTCATAGTAGAGGTCATATGATGTTGCACTTTTAATGGATTAGATGACATTAATTGTATTTTTTATTTCATTTTATTACTGGTAGCTGGAATGGCTTCAACACTCGGCCACTCTTTATAATATTAAAGTATACAATTATGTTATTCAAATACATTTATACAAGTATTTTTTAACTTTCTTTTTCTTCAATTGTACCCTGTCTGACATGATGCTGTTTTATTCCATCCCCTCATTTTGCATCACTGTTCTCTTTACCTCATCTTATTCATCCTCAGTTCTACTTTGTGTTGTTGTTCATATTTCTGCTCTTATGTTTTATTCTGCTGTCAAACCACTTTCTAAACTCTGTTTTTAAAAAGGTGATCTAGAAATAAAGTTATATTATTATTACAGTTTTTAATAGAACATTTACCATTTGTAAACCTGTAGGTCTGTTTTCCACCTTTATGGTGCTCAAAGCCTCACATTCACTGGACACTTGGACATGTGGACACTTGGACATGTGGACACTTGGACATGTGGACACTTGGACATGTGGACAGCCAGGACGCTAACGCCAACCCCTCGGTCATGGGGCGACCCACTCTACCAACTGAACCACAGCCGCCCTGGGGCCAACAGTGTTGCAGTGACACTGTTCATTCTAACTAGAGCTACAGGTATCAATTATTTTAAAAAATCAATTAAAAGTAACCATTCTTTTCTTAGATTCAGTTAGACTCAACAATTATTAGAACAGGTGAAAAAAATACATAACATCTGAACATCACAAACAACATGCCCTTCCTCCCACAACCCCATACCGTTCACACACAGTTTACTTGCTTTTCCTTATCTCCCATCATTTTTGGTGACTGTGACCTTTGACCTACATTCACCAAAATTTAATAGGAACTATTCATGTCAACTTCACATCTTTCATGGAAATTTCATAGAAATTGTTCCAGTAGTTTTTGTGTAAAGCTGCTGACAAACCCACCAACAAACACACAAAATAACTCAAAAACATTTTAGTGCTTCAATCAATACCAAAACACTGAGAAGCAAAACCAAAAGAGAAAGAGAATGACACACTGGACCTCAGTGAAGCAGCACCAGTCTGTGCTAACGCTAATGCTAACACATTAAACTAGATCAGTGGAAGAGTTCAGACCTCAGTGAAGCAGCACCAGTCTATGCTAACACTAATGCTAACAATCCCTTAGAGGGTTTAAAAACATTCCCAGAAATCCTGGCTCCTGTTTTTCACATATGTCCATTTCAATATTCGACCACGTATGACGTCACTCTGACGTTATGTGACGTCGCAAAACGACCAAATGTCACATGTTAGATCTAATGTTAAATATGAAGCACAAGATATTGTTTGATTTAACTAAATATGTCAATAACCTGCTTTAAGGTTAAAGGTCATACATTTACCAAATATACCATTGGTGCGACGTCATATGACGTCTTTACGTGACATCATACGACGTCTTTACAGGACGTCATACGACGTCTTTACGTGACATCATACGACGTCTTTACAGGACGTCATACGACGTCTTTACAGGACGTCATACGATGTCTGTACGTGACATCATACGACGTCTTTACAGGACGTCATACGATGTCTTTACGTGACATCATACGACGTCTTTACATGACGTCATACGACATCTTTACAGGACGTCATACGATGTCTTTACGTGACATCATACGATGTCTTTACAGGACGTCATACGACGTCTTTACGTGACGTCATACGACGTCTTTACAGGACGTCATACGACGTCTTTACAGGACGTCATACGACGTCTTTACGTGACATCATACGATGTCTTTACAGGACGTCATACGACGTCTTTACGTGACGTCTTTACGTGACGTCATACGACGTCTTTATGTGACATCATACGATGTCTACAGGACGTCATACGACGTCTTTACGGGACGTCATACGACGTCTTTACAGGACGTCATACGACGTCTTTACGTGACATCATACGATGTCTTTACAGGACGTCATACGACGTCTTTACGTGACGTCATACGACGTCTTTACGTGATGTCATGGAGCCTATGGGTGTTATCTCATCTGAGGTCAGAAGGTCAGACGAAGTGAAGGAAAAAAACACCTGATACTATCTGGTCTGGATTCTGAGATATCACCACTGATGTGTTTGAACTGTTGACCTTCACTGGCACCTTGACACATTATCAATCATATCTGAAAGTTTCATCAAAATCTGTTGATAACTTTCGAGTTAAGCCGACAGACAGACAGACAGACAGACAGACAGACAAACGCACAGTGAAACAACCTCCTTTGGAGGTAAAAAAAACAAACAACCAATTTGCAGGATGAGTGATATTTTTGCTTTTAAGTATTTTATTTGTTTGAGTTTTAGAAAGTTTTGTTTGAAACCTTTGGAAGCAAATCTAATTCCATACGTTTCAACTGTAATTTGAAGTAAACCCAGCCCCACTGTAACAGTCACCATGTTTATCAACAACATGTTCAACCATAAAGTCAATGAATTGTATTTTTGAAGCAGGTTCAGTAAAAACATTGTGTGATATTCAAGGTGTGAAAAACTAAAGGACACTATAGTCTAAAGTAAAAGGCTTCCACTTGACCTGTGCCTCTTGGCCCATGTAACAATAACGCTTCAACTCACCAGAACAGATTGGATGTGGACGGTATTTGGTTTATTTCAAAGCAATTCACTGCCTGTTCACAGGTGTCTGAAGGAGGAGCCACGTGGACCATGAGACCATGAGACCATGAGACCATGAGACCACACGCTGACACATTCTCATCCAAGCAAAAAATAATAAAAACAATCAGACTCAGTTATTCTTAGTCATTGGTGTGTGAGCAGACACACACTACGCACACTACACACACTACACACACTACACATACTGTGCACACTACACACACTGCGCACACTACACACACTGTGCACACTACACACACTACACACACTGTGCACGCTACACACACTACACATACTACACACACTACACACACTACACACACTACACATACTACACACACTACACATACTACACACACTACACATACTACACACACTGTGCACACTACACACACTACACAAAGTACACACACTACACACAGTGTGCACACTACACACACTGCACACTACACACACCTACACAACTGTTGAAAGTGTAGCCCAGCCCCTGGTGTCCAGACTACACACTGCATCTACCTACATTATCACACTGTTTCCAGTGTGTGTGTGTGTGTGTGTGTGTTGGGGGGACTAGCTGAGATCACCTCCCTCACATCTGATTGGACGATGGTGCAGGACACGGCTCTGCACTTATTGGTCTAATGTTGTTCATACACATGACGTCAAACACAGGTTACATATCATGACTTTTTTCAGACATGTTCTTTATGTGCTTTTATATTTGTGTTCCTACTTTGTTTGTTTGACATTATACCTGTTGTTTGAAGTAAAAAAGTTATTTTTATACTTTATCTTTCTTCCATTTCAAAAACATTAAGATCATTAAAGCATTCCTCACAAGTTGTGAATTTGACAACTTGTGAGCTGTCCAGGTGACATCCACATAAACATAAACATAAACATAAACATAAACACACACAGACCAAGTGAGCTCACACAAAAGCAACAGAAGAAAATAAATATAATAATTATTATTATTTCGGGCGGTTTTGGCTCAGTTGGGGTCACCAAATGTGGTGTGTTTGTCGTCGTAGCTCGTCTGTATTATTATTATTATTATTATTATTATTATTATTATTATTATTATTATTATTATTATTATTATTAACTGGACCACATCACACCCGTCCTCAAATCCTTACATGTTCTTCCTGTGGGTCAAAGGATAGAATTCAAAATCTTACTCCTGGTCTATAAAGAACTAAACGGCCTTGGACCCAAATACATCCTAGACCTACTGGTTCCCTATGAAGCATCCAGAGCCCTGAGGTCATAGGTCATCAGGAACAGGTTTACTGTGTGTTCCAAAGATACGAACGAAACAAAGTGAAGCATCATTCTGTTACTCTGCTCCTCAACTGTGGAACACACTACCTGGATACCTGAGGTCTGACAACAACTGTTAACTACTGTTAACTAGTGTTAACTACTGTTAACTACTGTTAACTAGTGTTAATACCTGAGGTCTGAGAACAACTGTTAACTAGTGTTAACTACTGTTAACTAGTGTTAATACCTGAGGTCTGAGAACAACTGTTAACTAGTGTTAACTACTGTTAACTAGTGTTAACTAGTGTTAATACCTGAGGTCTGAGAACAACTGTTAACTAGTGTTAACTACTGTTAACTAGTGTTAACTAGTGTTAATACCTGAGGTCTGACAACAACTGTTAACTAGTGTTAACTAGTGTTAATACCTGAGGTCTGAGAACAACTGTTAACTAGTGTTAACTACTGTTAACTAGTGTTAATACCTGAGGTCTGAGAACAACTGTTAACTAGTGTTAACTACTGTTAACTAGTGTTAACTAGTGTTAATACCTGAGGTCTGACAACAACTGTTAACTACTGTTAACTAGTGTTAATACCTGAGGTCTGACAACAACTGTTAACTAGTGTTAACTACTGTTAACTAGTGTTAATACCTGAGGCCTGACAACAACTGTTAACTAGTGTTAACTAGTGTTTATACCTGAGGTCTGAGAACAACTGTTAACTAGTGTTAATACCTGAGGTCTGAGAACAACTGTTAACTAGTGTTAACTACTGTTAACTAGTGTTAATACCTGAGGTCTGAGAACAACTGTTAACTAGTGTTAACTACTGTTAACTAGTGTTAACTAGTGTTAATACCTGAGGTCTGACAACAACTGTTAACTAGTGTTAACTACTGTTAACTAGTGTTAATACCTGAGGTCTGACAACAACTGTTAACTAGTGTTAACTAGTGTTAATACCTGAGGTCTGAGAACAACTGTTAACTAGTGTTAACTAGTGTTTATACCTGAGGTCTGAGAACAACTGTTAACTAGTGTTAACTACTGTTAACTAGTGTTAATACCTGAGGTCTGAGAACAACTGTTAACTAGTGTTAACTACTGTTAACTAGTGTTAACTAGTGTTAATACCTGAGGTCTGACAACAACTGTTAACTAGTGTTAACTACTGTTAACTAGTGTTAATACCTGAGGTCTGACAACAACTGTTAACTAGTGTTAACTAGTGTTAATACCTGAGGTCTGAGAACAACTGTTAACTAGTGTTAACTAGTGTTAATACCTGAGGTCTGAGAACAACAGTCAGTTCATTTAAATCAGATGAAAACATTATTGTTCACTGGAGCTTTTACTTAGATTATTATTTGCTTTAAAATGTTTTTATGTCTTGATTTTAATTGTCTTTTAATGCATCTTTATCATTTTAATATCATTTTATATTTAATTTTAATTTTTTTGTGTAAAGCACCTTGAATTGTCCTGTACATGAAATGTGCTATACAAATACATTTGCCTTGCCTTATATATCCGTCGTTTACCCCCGTCTAAGTGTTTTCATATGCACTTCAACAATGAGAACAACATCTGCTTGACTTGAGTGCAAAACGGTCATAAACAATGCTACTCGCTGTTTGGCTTTACCTGCTGGGCTTCATGTTGACAGCCCCTGCGGAGTATTACTCGGGACTTGGTGACGAAATGGATTTTACCTTTCATTGGCTTAACCACCGGTGCACAACCATGCCGGGTTTGAAATCAGAATTCCCGCGATGGAGTTTATGGCACCTGTTGGGATTAGATGTTTGTGATGGTCTATTCACTCTACGAGCGCAGGTGTGGATGGAGGCGTTACGTTTTCGCACTGCCCCTACCGTTGGTGGCCATCAGAGGAGAACGATCAAGGCTTTGTGGATTACTCTCCTGCTGCTGCTTTCAGGTAATGTCCACCGCAACCCGGGGCCTGAACTGACACAGCTGGAAACTCCACCAGATCTGGCTCGTAGCAGTGGATTGCGCTTTGTCCATCTCAACGTGCACAGTCTATTGAACAAGATAGACTCTGTTCGCATATGGCCAAAAATGACTGACTGTGACATCATGGTTCTGTCTGAAACATGGCTTCAACCCTCAATATCGAACAATTCCGTACGTATTGAAGGGTATAATATTTTCAGGTCGGATCGCGTAAACAAAGGAGGAGGCGTCACTATATATTTGAAGTCACATCTGAACTGTTCATGAACTGAATCGTTCACCAGACCTAAATACTTTGAACTATTGACGGTGAAACTGAAACTTTCAAATGGCGCTGACCTTAGTGTCGTGGGGTGCTACCGACCGCCTTCAGCGGTCTGCGACACCACGTCTGCACTCATGGACCATTTAAATAAAATATCTGACAAAGAGTTTGTTTTAATGGGTGATCTGAACTGGGATTGTCTTCCCTGCATGCCAGTAGCGCTGCAGGAAATATGTGATGCTTTACAACTGTCCCAATTGATTAACTCACCGACCCGTTTAAATCCAAAGTGTATGGAAAAGTCCACTTTAATTGACATTATTTTAACTAACCGTCCGCATAAATTCTATGCGACAGGAGTGTTTTGCAGTAACGTTAGTGACCACTGTGCTATTGCATGCATCAGAAAGTGTAAGTGTTTTAAAAGAAACTACAAGCACTTTAATGAGCAAGCCTTTTTACGTGACCTTGCTGACAGTGATCTGCACTGCGTTGGTGATATGGTTGACGTCGAGTTAGCCTGGGAATATTTTAAAATTGTCTTTATTAATTTTATTGATAAACACGCCCCCATGAGGAGATATAGGGTCAGTGGCAAGGATAACCCCTGGTTTAATGACAACCTGGCAAACCATGTAAGGGACAGGGATAAGGCTTGGTCTATGGCTAAGCGACGAGGTGATCCTGAATCATGGAATAAGTATAGGGCCTTACGCAATAAGTGCACAACACTGGTTAAAGCTGCTAAAAGTCACCACTATCTGCAATTATTGAATGAAAACCTAAATGATCCCTGTAAATTCTAGAAGTTGATCAAATCCACAGAGGGGACTGTGGAAATGCCTACACTACCTGATCTATTGAAAACTGCTGATGGAGAGATAAGAGGCAAAGATAATATAAATAGTGCATTTAATGACCATTTTTCTAAGGCAGCTGAAAAAGTTGTAGCTCACCTCCCAGCACCAAAACCCCCCTGCTTTGCCTAAAGGAGTGATGTCCTCCAGTTGTTTTAATTTCATTACTATTACACAGTCTCAAGTATTTCAAGCCTTGTCTAAGCTTGACATTAGAAAATCTGCTGGTGCAGATAAAATTGAGTCCTGGTTTCTGAAGATAGCAGCAAGTGTGATTGCAGGTCCTGTGGCTGCAATATTTAATCTTAACCTCACCAGTGGGGAAATCCCTAAGACTTGGAAGTCAGCTATGATTCTTCCACTTTTGAAAGGTGGTGATGCTGCAATGCCTGACAACTACCGCCCTATTTCTAGATTGTCAGTTAGCGCTAAAATGTTTGAGTCTCTAGTTAATGAACAGCTTAACACTATTTGTCTGAGAATAACATTTTAACATCCACACAATCAGGTTTCAGACAATATTATAGCACTATCAGCGCCACCATGTTGGTAAGTAATGACATCATTTCTGCCCTGGATAGTAAGAAGTCCTGTGCAGCGCTATTTGTTGACCTTTCCAAGGCTTTTGATTGCGTGAATCATGTTCTGCTTTTGCAACGTCTTCAGAATATTGGTGCCAGTAACACAACTCTAAAATGGTTTTTAAACTACTTATCTGGAAGAACTCAATGCGTTCAGTGGAGGTAAAAATGGGCGTGCCCCAAGGTTCGATTTTAGGGCCTATTTTATTCACCATTTATATATATATATATATATATATTTATTTATTTTTTTGTCTGCATTTTTTCTCATTGTTTAACACCACAGAGAGGGAGTCAACATTGTTTGAGATCAATGCATTTTTTAGTCTTGCAGCCAAATATTTTAATATTTAGTGCATGTGTGTGACCATCAGCGGTCCTCCCTGAAAGCTGAGCAGACATCCTTTATTAGAACTCTCTATTATAAGCCAGGGAGGGCAGTGCTACACCTCAGTGATGTGTGGGAGAAACAAAGACTGGACAGGACGAACAGGGAAAGAAATTAATAGGCGGTGCTATTGCAGTTAAAGATTATAAGGTGGTGTGTTATTCCCAACTTTTAACTGTCCATCAATAAAAATAAATAAATCGAAAAAAGAGAAGAAAACCAAAACAGCACAAAAGAAAAAGAGAGTCAATAAATAAATAATTAAACAAAAACGGTACTGAGCATCATAGTTGTGGATGACTTGATAGTGTAAAATAGAATACAATAGAATAGAACAGAACAAGCCAGAGGGGGACACCAGTGCAAGAAGAGAATTAGTTTAGGGTAGAAATCCTGGAGAGATTCTCAGCACATTCTGGCGGGTCCCATCATTCACTGAAATGGAACTCAGCAGTAGCTGGCAAGACCCGATCAAACATGCAAGTGCGAAGGACCCCGAAGTCCAGAACAGCAATCACGGCAAGGCAGGGCCAAGCTAACAGGGCACCATTTATATTAATAACCTGTGCGTTGGTCTTGATCCAGCAAAGGTGCACCTGTATGCTGATGACACCATTTTATATACATTTGCCCCTTCTGTTAGTAAAAGTGGTTGAGCATCTTCAATCAACTTTTAACATATTGCAGACTTCTTTGTTTAGCCTGCGACTGGTTTTAAATGCTAAAAAAAAACTAAATATATGGTGTTCACACGCTCGCGCTCATCATCAACAAATGTTGAGGTGGTCTCTGATGATGGTACCTTGTTAGAAAGGGTTAAAACCTACAAATATTTAGGGATTTTGCTTGATGAAAAATTTTATTATGATGCGCATATTGGCCATGTTCTTAAAAAACATTGACCAAAGCTGAGTTTTTATTTTCGTTTTAAAAATTTCTTTCCTTTTGCAGCCAGGTTAAAGTTGGTACAGAGTACATTTTTACCCATTCAAGACTATGGTGATATACTATACATGCATGCTTCTGCCACTCTTTTAAAAAAGCTGGATATAGTGTACCATGCAGCTCTGCACTTTATTACATCTGCGAAAATGAGGACACACCTCTGTACACTATATGGAACAGTTAAATGGACCTCACTGTCACTCAGGAGAAAAAGTCATTCCCTGATCTTTATTGCAAAGGCGCTAGCTGGTAAACTCCCACCATACATCAATTCTCTGTTGTTACGCCAAACCAGTACTTATGGCATTAGGTCTGGAAATAAAATAATCTTAAATATACCATCTGTGCGCACTGAGGTAGGCAAGACCTCTTTTAGTTCATATGCCCCACATGCTTGGAATAATCTCCAAAATACCTTAAATTTGGAATCTGTACCTTCCATAGATGTTTTTAAAATCTTTTAAAAACAATTTTAATAGAGGAGTGCTGCTGCTTTTAATTTTACATTCTTTTTTGTATTTTCCTTCCTTGTTTTTTGTACCACTGTATTCCTGTCTGTTGTCTATTATGTGGTTGTCTGTGTGCCTTGTGGTACCTGTTCAAATCTCTGCTTGTGTGCACTGCTGTCTTTGTCTATGGCAGGGGTGTCAAACTCATTTTAGATCAGGGGCCACATTCAGCGAAAATTGATCGGAAGTGGGCCGAACCAGTAAAAAAAAAAAAAAAAAAAAACCACAACAACATATAAATAATGTCAACTCCAAAGTTTTCTCTCTGTGTTAGAGTGAAAAACATAAAATTACATCATGAAAACAAACAATATTAGGCTTTAGTTTATCATTTACACATATACATTCTAAGTTACATATCACAAGTGGCTCTACAGATACACAAAATATTTAGTAATAGGTGGAATGTTGTGAAAATTGTAGTTACCGGTACTTCTCTAAAGACATTTCTAATTTTTCATATTTGTTCTGATTATTGAGATTCTTTTTGGGTGAAATTATACTTTGTTTTATTGTCACTAAATGAAAAAAAAATTACATTTACAAAGAGGATTAACTAAAATTTACAAATCATTAACTAAAATGATTTAGATCTTAGTGTAATTTTTGCATTTTATAAATTCATCCAGAGGGCCGGATTGGTCCCTTAGGCGGGCCGGATTTGGCCCCCGGGCCGCATGTTTGACACCTCTGGTCTATGGCCTTTGCATGGCATTGCTTGTTAGCCTCAGTCAATTGTCTGTCTGCTTGCAACTTTGTTTGTGCTGATGACCTTGGTATAAGTGTATGTGCTTCCTTTGTTGTCTGTGGACTTGGTGCATGAATGTATGTTGGTCTTTCTTGGTGCTATCTTGGCCACGACTCCCTGGAAGAAGAGGTTTTACACCTCAATGGGACCTTCCTGGTAAAATAAAGGTCAAATAAAATAAAAAATAAAATAAAAGTTGGTAGAGCGGTTCGTCCAATGTCTGAAGGGTCGGTGGTTTGTGTCCCGGCTCTAGCTGTCCACATGTCTAAGTGTCCACATGTCCAAGTGTCCTTGGACAAAGACACTAAACCCTGACTTAGTCTCCCAGTAGGACTGACAGAACCTTAGAAACCTACTGGTGTATGAGTGTGTGTGAATGGGTGAATGTGAGGCTAATGTAAAGTGAAGGTGGACTAATCTGTATGGGTCATTCTAGTCCTAACACCCCCCGAATTGTCTGAATGTAACCTAATATTAAATCTTCTAAATGCTAACTAATATCTTATGGCAGTATTACAACAAAGCCAGTGGTGTAGTGGTCCATAGACAACTACCCTCATGGTTTGGTAAATGTTGTGCACTTCTATAGTTCTGTTCCACCTTCACTTTACATTAGCTTCACATTCACCCATTCACACACACTCATACACCGGTAGGTTTCTTTTTTTTTTTTTTAATCAGTCCACAAAAATGCCCTGTGACATCAGTGACATGTGACTATTTAATTATCAGTAGCATTCGCTCACTAGCATGTCCATGTGGTCCCCACAAGGGTTACATTTGGGCTGCATGTTTAAGGGCCCATGTCAGTAGGACTGCAGTTTCCATGGTGACCCTGTGGCCCATATCAGAATCAGAATTTTCTCATGTCATTTGCATTACTTAAATCCTGTTTTATAAATATCTTAGTTTGCAATACTTTTTATCTGTAAATAGCTGTGCCTTTTGCTGATGTGTTTTGTTTAGTTTTTAGATTTATTTTTTTTTATTTTTACTAATTTGTTGTTTTTTTACTGACATTTCTGTAAATACTTGCACTGAACCTGAGAGTTCTATCTTCATTCCACTGTACTTGGTACAATGACAACTGTTATATTTGGTTGTTATGAGGACCAATGATGCAGACACAAAATAGAATAGAATAGAATAGAAAGTACTTTATTAATCCCGAAGGAAATTCAGCACCACAGATCGCTCACATTGAACATTCAGTATTCACAAGTTCACAGTCAAGAATTATAAATCACAATTTACATTTGGTGTGCAAATTCTACAGTTATAAGGCATTTACGAAAACTAGGACTTCAGAAATGTAGTTAAGTCTACAATACGTTACACTCCAATATCCAATATCCAGTCCCATATCTATCTGGTGTTCTTATTCAGTACCAGAACTATGGTGCAAGCAGCATATTTAAGGTGAAAGTCCGGCAGAAGGTAGTGCAAAACAGCATTGTAAAAAGTATAATAATATTAAAAAGTGAAAAAGTAAAAACAAAAGTGATAGTCCAGGGGTAATCCTTAAGTAATCCGTTTTTGGTGTAGTAGTTACAGATCACGTTCCACTGCTCTCAGTGAGGCCTTGAAGCACAGTGAGTCATTATACAGTCTGATTGCGGTCGGTATGAAGGACTTCCTGTGTCGTTCAGTGTTGCATCCTGGGAGTCTAAGTCTACTACTGAACGTGCTTGTACTTCCCATCAGTTCTGTGTGTATTGGGTGGTAGGTGTTGCTCATAATGGCGTGTAGCTTTGCTCGGATCCTCCTCTCTGACACCACCGCCAGAGAGTTCAGCTCCACCCCCACCACACTGCTGGCTTTCCTCACCAGCTTGTCCAGCCTGCTGGAGTCCCTTTCCCTCAGTCCGCTGCCCCAGCAGGTCACTCCGTACAAGAATGCGCCCGCCACCACTGACTCATAGAACATCCTCAGCATCTTTGTGCAGATGCTGAAAGACCTCAGCCTTCTGAGGAAGTAGAGGCGGCTCTGGCCCTTCTTGTAGAGCGCATCCACGTGTTTGGACCCGTTCAGTTTATTGTCTATGTGTACTCCAAGGTATTTGTAATCCTCTACCAGGTCCACGTCAGACCCCCTGACGGAAACAGGGGTCACTGGTGCACTCCTCCTCCTCCCAAGGTCCACTGCCAGCTCCTTGGTTTTTGTCACGTTAAGTTTGAGGTGGTTGTTTTCACACCATGAGACAAAACAGACTGCAGGTACAAATTAGTGGTTTAATGAAGGTATTGCAGATAAAATAAAAACAACAGAGCCTGACCGTGATGAAAATGGAGTTAAGGGAAAATGAACATTAAATAAAACTGAATTTCATCAACAGAAAGTATCAAAGACAAGACACTGGTTTTACAACAGAAGTAAGTGAACGTTCTGGTAATGAGTGCGGTAGAAGTCCAGGTTTATAAACAGGAGGCAGTGGTGATTGTTTGCAGATAGTTTAATTGGTGATGGCGCACAGGTGTCCAGGTGAGGGGTCATAACAAACTCCCAAAGGCAGGGAAAGCACACACATACTTGGATCCTGACAACAATAAATACATTCTTATTCTGATGTGGGCAAACACATGTGGGGTCACCATGGAAACCACAGACAAATCCACATGGGACCCTTATATGCAGTATACATGTAACCCTTCTGGGGCCCTGGCTGTCAGTAGTTTAGCAGCGAGTCATCTGGAATCCACCTTAAAACTTACTTACTAATTATGTAATGGCAGATGCTATTTACACCTGCGTCTTCATGGTCAGTGATGCTATATACCCAAGACTTTATAATAAATAATGCCATTTACACTCCCATCTCAATAATATTAACACCCAGTGAGTAAACAGTGTACCGTTGGCAGCCACACCAGTGTTCAAAAGTGCTTTTCATAACCACACAGACTAATGTGGAGCCCAACTGAAGTTAGCTTGAATTGAATATTGACAAACAGCAACTGGTGGGTGAACAGGGTCCCCAAAACCACACTCGCTAGTAAAAAACCTTGTAAACTTATCAGTGCCTCGGTTTTACTGAAGAAGCCTTTGTAACACTATTGCTAAAGCCTGGACTTTTATGGAATTTTATTGAGGGCCCCGTTCACTGAGCACTTACAATGTAAAGCTGAATTTGTCCAACTTTGGAATGCTGCAGTCTATCCCAGAATCACTCCTCACCATACACACTGGCATGTACATGTACATCTACTGTTTTCCTTTAACCAATTCACTATACTACAACTGTTTGTATGCTACTAATGTTGTCCACAGTAATGATGTGTAATTACCTTAAAACAACATCTGTATAAACAGTATAAAGCATGTCTGAAAGAAAACTGAAAGACCACTAGACAAACATACTGTAGCATTAAATGTTCTTTTCCACCTTCATGGTTCAAAGCGCTTTACATTAGCTTCACATTCACCCATTCACACACACTCATACACCAGTAGGTTTCTAAGGTCAAGGGTCAGTCCTACTGGGAGACTAACTTAGGGTTCAGTGTCTTGTCCAAGGACTAGGGCTCTAAATTAACAACCGCCAACCCACCAAATGCGGGTGAAAATCCATTTTGGCGGGTAAAAAAACCCCTTACTAGCCACTTTGGCTGGTGGCGAGTGCAGACCCGGTTGTAACTATGGGCAGGCTGGGTGACGGACCAGGGCGCAATCCTCAATGGGGCGCCAGCATATGACCGTCCTATTTTTTTTATCTTTCCCCTGTCTTTTTTTTTTTTTTCGTCTTGGTTCCTTCGACCCAGGCAGCGCCGAAGCGCAAATCAAGCCAGGTCAATTATTTCAAGAGAAAAAGGTTAAATAAAATAATTTAAAGAAATTTGAAGGCGTATGTCTCATTTTGGTCAGGGGAAAAAAATGGCTAGCTAAAATCTACTAGCCACATTGGCTGGTGATGAAAAAAGTTAATTTAGAGCCCTGCCAAGGACACTTCGACATGTGGACAGGCAGAGCCGGGAGGCGAACCACCAACCTCTCGGTCATTGGGCGACCCACTCTACCAACCCCGCCCTCATTAACAGAAACACAGGTTACATGTAAGTAACCCCCCACCCCACCCCCACAGAAACACTCTCTCTTGAGCACACACACACACACACACACATTAGCCTATACTTTGGGCTTCAATCAGTCTCTTCTGAACATATTGTCCTTCCATGTCCTCCTGGTTGACCACTGCAGGGTCAGCGTCCTTCATCAAGGCCTCAGCATTCTGGAAGGAAACATAGAAAATGATGAAAAAGAAAAGACCCACATTGTGTAGAACTGCCCCAACAGAGACCTTTTAAAACCAATACTTATCATCAGCACAAACCAGCCACAGCTGACCCCATCATGCTGTTTGACCCCGTCATTGGTTGCAATGTCCAGCCCTTAATGCACCCCCCTGATGGAACCCCTTAGGGCCCCTTTAGGGCTTTATAAATAAAATTGAATTGAATTGAACCCCTCTGTCTGTCATGAATTTTTGAATTTTCTGAAGAATTGAAAGTCAATCAATAGAGCAACAACTTTGCATAAGGCTGTTCTGACATTACTGTCACACTCACAATGTTCACAGCTAATATTCTGCCCTCTGCACCTTTCCATGTTTCCATATGTTTAACCATTCTCAGTTCATTATACAGACACCGTACAACAGGCCAACTGTTGGACTCAGTAAAACAATGTCTTGTTTTGTAATGAGAATAAAAACACATTTCACAGGACATGACTGGTATCTTGTCCAGTGCACACCCTGTTCCTGTCACTCGCTCACTCTCAGATCTTGTTCCATACATAAATAAAAAATTCTGTTTCTGTTTTCAAGACATATTCAAGCAGTGCACAATCACACTTTGTTTTGTTTCAATGCCATTTTAATGCATCTACAACGTTATTGACGTGTGACAGGGTTTGGGTTAGCGACACGTGGAATGTCATATTGCAGCATTGACAAGTAGCAAACCACCAGAATTTAGTAGGTGCCTTAACAATGTTTGCGATACCCTAAAACCCCCTAAAAGATACAAACAGGATAAATCCAGACCACATCAATTATCCAACAGTTTAATTATAAAAGCTTTCCCTAAACAATCTGTTGTATGTTCCATCCTCCATTGACAATAGGTCGATTAGCTAACTGATCTTCTGTTAGTATTAGCTAACTGATCTTCTGTTAGTATTAGCTAACTGATCTTCTGTTAGTGTTAGCTAACTGATCTTCTGTTAGTGTTAGCTAACTGATCTTCTGTTAGTGTTAGCTAACTGATCTGCTGTTAGTGTTAGCTAACTGATCTGCTGTTAGTGTTAGCTAACTGATCTGCTGTTAGTGTTAGCTAACTGATCTGCTGTTAGTGTTAGCTAACTGATCTTCTGTTAGTGTTAGCTAACTGATCTTCTGTTAGTGTTAGCTAACTGATCTGCTGTTAGTGTTAGCTAACTGATCTGCTGTTAGTGTTAGCTAACTGATCTTCTGTTAGTGTTAGCTAACTGATCTGCTGTTAGTGTTAGCTAGCTGATCTGCTGTTAGTGTTAGCTAGCTGATCTTCTGTTAGTGTTAGCTAACTGATCTTCTGTTAGTGTTAGCTAACTGATCTGCTGTTAGTGTTAGCTAACTGATCTGCTGTTAGTGTTAGCTAACTGATCTTCTGTTAGTGTTAGCTAACTGATCTTCTGTTAGTGTTAGCTAACTGATCTTCTGTTAGTGTTAGCTAACTGATCTTCTGTTAGTGTTAGCTAACTGATCTTCTGTTAGTGTTAGCTAACTGATCTTCTGTTAGTGTTAGCTAACTGATCTTCTGTTAGTGTTAGCTAACTGATCTGCTGTTAGTGTTAGCTAACTGATCTTCTGTTAGTGTTAGCTAACTGATCTTCTGTTAGTGTTAGCTAACTGATCTGCTGTTAGTGTTAGCTAACTGATCTGCTGTTAGTGTTAGCTAACTGATCTTCTGTTAGTGTTAGCTAACTGATCTGCTGTTAGTGTTAGCTAGCTGATCTGCTGTTAGTGTTAGCTAGCTGATCTTCTGTTAGTGTTAGCTAACTGATCTTCTGTTAGTGTTAGCTAACTGATCTGCTGTTAGTGTTAGCTAACTGATCTGCTGTTAGTGTTAGCTAACTGATCTTCTGTTAGTGTTAGCTAACTGATCTTCTGTTAGTGTTAGCTAACTGATCTTCTGTTAGTGTTAGCTAACTGATCTTCTGTTAGTGTTAGCTAACTGATCTTCTGTTAGTGTTAGCTAACTGATCTTCTGTTAGTGTTAGCTAACTGATCTGCTGTTAGTGTTAGCTAACTGATCTTCTGTTAGTGTTAGCTAACTGATCTTCTGTTAGTGTTAGCTAACTGATCTTCTGTTAGTGTTAGCTAATTTTGCGAGCTGTGGTCACTGGTCAGTTAAATGTTACTTTTACAGCTGTAACACACCACACTGCTTACAAAGGACCAAATATGTGGACCACAATTATAATGTTAGGCTACAATTGTTTTACTTTAGATGAACAGATATCTGAACTATATTAACTGCTGGGACGAGATAAACATGTCCGTCCCGCTGTGTTTACGTTAATTACACAAATAGTCAGGGTCGGACTGGGGATGCGAATATATCTTGTAGTAACAACATTCCATTACCTTTTGTGAAATTATTTCTCTTGTCCTATTTGGTTCCGTTGGATTTTGTCCCGTTCGTCAGTCCCATTTGCTACAGAACAGGTCAAGTAGTTTGTCCCGTACCGTGGGCTGGTCTCCGCTAGAATTCTTCCATCCAGCTTCCCACACTTTTCACATGATGAGGCCAGATACGTCATCAGAAGGGTGTAAATAGAAGAAACGTGTCCACTTTTCCACCCAGGGTGTAAATAGACACTCGGTTATGTGATCCATGAAAGTAGCATCTCTCTATATGTGACACTTACTTGAAAGATATTTATTCTTTCTTCCTCATTCACATTTCAAATAGTCATGCATCTTTCAATGATAGATAGATAGATAGATAGATAGATAGATAGATAGATAGATAGATAGATAGATAGATAGATAGATAGATAGATAGATAGATAGATAGATAGATAGATAGATAGATAGATAGATAGATAGATAGATAGATAGATACTTTATTGATCTCCAAGGAGAAATTTACAATGACACGTGCATTGACCTGTCAATCAATAGGGTTCTAGAAATGGACAGTTAGTTACCCCAACCCCCAAAAGTGGGGAAAGGTATTGTTTTTGGTTCAGTTTTTTTTTTTTTTTGTTCAGTTTGTCTCTTTCTTTTGCCCTATTTGCATGGGATAAGTTTTACCTATGAGCAAAAACAACAGCAAGAAGCATTCCAAAAAGAAGGCACGAAGAATCTTCCACTGGATGGCTTGTGTGGCAGCGTGTGGTCAGGACAACACACATGTACACAGCAATGTTTCTAAGTATCTGAAGTTGTCTCTACAGATTCAGTCAGCCGTTTGCCAGAGGGAACAACAACTGGACACTGCCTTCATCTGCACTGACCCCACTCTTATTTTGAAGGCGTGGAGCAAATGTACAGACTGCATCCCTGTCAATGGCATTTTCCCACTTTGTGGACACAGTACATTAATAAGTTAGTACGAAAAGTATGCATAAGAATAGCACTGAGACGAAACAGGATGTTGTGAACCTTTGACATATCTGCTAATGTGTGTGAATTACAGACTTTTGTTTATCCTGTTCAGATGCCCCACACAATAACACACATGTTCGGGGGTAATGCCAAAGGTCCACAGATAATACTTATTTTGTGCAAATAGGGCATTTGTCTGTCTGTCTGTTTATCAGCAACTTTAAACAAAAACTACTGGAACACTTTCCATAAAAGTTTAAGGAAAGGTGCAACGTGGTCCAGAATAGATCCCATGCAATTTTGGTGAATGTAGGTCAAACATAAAGGTCACCAAAATGTGTTTTTGCAACGATAATAGATATGACAAATCAGGTAAATTGTTTGTGGGGGGTGGGGTTTATTTAAAAAATGTGTTTATTGAAAAAAATAAACTGTATACCTCTATATACCCTGGACTACACCTCTGAAAACTGCTAAATTAATTTAATTTCCATTTTCTGATTTGGTAGACAGAACTACTCTGTGGGAAAACACCCATAGACTAAGAACTAAATAGTTCTTAAAACTATATAGAACATTGGGAACATTTGGGTTTGCATTCCAACAGGGCAGTAGGAACCATGGAACCATGTGATGCTAATGTCACATGTGTTATTTCAGCACTAAATTCTAAAAAACTCACTAAATTCAGCACTAAATCACAGAAGGAAGTAGAAGACAGTGCTACTATAATAATAGAGAATGAGGAGGACAGTGTTTATGTTCTGTGTCAGCGGAATGTTAATGGTGTCAAATACAGCATCTAATGTCAATAAGGGAGGAGTTTAACGAGAGAGTTAGGAGACGACGGATCCAGCGGCAGGTGATACTACGACGTGTGTTCATTTTAACCCAAAAACAAAACCACGACACCGGTCCAAAAATGGACATCAGTCCAATTTTTGTATTACTTTCTCCGTCTTTTTTTCCAACACACAGCTGATGCTACACAGACAGATTTAAAGACAGTGGGACTGCAACATGAGGAAATGCAGAAATAGGTGTCATATAGTTCCTGGACAACTAAAAAAGACCCTGGCTGACATAAGGAACTACACAGGTTCTAGGAACTACAAATGGTTCCTGCAGTGGGAAAGTGCCTTATGTGTGGGTTAAAACTCCTGGTCTATAAAGAACTAAACGGCCTTGGACCCAAATACATCCTAGATACATAACTAGTGTTAACTAGTGTTAACTAGTGTTAATACCTGAGGTCTGAGATCAACTGTTAACTAGTGTTAACTAGTGTTAATACCTGAGGTCTGAGAACAACTGTTAACTAGTGTTAACTAGTGTTAATACCTGAGGTCGAGAACAACTGTTAACTAGTGTTAACTACTGTTAACTAGTGTTAACTAGTGTTAATACCTGAGGTCTGAGAACAACTGTCAGTTCATTTAAATCAGATGAAAACATTATTGTTCACTGGAGCTTTTACTTAGTTTATTATTTGCTTTAAAATGTTTTTATGTCTTGATTTTAATTGTCTTTTAATGCATCTTTATCATTTTAATTTTCTTCTGTTTCTGTTTTTGTGTAAAGCACCTTGAATTGTCCTGTACATGAAATGTGTTATACAAATACATTTGCCGTGCCTTGAAAGCATCTGTTTGATAAAGAGAAAAAAAGAAGCAAATATATGTTTTTGTAGTTTGGTGCATGTAGTGCATTATCATTTACAGCCTCACATACATAACCAGGGTGCTGGTTCACAGCTGCTCAGACTCACCCCTGCACATGTTTACAGCCACATAATCTGTCTCTATATTTGTGTGCAGACGTCACATGAGGTTTGCTGTCATTTTACATCAGATCAGTTCACATAGTGCAGTTGTTTAGGACTGAATGTGTGACACCATGTGGTCAGTGACCAGTATTATTAGTGTCTTACTGTCATGTTAACGACTGTCTGTAAGATTATTTAGTGCTAAGTCCACCTTCTGGGATGTTCAGGACAATAAATCAGTGACAGTTTCTTCATTTGAGCTCAGTATCAACTATTGTCAGTAAAGAATTCAGAAGATCATTGATTTCCTGTTTAACCTCCAAAAATGAGGTCATTTTAGTGTTTTTTTTTTTTGCCTTTAACCCATAGATACACAAACAGCCACAGTCCAGTCCAGTACACTTGTCTAGTTGATCCAGTCCCATGAGTTTTTCATGGAACTGGATCAATGGCTCAATAGATGGAAACACTTATTTCATCTACAGTTACTAATATATTTGCAGAATAATGACATTTTCTTCAGTTTTCTCAGTTTTGATATAATAACATTTGAATGAAGAGAGACCATGACCAACTAAATAAAAAAATGGGAAATTAAATAAATGAAGTGAATGTGGAAACACCATCATCTTCTACAACGTTGATTTCACCAGTAAAACCCACAGGGTTGGATCAATAACAGTGCATTGACATATTCAATTTTTGCTTTGAAAGTTTTCTTTTGTTTCCTCTGTTTTTGAGTTTATAACCCTCAATTTTAATCTGACTTTTTAAGGATATAGACATTAAATACATTAAATTAAATTAAGTAATTAAAAATACCAGGTTATCACAAAAAAAAAAACCAATGCAAAACACAGACAATTATTGCAATTAATGGTGATTAATGGGAACAACAAGAAACATTTGGGGACTATCATAAAAGTAGCACTGGGTTAAAAAAGATCTCCACTTTTTTTTGTTTTGTTTTATACTTAATGACCTAATACATTATTTCTATGTGGACAAATTAGGCCCAAATGTAGTTGATTTTTCCAACTTATTATTCATATTTGTGTGGACAGTGCTAACTGATGAGTTCACCATACTGACAGAGAAAATTACCATCTAATTAATGTAATAATATAAAAAAAGAAAGTGAAAAAATAGCATATGTCGAAAGCTTTCCTATGTGTTTGTCTTTTATATTGCACATGCATCCTATACGTGACTGTGTGTTATTTATGGAACACAGGAGTCAGTGATATATTTTGATGGAGGTATTAAATATTCTTTGCCACAGAGGTTTGACTTGTGAGGGTTTTGATAAATCTTCATTGTGACATGAGAGATATAATCTTCATATTAGCATCAGTGTCTGAATGTTCTGTAATCCTTCTGTGTCTATCATCGTCCACTGAGCAGCATTTGTTTGTGTTTTTCTCCCACTGATCACTGTGACACAGTGTCTTATTCACACACTCACTGAGGTACTATCAATACATAATGACAATAAATATATATACACATATACATACAGTGGTACCTCTACTTCCGAAAGCCCCAGCTAATGAAAAATCCAAGTATTGAAAAACCTTTACCTCAATTTTTCGTCTCTGAATACGACAGAAAATACTATTTATGAAAGGAAACATAAATACAGTACATTTCTATATGTAACTACATAATTTACATAAATATGTCATTTACGTGCTGTACGTAGCATCCTATTGGCTATGAGGGAGTTACCCATGATGCTTTTCATTCCCCTTTGACCCTCATTCATTTACGGAGCAGCTGTTGTGTCTCCATGGTAACACAGACACTAACGCTCATTTCTCCACCTAGACCAGCGCTGTTAGTATCAAAAGTTGAGCCCAACGGTGCAGAAGAGTATATGACCCACAGACTATCATCAGCTTAAACACAATTGGTCAAAACTTGGACTCTGCAAAGCCTGAAGACGTGGAGACGCTACAGAGCAGCGACATCTCCGTCCTTCCGGTGCGTGAGGAAGCAGAAGCACGACTGTCACGGTGGATTTACAGCTAAGCTAAGAGCTAACCCATTCTACGCTCACTGGAAAACAAAGTGGACTACCTGAAGATTTAAACACCAAACATGATCCACCAGACTGATGCATCCTCATTCTGACCCAGACCTGGATAAATTCTTCTGTCCTGGACACCCACATTAGCCTGGACCCACTAACAATACTATACAACAACAATACTACCATGCTCTCACAGGTCAAACCTAGGGTGGTGTTTGTATCTACACTAACAACAGCTGGTGTTAGCCTGGACGGGCTGAAATCTAAATCTAGTTTCTTTTAACACATATTTCGTACAAAATCTGTACATTTTTACAAATTTTTAAAGGGTTTCAGGTGTAGTTCTGGGGGTCTTGTAACAAATTAGACTCTAATTATGAAAAATTCATGGTACGAAAACACTTCTGGAACAAATTAATTTGGTAAGTAGATGTACCACTGTATATATATATATATATATATATATATATATATATATATATATATATGTTTATTTGTTTATTAATCTACTTATTTGATTAATCAGTCAGGGTTAGCAATAGAATAGAACCAATAGGCCGATTTAATTCCACTCCTATCAGCATATATTCAAACACAGATGAATTCTAATACATGTCATTAACCTTTCGTTGCACTGAAGCATTAATGCCCAGTCCTCTATCACTGTATTCACATTATGACTCCTTCCATCCTCACATTAGAAGTAATGTTGATCCAAAAGAAAGTAAAACTTGCATGATTCCAGTATCTGACTAAACCCACAAATGGAAGTTTCCCAAGGCACTGATCAGACGCCGCTATATCCCAGGAAAATGTCTAATCGGGACCCATTACATAAAATGTTCACAACCTAATTTTACTTCATCCATCTGTTGCCCATATCAGACCAATGCAACCTTAGCTAAACAACAACTGTTTGTAAATTCATAATACACACTGATGTGAATGTGTGCTCGTGCAACTGCTAAGATAATAGCACAATTTCACTAACCTTTCAGTTAATTTTCCCACATTATTCTACGTCCCTCTAGAACATCCCGTTCATTTTGAATGATGTCAGGGGGGGCGGATTTTTTTCGATAACCGCCCGCTGCGCTGTGAACGCCCGCTGCCCATGGCAACGGGTTTTGTCACTTTCACTGTACCATATCACTCCGCAGGTAGTTCGGCCACTTTGAAAGTAAATATTCACTTCGTTGTAACTGCTAGTTTATCAAGTGTTAACCTATCTTGATGTTATCCTGACCGTACTCAGGAAATCAGGGGACATCACCGTCCTCCTCTCGTACAGAACCTCCAGGGCCGTAGTCAGTATTTTACTCCGGGCTTAACTCTTCTATGCTGGTTTTTAGAAAACAAGGAGTGGTTTCAGTGAGCTTCATTTTCAGTATTTATTTGTAAAGTAATTATTTGGAGTATTTTGTAACTGAAGCAAAAAACTTCATAAAACACACTATAAAAACAGAATAAACTACACACACGATAGGAAAAATTCAAAAATATTGACGTGCACAAAAACAAGACTGTGTACGTAATGTGCCAAAGAATTGGACATTAAAGCTCATAGTAGCTGTAAACACAGTAAGATGTAACAGAAATAAGGTAAGATACTGCATATCTTCTGCTTTATCGCTGTCACATAGAATAGAAAAGAATAGAACATGTGCAGAATGACAACAATAATCAATACAACAACAACAACAACAATAATAATAATAATAATAATAATAATAATAATAATAATAATAATAATAATAATAATAATAAAAATAATACTGGAATACTGAAACTGAATAATACTGAAAATAAATACTGGATAAAATATGAATAGGCATAATTATCAGTATTAACACTATGTATTACCATGAATTAATAGGATGTATATCTATATAACAGTATATATCTCCATGAACAGTAAATATTTCCTATAAAAACAGTATGAATATCTTTGTAAAACAGTATGTATGAATCAGATATATTGAAAATAGTTCTTTATTGATAAACTTATTGAATAAATATTGCACTGCTATTACGAGAGGTTATTGAACATAATCAAATACTGTGATTATTATCCAATGTACGTATGTACCATATACCAGTGGTATTTAATTAAAAGTCCCCACGGTCCATTTGTTACATTTTGCTCAATTACAGGGTCCAAGCCAATTCAATTCAATTCAATTTTATTTATAAAGCCCTAAATCACAACAAAGTCGTCTCAAAGGGCTTTACAAAAACACAATCAACTACAGAAATACATGAAAAGTCCCAGGCATCCCCTGTCCTTAGACCCTCCCCCTGTCCTTAGACCCTCCCCCTGTCCTTAGACCCTCCTTCTCGGCAAGAAAAAACTTCCAAACCCAGTGGGAAAAAGAAGAAATCTTGAGGAGAACCACATTGAAGGACAGATCCACTCCCATGGACGGACAGACTATAGATGAACGTCCATTTATAAATGAAGGAGGGGGGGCTGGTCCAGACAGGCAGGGGCGGTGGTCCGGGGTCACAGGTCGGCACAGGCGAGACACTGCAGATCCTCTCGTCCATGGCTCCCGTGCAGACACTGTCAGGAGAGCTACCACTCCCCCCAGGGGGGGAGGTGGGAAAGGGGACACCAGGTGACTAGTCATGAACAGACTTGGTATGAAAGATATGTTATAAAAATGACAGAAACAGGTGTGAGGGAGAGAAAGAGAAGAAAGAACTCAGTGTCTGTACTTCCCCCAGCATTCTAACTCCTAGGGCAGCCTAGACTGAACTGTGACTCATACATCATGTATACATGATATATGAGTCACATAATTTTTAACTAACCTGACCATAGTCTTTATCAAACAGGAATGTTTTAAGCCTAATTTTAAATGTAGAGACTGTTTCTGCGTCTTTAATATTAAAGGGAAGATGATTCCATCAGACAGTAACCATGGTAACTAAAGGCTCTAGCTCCATCAGACAGTAACCATGGTAACTAAAGGCTCTAGCTCCATCAGACAGTAACCATGGTAACTAAAGGCTCTAGTTCCTACTGTACTTTTAGAAACCCTAGGAACTTTCAATAAACCTGCATTCTGAGAACGAAGGGTTCTATTGGGCTGGTACGGAACCAGATCATCTTTAAGATAAGAGGGGCCCATACCATTAACCCCTGACCTCTGACCCCTAACCCTAACCCATACCATTAATGGTTTTATATGTAAGGTGGAGGATTTTAAATTTAATTCTAGACTCAACTGGTAGCCAGTGAAGGGTTTGGAGCACAGGGGTGATAGGGTTAGGGGTCAGGGGTCAGGGTTTGGAGCACAGGGGTGATAGGGTTAGGGGTTAGGGGTCAGGGTTTGGAGCACAGGGGTGATAGGGTTAGGGGTCAGGGGTCAGGGGTCAGGGTTTGGAGCACAGGGGTGATAGGGTTAGGGGTCAGGGGTCAGGGTTTGGAGCACAGGGGTGATGTGTTCTCTTCTATTTGATCCTGTTAATAATCTTGCTGCTGCATTTTGAACCAGTTGAAGCTTTTTAGGGAATATTTAGGACACGCTACAAGTAAGGAGTTACAATAATCTAATCGTGATGTAACAAATGCATGAATTAATTTTTCTGCAGTCGTTTTAGACAGAATATTCCTAATTTTGGCTAATGTTGCGCAGGTGAAAGAAGGCTGTTCTGCAAGTTTGGTTAATGTGCATTTTGAATGAAAGATCTGGATCAAATAAAACTCCTAAATTTTTAACTGTGGCACTGGGTGTTACACTTAAGTTGTCCAGAGTAACTATCTGGTCAGTTAGGGAGTGTCTCGAAGTTTTAGGACCAATTATAACGACTTCAGTTTTTTCAGGGTTCAATAAAGCCAAAGCCAAAGTCCCACAAGTCCACATTTTAAAAAAGTAACTCATTGTTTAAGTTTTCACTTCAAATGCAAGAAATTAGACAATATATTCAATCTTTTATCAAAAAATAAAAGTCGTCCCATGCAGTCAAACAAGTTTAAGGATTTTATTTCAAGTCAAACAAAAGGGAAACTTCTGAATAAAATAAATAATAATGCAAACTGAGTGAAATTATTTTTGTCTGTAGGTGCTTTCCCACTGTGGGAACCTTTGATAGTTCCTAGAACCTTTTCCACCTCTACTTGCAGGCAGGGTCTTTTGTAGTTCTCACGCCTATTTCTGCATTTCCACATCTTTAAAATGTGTTGGAAAAAAATATGGAGAAAATAATAAATAAATGGACCAACCACGCAGTTTTGTTGTTGGGTTAATGCTATGAAATGATTAGCATATGCTATGGTACCACCTACCGCTGGATGTTTTGTCTCCTAACTCTCTCTGTAAACTCCTCCAGTCTCGACATTAGACGCTGTATTTGACCACAGTTAACATCGGTGCTGTGTCCTCATGCTCTATTCTAGTTTATCGTAGCGCTGTCTTCTACTTCCTTGTGTGATTGATGAATTTAGTGCTGAAATAATACATCATTGTGGTGGACTTTAACGTCACATTGGCCCCTCCCATGGTTCCTACTGTGTTTGTGTGCATTTAGGGTTGCTGGGAATTATGTAGGTGTGGTTTGGGGGAGGGATTCTGGGGATGTTATTTTTGCGGTTAGATTCTGTTCTGTAGTTTAGTTGTTGCATGTGGTTCTGTGACCGTCAACAACCTGATGTTTCCAATCGGTGGCGTTGACTCCCAGTGCCTGGCACAACAAACCCCACCCCTTCGACCTGATTTGACCTATGTTTTACCATAATGACAAACTGAATTTTTGGTGACCTTGACCTTAATGGGATCTATTCTGGACCACATTGCACATTTCTTGAAAATTTAATGTAAATTGTTCCAGTAGTTAGTGTTAGACAAAAAAAACAAAAACAATACGCCTTGGTATTGTGAAATGAAATGATCGTCAAAATATTGTTCAAATTGCACTTTTTTGTAATATGTTTGCTCAGGTTATTCACATTTTTAATCTTGCCCAACATTGGTTGGGACAGATTATTGTAATCAGTGTCTGTGTATGTGTGTGTGTGTGTGTCTGTGTCTGTGTGTGTGTGTGTGTGTGTGTGTGTGTGTGTATGTGTGTGTGTGTGTGTGTGTGTGTGTATGTGTGTGTGTGTGTGTGTATGTGTGTGTGTGTGTGTATGTGTGTGTGTGTGTGTATGTGTGTGTGTGTGTGTGTGTGTGTGTGTGTGTGTCTGTGTGTGTGTGTGTGTGTGTGTGTGTGTATGTGTGTGTGTGTGTGTGTATGTGTGTGTGTGTGTGTGTGTGTGTGTGTGTGTGTGTGTGTGTGTCTGTGTGTGTGTGTGTGTATGTGTGTGTGTGTGTGTGTATGTGTGTGTGTGTGTCTGTGTGTGTGTGTGTGTGTGTGTGTGTGTGTGTGTGTGTGTGTGTATGTGTGTGTGTGTGTGTGTGTGTATGTGTGTGTGTGTGTGTGTGTGTGTGTGTGTCTGTGTGTGTGTGTGTGTGTGTGTGTGTGTATGTGTATGTGTGTGTGTGTGTCTGTGTGTGTGTGTGTGTGTGTGTGTGTGTGTGTGTCTGTGTGTGTGTGTGTGTGTGTGTGTGTGTGTGTGTGTGTGTGTGTGTGTGTGTGTGTGTGTGTGTCTGTGTGTGTGTGTGTGTGTGTGTGTGTATGTGTGTGTGTGTGTCTGTGTGTGTGTGTGTGTGTGTGTGTGTGTGTGTGTATGTGTGTGTGTGTGTGTGTGTGTATGTGTATGTGTGTGTGTGTGTGTGTGTGTGTGTGTCTGTGTGTGTGTGTGTGTGTGTGTGTATGTGTGTGTGTGTGTCTGTGTGTGTGTGTGTGTGTGTGTGTGTGTGTGTGTGTGTCTGTGTGTGTGTGTGTGTGTGTGTGTATGTGTGTGTGTGTGTGTGTGTGTGTATGTGTATGTGTGTGTGTGTGTGTGTGTATGTGTGTGTGTGTGTGTGTGTGTGTGTGTATGTGTATGTGTGTGTGTGTGTATGTGTATGTGTGTGTATGTGTGTGTGTCTGCAGAGACATATCACACTATAACTTAATCAATACTAGATATCATAATATTACACGCACTGTCACATATATACATATAACCAAATTATCAATATTCCCAAGGGTCAAAGGTCAAGGTCGCACTTTGCAAAAAGGTCAAAATCACATTATTATTACAGAAATGTGACTGTTTGAGTACACACCCAGGTACTTTAGGTTCACTTCTTTGTCACCAAAATCATAATGTAAATACCCTGTATACCCAAACTAGGTACAATAAGTACGGTGAGTATAGATACTGGAACACAGCACATGTGACACGAGTCCCATTGTACCTAAAAGAAATTTGACATTTGTCCCATAAAGTTGTTCACCTCTAAGGGGGTGCACAGACTGCACTGACCTGTTCCCACACCAGAGGATTAAAAGACACAAACTAACCCACAGTTATTGACCCAAATGTGCGTGCTCGGTTAATAAGTGAAACCCCCCTTCCCCCCAACCGAACTGTATGTGCAGTCGTCTCTCCCCCATTTATCATAATGGAGAAATGAGTTTCAAGTCATATGGCTCAACCTTACTTGTCACAGAATCTTACATTTGGAAACCGTGTAGGGGTTTTCATTTCGCTTGAGGTTTCAGTCAATCCCGTCCTCGGTTTCAGAAGTCCAGTCGTGTGTGTTTGTAACTCTGACTCTCCACTGATCCTCCATGATGACTCCTGCTGCAGTTGCTAGGACACTGATGCATCTGCAGGACCTCATGGAGGGCTCCTCAGTAAATTACACCGTGCAGTCGGTGACTTGGGTTCGCCGTCCCACCGCACTGTGTCATGTGTTTGCGGTGACAGGTCGGGCAGAAGTGTGAAGTGTCACATCCACACAGCGCCCACTCAACCGGAGAACACCACTGTCATGTCTTTTCAAAGGCAGGGTGGGGGGGCAGAGCGAGTACTGTGTGTGTTTTGCGGCTGGCAGTGGATGGATGTGTTGGAGACGCTGTGGAGTCACAGCTGCTGGACTGTATTATTATGCCTTCACTCCGCTGTCCTCCGTTTGCACTTCTGATAACAGACGTGACACTGCCTTTATTGCTGTGTGTTCATCTTTGTCTTCATCTGAAGCACATGGAATGTCAGGCTCCTTCACGTCTTATTGTTTCTGTTTGCTTTTTTATTGACCCTTTTGGGATGTTTTTTTCATGTCTGATAAAAATAGGGAACAAAACTTACAGATGGGGTATTTTTGATAAAATCATAATGAATGCATTTGCTGACACTAAGCATCACTGACAACTACACCACAGTATGAAACAATCTGCTGAAAGGAGATTAAATGTTCTTCCTGTACAGCAGGGGTGTCAAAGTGCGGTCCTTGAGGGCCGGTGTCCTGCATGTTTTAAATGTTTCCCTCTTCCATTCCACCTGGAGGTCATTACATCATTATCAGTCTGATGAGGAGCTGATTATTAACTCTTTAAGTGTCAGCGTTGATTCTGAATGGATGATTTAGTTTAAATACTCAGAAAAATTTCCTTTTAGTTTTGTGCATGCAAAGGATGCCAAAAAGCAAGATTTTTATTTTATTTTATTTAAACATTTTTTTAAAGGCAAAATTAAAATTGCTGGGACCAAATGTCAATACTAGTTTTCTTCTTTCGTAATTTTTTTTTTTTAATTTTCCACATTATTTGTGATTGTGTAAATATTTATTAGTTTTTGTTGCTTATTTTGTTTATTTTTCTACATTTTGGGTTTTTTTATGTTAGTATTGTTCTTTGATTTTCTACCAACTGTGTCTTTACTTTGCTCATGTTACCAATTATTTAGTTAGTTCTCAGGACTTAAAGGGTTAAACTGAATCACATGGAAGAGGGAAATATCTAAAACATGCAGGACACCGGCCCTCGAGGACTGGAGTTTGACACCTGTGCTATACAGCATCACATGATGGTCAGTTAAAGACCTATGACCTTTGTACACCATGTCCACATTGATCATATTATGTTTTAGGCAGATCCAGTGTGTAGTTAACAGAGTTTTAGTGTTATGTTTTTAGTCTTAAACCTATACTATATAACAAGTCTGTTCATGACTATTCACATAGTGTCGCCTTTGTGGCAACTCTCAGCAGTATCTGCATAAGGAGGCATAGACAACAGGATCTGCAGTGACTCACCTGTGTCCTGTGCTGACCTGTGACCCCAGACCTCCTCCCTCACCCCTCCTGTGTGATCAATGGACCTGCCCCCCCCCCCATCTACAAATGGACGTCCGTCTATCGTCTGTCCTTCCATGGGAGTGAATCTGTCCTTCAGTGTAGTTCTCCCCACGGTTTCTTCTTTCCAACTGGGTTTTGGACTTTTTTCTTGGAGGTCAAGGACATCAGATGTCCGGGACTTCATCTATTTCTCTGATTGATTGTTCTCTCCAATCAAACCTGTTGATTGTCCCTGTGAGACGACGTTGTTGTGATTTGGAGCTCTAGAAATAAAATTGAATTGAATAGATATAACACTTATACTGTAGACGTTTGTCATGTTTGTATGTCGTTTTATGAAAATATTCATGACATACACTGGTGTCAAACTGTTTGGGTATTTATTTAAATATATTTTCTCATCCAAGCTCTTGTTTGAATTATGTTTTTATTTAGCAATTGATTTTTTTTTTCATTTTCAGTATTTATCTGACATTCATTATGTTACCATGACAACACAGATGGATGCCCCAGTCTAAGAAGCTGTGAACTAAACAAACTGGACAAGGTAGTTGGTTGTACTCTGCAACTAAACCACTAGGTGTCACTAAATTTTACACATTTAACCTTTACATGTAGATAGGGTGAGAAGCTCGGACATCCTGGAAGGGCTTGGAGTAGAGCCACTGCTGTGTCCATGTTGGGAAGAGCCAGTTGAGGTGGGTTGGGCACCTCATGAGGATGCCTCCTGGACGCCTCCCTGGGGAGGTGTTCCGGGCCTGTCCATCCGGGCCTGGGAACGTCACGGGATTCCCTTGGAGGAGCTGGCTGGGGTGAGAGAATTCTGGGACTCAGACCCGGATAAGCGGGAGACAATGACGATGATAATGTTTACATCTATTATCTGCTAAATAATTACATTATAATGAATTTCATTATTTTTTCATCTGTATTTGGTTAAAAACATAAAATTAAGGTAATTATGTGTCTGTCACAGATGTCATGAATGTAACAGGCAAATGCATCCATCAGAAAAGTGCTCAGATGCCTAAATACTGCTTCATAAATATGAAGCATATCAGTGTCAGGATCAACATTAATGAGTCCTGTGATCAATCTGTTAACCACACTTTTCTATTTCAGACTTCCTCATGACATTTCCTGGACATCTCAGTAGATGCAGCCATGTGTAATGATTGAGTGAGTGATTACACAGTCGTGTCATTCCTTTAAAGTGTTTCATCAATGTATTGACTGTTGTCAAATAATCCCCTAAAGGTCATTGACGAATGTGAAATACAGAAATTCCATCTAGAGCTGGTGTGTACACATGATTAATTAAACTGGGTGGGTGGCTTTAAATGAGAACATGATCTGTTTTTCTGAGGAATCACAAAGCTTGCATCATTAAATTAAAAGCAATAAACCTATTGTACTAATATGAATTTTATATGGACTCTAATTACTGTATTTTACAGAGATGATTGATTTATGGATTCCTATTAGAATTAGTGTTGACAGACTAGTGAGTGCATTTAGGGTTAGGGTTTCATTTCATGTTGCAAGTTTAACCTGTAGGGGTTTGTGTAACAGTGACTACAATAAATGGACACCAGTTAGAGAATGTAAACACCTGCTAAGACAAATGAAATCACACTCCACACAGATAATGCTTAGTTATATCTGTCTTCACCTTGACCTCTGACCTGGAACCTGGAAGTATCTGTGCACACTGTCATCAGCCAAATAAAATTTAATGGGCTCTAGTTTCTGGGCACAGCGCAGGGTGTGGACCCCGGTGCGCCAAGATGGGTCTGGCGGCACATTCGTGGGTGGTGACCATAGATTCAGCTCGGCACAGTGACAGATTCGCTGACTTTAGACAGTGCGCCAAGCTCGCCAGCTGAAGGTAGGTCTAAGCGCGGTGCGGCCGGTGTAGTGGTAGTTTGGCAGACCAGCACGCAGAGCGCACACATTACCATGACCTCACAGGCAGGTTTTCAGAGTGTCACATACATTTCAATACAATACATAACCCCAATAATCAATATTGTATGAAACCCCGTAGGTGATTGATGTTTCTATTTTCAGGTTTAATTTCATTAGGTATAGATTTAGGGTAATTTTTTTCCAATCATTCTTATTTGAAACAATAGAATTTGAAACAATATCATTCTCAGCACTTAATGACTTAACAACATATGAGGTACAACTTAATGGAATTATGTTCACTTATATCCACAATAGTTCCCCTTAATAAAAAATATTAGTTGGAAGTAGCTACTTTAAAAGAAGAACATGTTAAAGTGGTACTATTTCCGAAACTTTGAGTATTCACAACTTAATATATTTAATTATTATGAACGTTCAGGTTTGCAGGGGGGAGCAGGACAAAATATTATATATAATATTATATTATATATATATATGGGTGTGGGCAGGAGCGGGACAGAAACTTGTGGGAGTTAAGGGTTTATGAAATTAAACCTGAAAATAGACACAATGATCATGTACAAAACTAAACCCAAAACTACAACAACAAAACTTAAGAATCATAAAGACTCCTGAGTGAAATCAAAACCCTGTTTAAACAAAACCCAAACGGACCCAGTCACCTGGTGCCACAACCTGTGTCTGGATACGCATTTAAGAGAGAGGAGAGGCGCTAATGATGCAGATCTGATCAGCTGTTAAATCCATCGCACTCCCTTGCTCCTCCCTCATTCCCACTTACACCAGTGAGAGGAACGGTGAGGTGGACTTGCACCACTGTGCGCGGTGGACCAAACTTGCAAAAGTCGTCTGGAAACAACCGAGTGGCGCAGCGCTGACCAACTGCCCCACGCTTGTGCCTGGTCTGTCAAACTCGAGCCCAATCACACCACAGCCATCCAAAAAATATGCTAAACTTGACATAAGCCCCTTTGTTCCAGATTTCCTGGGATTTTTGACCTGGGTAAAAAAAAAGGCCCTGGTAATCTACTGGGTTTTTTGGAGGGTTAGGGTAAGGGTTAGGGTGGTGGGTGCCCTGGACATCAATCATTTTCCTTCATTGATTGTTTAATTAACTGTTGTTGTGATGTTGGGTTTTACAAATGACATGAAATTGAAAAAAGTGACTGAATTAAGCTTTTTGATCTGGGTTTTCACTGCATGTCAAAGTTCTGGAAAATACAGTAGACAGACAGACAGACAGACAGACAGGTAGGTAGGTAGTCATTTTACACAAAGCATCATCAATGCACTGCACAAACAAAATGATTAAAAACAGATTACTTACATACTCTGGTGTTGAAGGCTGACCATTTCAAGATGGCCGAATTTTGTCTGGCCCATAACTTTTGACCAGGTGGACAGATTGTCACCAAGTTCAGTGTGTTCATGCTGTAGGTCAAGCACATGAACTCATTATTTTATATTTTGTATTTAATATATAAGGTCATGAATGGGTGGACAGGAGTGGTGGACATGGTAGGTGACTGGGAGCATCGTTTTTCGGGGACATACACTGTAGATTTTGCAGTGTTAATTTGGAGACAATGGGACCAAATACACTCTAGAAGAAGTTAAATAAACTCTCTAAGTGTTGATTTAACACTGCAAAATTTACTGTGTACCTTTAGTAGTCAGAGTCATAGGCCTAGTTTGAAAACTGCCCAAAAACTACTTTAAAACCCGGTAAATAAACAGATAATAATTATCATCTAAATAGAAATGCCACTGCCCATTAATTGCACATTCCCTGTTTAAAGTGCTTATTTCAGTCAAATGGCGATAAAACTTAAACCTTATCATCCTGCAATTGTACCTTCTGCATGAAGACAGGAGGCAAAAACACTGGGTGGGTGGGGTCTGGTCAGGCAGTGTTGTTGGTACTCAAATGACACTCAGTCATTTTCAGTCACCTTCTCAAAGTGCTGCTGGATTTATTTTGAGTGTATTCAACATATATTCAATGCGATGCGGGGCTGTTTTCAGTGTATTTGCTGAATACCCTCTTTAGGTTAGTGGGACGGACAGACAGATTATTACCATGCTGTTGTTGGAGCGAGACGAATACACTCAACTCAGCTCTGCCTCAGCTGGATACACTCAAAAGAGTGCATTCATGTGCAAAATGTAGAAAAATATGATGATATTCTGCAAATATGTCCAATGACATTGAAGCCTATTATCCAGAACATATTGAGTTGGACAGATTATTGTAAATGCACTAAAATGCCTAATGCTGTGGGTCAGACAGTAGAGCAGGTTGAATACCGCTCTGTCCGAGTCATGTGCTGTTGTGTCCTTGGGCAAGACACTTCACTCCCCTGCCTCCAGTGCTGCTTCTGTCAGCCTGACCCAGGGCCGCTGTGGCTACATATGTAGTATACCACCACCAGAGTGAGAATGTGAGAGCGAATTATTATTATTATTCTTAGTATTATTATTATTATTATTATTATTATTATTATTATTATTATTATTATTATTATTATTATTATTATTATTGTTATTATTATTATTATTATTATTATTATTATTATTATTATTATTATTGTTATTATTATTATTATTATTATTATTATTATTATTATTATTATTATTATTATTATTATTATTATTATTATTGTTATTATTGTTGTTGTTATTATTATTACTAGTATTATTATTGTTATTATTATTATTATTATTATTATTGTTATTATTGTTGTTGTTGTTATTATTATTACTAGTATTATTATTATTATTATTATTATTATTATTATTATTATTATTATTATTATTATTATTATTATTCTTAGTATTATTGTTATTATTATTATTATTATTATTATTATTATTATTATTATTATTATTATTATTATTATTATTATTATTATTATTATTATTATTGTTATTATTGTTGTTGTTGTTATTATTATTACTAGTATTATTATTGTTATTATTATTATTATTATTATTATTATTATTATTATTATTATTATTATTATTATTATTATTATTATTATTAGTATTATTGTTATTATTATTATTATTATTATTATTATTATTATTATTATTATTGTTATTATTGTTGTTGTTGTTATTATTATTACTAGTATTATTATTGTTATTATTATTATTATTATTATTATTATTATTATTGTTATTATTATTATTATTATTATTATTATTATTATTATTATTGTTATTATTATTATTATTATTATTATTATTATTATTATTATTATTATTATTGTTATTATTGTTATTCACTTCTCACAGCTTTTCTTCTTTTGCTTCATTTTTCAAATGGTCAAAACAGAAGCTGAAGTTTGTAGAAATGGAATAAACTGCTGCTCACTGACTATAGTGGGTGAATGTAAGTGTGGAATAACCCTAACCCATGACACCTGAAGTCCAAACCCCCTACCAGCCTTTTTACAGTGGGTTTTAGGTGGGTTCGGGTCGGGGGGTAACCTTAAACCTAAACCTGATAAAGTATAGGTCTGGAAAATATCCAGTGGTGGAAAAGGGGCCATAGCTTTATTATTATTATTATTATTATTATTATTATTATTATTATTATTATTATTATTATTATTATTATTATCATTATTATTGGCTCTTTTATCAAAACACCATATTTTTGCGCTTTAATTCGGTTTAAATCATTGCTTTTCTGCCTCTTCTCTAAACACACCCTCTATAATTGGATTCATTGTTACTTTGGTAAAATAATCAAATGACTAAAATGGCAGTTATGTTAAGTTAGCAGTGCAATAACAATGATTTATTGTAGATATGGTCAGAGTAGACATGTTATTGGTGTCAGGTTAGTAAGATGAAGTAGTCAGTCATTTTTTTTCATCTACAGATTAAATGACAGCAGACATGTATAATGCCCAAGTAAATAATTCCCCAAAATGTGTTCTTTCACTGCTGCACCTTTTACATTTTTCACTGATAAATGTCTTCAAACCATCTGTAGGTTACCAGACAGATGAACCAACAGGCCTTTGAACAACTGTAGCTTTGAAATGAACTTTTTAGTTTTCAGAAACCTCAATAAGCATGAGTTCTGGCCCAAGGAAAGTCAACTTCAAACTGACAACAACAACAAACAACAAAACACAGAAGCGTGTGCACCTGTGTCTGGGTCATGTGGGTTTTCTCAGAACTACTTATGCTGTGATTTGTATTGATTTGCATTTGTATGGGTTGGTGTACATGTAGCGACAGGGGCTGTGTATAATGGAGGTATGTCTGCATTGTGAGAAGTCACTATGATCTCAGTGTATAGACAGAAACATCGAAACACACTGCCGTCAATTTAGGAGCAACGTAATGAGCCAATATTATTACAAGCAAAATGAAAGCAACAGTGACAAAAGAATGAAACCAGACAAAACTAAGTTCAAAGACTGTTTTTGTGTTTTCTTTCAATGATCTCAGTTCCTTCGATGATAACCAAACCACTTTTAGTACACTGTAAAATAAAATAAAAAATAAAAAAGGTTTTTGCACACAAAAACCTGGAGGTTGTGTTTTCTAGAAAGAAAAAAACAAAAACTGTAAACATATTTGTGGAGTAATACGTAGAATTAATGCTTTAAACATATACATTTAACACTGGATTTAAATGGTAAATGGACTGCACTTAAATAGCACAGTTTATACACCTTCATAGTGTACAAGTATGTAAAGTACTTCAAGTACTTTACAAACACTGTAACATTTGGATTTGTTAGTTTATTTCAAATGTTGTCGCAGAGAAATAAATGATAAATACATAAATAAATGACACAGCAGTTTGATTTCTCATGCAATTCTATAACACAAGCTACGTTAACATTACAGTTTCTCACAAAACAATAGCGATATTCCTAAAATGTCAACAAAGTATATTTGCTCTTTGAACGTGTTTCCATTGACAGTTGTTCTAGGCAGGAGCTTCAGATTGGCCATCACTCTGATAGCATTAGCATGAATAATTTGGCTAATTCTGTCGTCAGTAAAAGTCCCTGGTGAACTCTTTAAAACCACCAACATGTCAAACAAACCAGCTGGTTAACATTATAAGGGTCTGTACATGTGGTGCCTACATTAGCTGTGATTCCATTTCCCTTGGAAATTCACAAAATGTTAATATCGCTATAAAAAACTGGTAATAGAAACACCAGAATTTTGGGAAAAAAAACCCCACTCAAACATCGCTAAAACGTTTTCACGCTTTCATGAGGTGTTTTTTCAAATGTTTCGATATTCTAATATATCACAAAAGTGCAATGGAAACACTTTTTCCGCAATTATATGTCACAGGATGTGATGTACATGGTCACATGATCACTTCTCTCAGAGTGGAAATGGCAGCCGCAGACACTGTAACCATGACAACCATTGGCTGCTGGGACGTGAGAACTACGGCAGACCTGATCACGCTCTTTTAGTGATGATCAGACACAGTAAAGGTTTACTTTTATTATCTGTTAGTTTTTGAATATTTAAGGTTTTTTACAGATAAATATATTCTCTGTTCTGTAAAGTGTCAAGTGCAGCACTGTGTAAAAAACACTACATACATTCATAATTTGTTATTAAGTGTTGAACATATTTACACTTAATATTTCAACCACACCCTTAGAATATTAACCAGCTGGTTTGTTTGACATATTAGTGTCTTTAAACAGTTCTTTACTTTACAGGACTTTACTGACGAGAGAATTAGCCGATTCATTCACTCTAACACTATCAAGGTGATGGCCCATCTAAACCTCCGAAGGTGACAGCTGTGAAATCTCGTGGGATGAGATTTCATGACAGTTACGACGCTCCTGCCAAGAACAACCGTCAATGGAAACACGTTCAAAGAGCAAATATACTTTGTTGACATTTTAGGAATATAGATATTGTTTTGGTTCAAGCTGTAATGAAAACACAGAAAATATGATCGAAATATGAAGTGTAAATATGCTCAGCAGTTTATATTTATATAGTGCTTTTTACACAGTGCTTTACAGAACAAAGAATATATTTATCTGTTGTATTGGTCAAAATTGTCTTTGAGTCTTCTCATTTTAATATCACAATCATAGTTTACAATCAGTTACAATATTCCAAACTAATTTCAGCATAAGGTTACTTTTAAAGTTACAGTCCAGTCGTCTGAGTCTTTGAGCATCCATGTCCTCAGAGGACACACCTTCTGTTGACCCCTCCTCCTTCAGGAATTTGAATGTCTTCTGTATTTTTCCGTTCCTCTGTCCCTCACTCAGCTCTTCCTGAAGGGCTGGGTGTCGTCCTCTGTATTCAAATGACTCCAGTTTGACCTTCTGAGTACATTTAAACATTAATGCTTATTAAAACATTTACATTTGATATCATTGGAAATTCTACAAAACTGTAAAAAAAAAAAAATGGAATATTGAAAACTAACAGATAATAAAATGAAACCTTCGCTGTCTACTGTAGGAATCACCCTGATCACCACTATAACATAACGGCCATAGTTGTCATGTCCCAGCAGCCAATGCTGGGTGTAGCTGCCATTGAAGTCAGAATAAATAAATATTAGTTAATAAATAATAGGTTAATATATAAGGTTAAAAATATAGTTCATAAATATATACATTTCTACTAAAACAGTATTAATAGTTAAATATTAAAAGCGACATTTATTTATTTCATTTATTACTTATTTGTTTGATATGGGGAACGTGTCCTAATTGAGATAGGAACTAAAGTTTGTTGACAGGTTGAAGGGTGTCACCTTTAAGTGTCGGAACTTATCAGTCGGACTTGCCTGGACCAAGCTAGCAGGCAGACACTATGCTAATTCCACTGCCTAACATCAGCGACGATTAAGAAGACGTTGAATAAAGTACATTTTTGCATAGTGCAATAAAGGACTGAAGATTACTCATTTTCTCTCAATGGAAAACGGCCAATGAGGTATATTTTATGTTTATTGTCATTTTGTTAGACTTAACAGATTAAGTGTAATATCAAGTTTTGTTGGGTCATGTAACAATACGCCCACAGAGGTCTTTTTCTTTGTTTAATATTGTATTTTATTTGCATTTCTTTCTGTATTGTCTCCAGTTCTCAAGGCATAAGTACACCATCATACTCTCTGTGTAATTAAAAGCCCGTAATGAGACAAGAACGACTTGGTTTCGTGATTTCGACTTGAGAGGGAATTACACTGGGTCTAGGTATACTATGTCTATGGTTGTTATGGTTACAGCAACTGCAAGATCATGTGACCATGTACGTCACATCCTGTAATATATAATTGTGGAAAAAGTGTTTCCATTGCACTTTTATGATATATTATAATATTGAAACATCTGAAAAACTTTTTATTGATATTTGAGTGTTTCTTCGAAATTCAGGTGTTTCCATGAACAGTTTTTATAGTGATTTTTACATTTTGCAAATTTCCAAGGGTAATGGAAACACAGCTATATTCAACAGGGAGAAGAAGAAGTCAAACTTCTCAAATCCTACCCCTTCACAAACAAAACTGACAACATTATGTTAAAAAGAAAATATAGTAAATGTAAAGAGCAACTAAAGGATATGGACTGATTAGTGGTGAAAGGGAAAAGGGAGGAGGGGAGAGGGGGAGAGGGGGAGAGGGGGGGTGGGGGTGATAATTACTGTCGTAATGATAGACAACAACACAGAAATTTATAAGAAGAAAAATATCAGTTATTTTTTAATGTTTTCTTATTGAAAAACATTGAAAAATTAGCAACGAACAGGAGAAAATCACCAACAATGAAGAGTTGGTGACAAAAAGAAAAAACAATGGCTGTTATTTGGAATTATTTTGGCTATAATGAGGATGGTCTTGAAACACACGTTCTGTGTTAATAGTGTTTTCCAATGGGAGGTTAACACTGCTAATTATTTTAACCATTTATGTCAGCACCAGGCAGCTAGTATATCCTTTTTTATATTAAATTTTTTTCATATCATAATACAGTTGTCCCTCTCTATAACACAGTTCACCTTTTGCAGCCTCGCTATTTTTTTTTGTTTTGCACAATTTTACACGTTTACATGCGTTTTGTTCAGTGTCCTGATTGGCTAAGGGACTGTAGACTCATTCATTCTCTGTATCGTGTCTTGTTCAGCTTTGACAAATGGACATAAATGTTCGATCACTAGCAAGTGTGACTGTAAAATGCTGTATGATGGACAGTTTTGTCCTCGACAAAAACCACATTGTTGACTAAACGTTCTTCACCAACAAAAGCACCTATGGCCAAGCTAACCATGCTAACCATGCTAACCATGCTAACCATCACACACAAAGTTGGACTTCTGGTCAAGCTGAAGGAACATAGAAGTTACGCGGTCATTGGGCATATATGATAATTGTAAAGAATAAATGTAACTACTTTGTGGATTTCATCTATAGTGGGTTATATTTTGAACATAACCCCCGTGATAAATGAAGGGAATACTGTATATATCACAAGGTTTAAAAAACTGAAACATCACTTTTTTTCCCAATATCATGGAGCCCGAATGTGTAAGTAGAATCCCAACATGTTACTTTTTTAAATGATGTGTGTCGACACAAAACAGTATATCAACACGGTGTGCCACAAGAGTCCATTCTTGGCCCCTGGATATTTCTATTGCCACTGCAATTATATTTTACTTCTGTGGAATTACATATGATGATAAAAGTATTACTGCAGAAACACATGAAGAACCCACTCTCTTCCACACACATACCCAGAAAACACACACCCAATAAATATGCCTGTGACAACCAACACCAGAATAAACTTGTGAAAATACTGATCTTTCTTTGTGGGATTTTAAGACAGCAGGATGTAAGCTTCCCCAGTCTGCCTCTCAAATATGTACATATATGTGACCCACCACCACCAAACCAGGCATAAGTCGCACTGAGCCGTTCAGAGCTACAGCCAAATTTAGGCTGGAAGGTGATTTGTTATTAGTGTTTACACCTTATCAAAAAACGGTACCTTAACACCTCTATGTTCACTTCCTGTGGTCATTACATTGAAATCCAATCAATAAAGGTGTTTATTGAGTCAATTATTTAAGCGGCGACAAAAGTTCAGGTATTGCTGAGCAAAGACAAAGACGACTTCCACCTCTTTTCGCCGAACAAAACGATCTCCGTTCCGTGGGTAAACACCCAAGTGTTTGGTACGAGGTAAAAGCTTATATTGAATGTTCTGTCCAATGGTGTAAGCCAAATGATTATAATACGTCACACTTCTGTCCTATTATTATAATATATAAAACTTCTGTGACATGTCCATCAGAGTGTCCTTTAACATCTGTCAACAATTTGTGTCAATCGGATACAAATTATTATGCGTTGCTAAGGACTTCCTACCCCAAAACAGTCCAAAACTTTAACGGACAATATCTAAAAATATGCAAATTGTAAAATATGTCCAAATGTGGATATTAAAATGACCATAACTTTGGTTCTACTTGTGATAGAAACATCATTTTTTCACCATCTTAAACCTTAGTTTCCACTCTACCAAGATACACACATAACTCTGTTTGGATTTACACATGTGTATGTGTGTGCTGTGTATTATCTACATGACTCAGCCAATAAGAGAGATAGAGTATGAAATGAGAAAGTAAGACAAATAATGCTTTGTGTTGCATATTTGCTGGGGTGTTTTTGGTGTGTGTGTGTGTGTGTGTGTGTGTGTGTGTGTGTGTGTGAGGCTATTAACATGGCAGTCAGCAAGTGACAAAGATGGATGTGGTGGTCTCGCTGCTATCAAATCACAGTGAACGTAGAGAGTCAGAGGTATGTATTACAGCAGAGTTAGTGGGAGTGTAGCATAAATGCATTAGTATGTGCGTCCTTGGTAGCTCTATTGATTTTTACCGTTTTCACAAGGACATCTTCTGCTGGTTGTTATGAAAAGGTTCAGGGGCTGCAGCAACAACCCCATGCACTACATAATTTAGCATCGCAAACTTCAAAATACTTTTTCCAAGTAAATCGAATTACTGATCTGTATGAGAACCAATCTACTTTCCTCTGTGCTACCAATTCATCTGGGACATTTTCTCTATAGTTTTTTTGTAGTGAAAACATATATTGTGAAACCTGAGTTAGTTTTGATGTTTGCACTTCAGTTGTTTTATTTGGTGGAAGTTTGGAGAAGCACCTGGTGAATAAAAGGACTGTTAGCTTGCTATACAAATTGAAGCTAATTTATATTTATTGCAAGTAATTTTTTTAATGTTGTACTCAGTGCTTGGGTTGTTTATATTTGATATTTATTTGAGCAAAACATAATAGAATAAAAAACTGTTCTACAGTTTTAGAAAGGATCTGCTTCAGACATTAAATGTGCTAAATTATATATACTTGAATAAAATGACACATGACCAAAGTGCTGCTTACCTCATGTTTTTAATATATATGTGTGTGTTATTGCACATATATGCTGGTTTATTCAATTCAATTCAATTTTATTTATAAAGCCCTAAATCACAACAAAGTCGTCTCACAGGGCTTTACAAAAACACAATCAACTACAGAGATATATGAACAGTCCCAAGCATCCCCTGTCCTTAGACCCTCCTCCTGTCCTTAGACCCTCCTCCTGTCCTTAGACCCTCCCCCTGTCCTTAGACCCTCCTTCTCGGCAAGAAAAAACTTCAAATCCCAGTGGGAAAAAGAAGAAACCTTGAGGAGAACCACATTGAAGGACAGATCCACTCCCATGGACGGACAGACTATAGATGAACGTCCATGTATAAATGCAGGAAGGGGGGGCTGGTCCAGACAGGCAGGGGCGGTGGTCCGGGGTCACAGGTCAGCACAGGCGAGATACTGCAGATCCTGTCGTCAATGGCTCCCGTGCAGACACTGTCAGGAGAGCCACCACTCCCCCCAGGGGGGGAGGGGGGAAAGGGGACACCAGGTGACTAGTCATGAACAGACTTGGTATGAAAGATATGTTATAAAAATGACAGAAACAGGTGTGAGGGAGAGAAAGAGAAGAAAGAACTCAGTGTCTGTACTTCCCCCAGCATTCTAACTCCTAGGGCAGCCTAGACTGAACTGTGACTCATACATCATGTATACATGATATATGAGTCACATAATTTTTAACTAACCTGACCATAGGCTTTCTCAAACAGGAATGTTTTAAGCCTGATTTTAAATGTAGAGACTGTTTCGGCGTTTTTAATATTAAAGGGAAGATGATTCCATAAGACAGTAACCATGGTAACTAAAGGCTCTAGCTCCTACTGTACTTTTAGAAACCCTAGGAACTTTCAATAAACCTGCATTCTGAGAACAAAGGGTTCTATTGGGCTGGTACAGAACCAGATCATCTTAAGAGGGGCCCATACCATTAACCCCTGACCCCTAACCCATACCATTAATGGTTTTATATGTAAGGAGGAGGATTTTAAATTTAATTCTAAACTCAACTGGTAGCCAGTGAAGGGTTTGGAGCACAGGGGTGATAGGGTTAGGGGTCAGGGGTCAGGGTTTGGAGCACAGGGGTGATAGGGTTAGGGGTCAGGGGTCAGGGTTTGGAGCACAGGGGTGATAGGGTTAGGGGTCAGGGGTCAGGGTTTGGAGCACAGGGGTGATGTGTTCTCTTCTATTTGATCCTGTTAATAATCTTGCTGCTGCATTTTGAACCAGTTGAAGCTTTTTAGGGAATATTTAGGACATGCTACAAGTAAGGAGTTACAATAATCTAATCGTGATGTAACAAATGCATGAATTAATTTTTCTGCAGTCGTTTTAGACAGAATATTCCTAATTTTGGCTAATGTTGCGCAGGTGAAAGAAGGCTGTTCTGCAAGTTTGTTTGATATGCATTTTGAATGAAAGATCTGGACCAAATAAAACTCCTAAATTTTTAACTGTGGCACTGGGTGTTACACTTAAGTTGTCTACAGTAACTATGTGGTCAGGTAGGGAGTCTCTCGCATTTTTAGGACCAATTATAACGACTTCAGTTTTTTAAGGTTTCAATAAAAGATAATTGTCACTCATCCAAATTTTTATGTCTTGTACACAAGTACTTAGTTTATCTATTTGCCTGGTCTGATCAGGTTTAATCGATAAATCATGTTTTAAACATGTTTATGTACATGTATACTCCACCTGTGGTCTATGAGTCTGATGGCATGAACGAAAAATGCCTGAAAGAAGAACTTCACATGGAGCCAAGTCTGAGCAGAGGGGGGGGGGGGGGGGGCTGTAAAGCTCGCAGCCCGAGCCCTGAGCCGGTTGAGGTGCACCGCAAAGGAAATGCACCCAGCAGGAGCACGAGCCAGACCCTCTGCTTAGTAATGCTTACATTCAGGGGGTCTGGTCTGATCTGAGACCATAGTCGGGGAAAAAAATGTGGGACGGGTCTCATGCGCTCAGTTTGACCTGATGCCTGTCAGAGGGAGAACCGAACCCTGGCCTCGGGTCCACCCGGACACACAAACCCTTTATTTTTAAATGTTTATTGAATGATTTGAGCCTCATTTATGTTATTCATGTGAGGATGAGGGTCATCACATCCAATACAAGCTTTTTTTCTGTGACAACACCCCCCCCCCCCTCTGTTCTTTTGACAAATTGCACCCTGCATGTATGCAATGGATTAATAAATATTCCACTAGAAAGAACCTGTAAAAGTGAATGGATCATAATGTGCCCAACAGTGTCTGGAAGTAGATCTGGTAGATCTGGTAGATTATTCCTTTGGACTACAACCTATTGTACTGTTTATTCTAACTATTTCACATTTTGACCCCAGATTGATCTTCTAAAGTTGATCCAATCACCATTTAAGACTTGACTTGTCTTTATCACTAACACACATGTGGGAACAGTTCATTAGTTTTATTCCGGAAGCATTTTACTTGTAGACCAGTGAAATAGAATAGAGTAGAATAGAACCATATCAAGTCCATAGACATATATAATGCTGCAAAGGTGTCATTTTTATTTTTTGTATGCTGTCATCTTGGTTCTGTGGATACTGGACTTTTCATGTTTTTCATTTTTCTCATAGGACTTGAAAGTGAGTCCGTCACACACGTTCACACACATTCACACACATTCACACACGTTCACACACATTCACACATGGCATCACACTGTATCCAGGCTGAAGGTGTCAGTCTGTCTATATATACTTATCTAAACATGTTTGTGTAAACAATTCTGAAATGAGCATAAAAAGGTCAAAAATGTCAAATCCAAGTTCAAATGTAAGTGTAAAAAGTGTCTAAAATGACATTATTAAGCAGTCATATTAAAATAACTTTAATATCACTACAGCTGAACATCACGTCTTACAATTAATTCCCTCTCCTCTTAGTGTGACCTGTTGTTGGTACTGAATGCAATGCTTTACAGCAGGGTTTCCCAAAATGGACTGGACTGCATTTTTATATAGTTCTTTTCCACCTTCATGGTTCAAAGCGCTTTACATTAGCCTCTCATTCACCCATTCACACACACACTCATACACCAGTAGGTTTCTAAGGTCAAGGGTCAGTCCTACTGGGGGCCTAAGCCAGGGTTCAGTGTCTTGCCCAAGGACACTTCGACATGTGGACAGCCAGAGCCGGGACGCGAGCCGCCAACCTCTCAGTCATTGGGCGACCCACTCTATCAACTGAGCCACAGCCGCCCAAAAGGCGGCCCGTGGGCCATTTACGACCCATGAGAGGACGCACACTGGCCCACACCAACTTGTGACCAAAAAGGATTAAAAATAGTAATAATATATATATATATATATATATATATATTAGTGATGAAACGGGACACGTCACGTGACCGGACCGTACGGTCAGCCTCTCACGGGACAATCTGCCCTCTTGGGCCGCGGGACTTCAGTACTTTCACTGATTTTGCACAGTGCCCTGACAACCTACCTTCCTATGCAAAATACATGCATCCCTGATACAGGCGTATGAAAGCCCGCCCCCCACATGACAATGGCCAATCACCGCCACGCTTCCAAAAAGTAACCGCTGGGTAGCAGGCAGTTTGGTTAATCTGAACGGCCACGGATACTTGCACATGAGACGAAACAAGTTGAGATGGCGACAAGCGGTAGCGGGGTGGAAAGACCCACGTTTGAAGAAGCACCGGCTTCTTACAAATCAGCAGTATGGGATTACTTTGGCCTCGGAGTCGAATACGACGATGATGAGGTGAAAACAGTAAACGCAAGCTACACTGGGTGCAAACTTTGTCTAATACACATCCCGTACGCACAAGGAAGCACAAGCAATATGTTAAAGCACATCCAGCGAAAGCATCCAAATATAACTGTTCCCCACCGCAGGTTAGGGAGCGAGCAAGGTGGGGCATCATCAGGGAAAAAGCAGCAGTCCATCCAGGACGCATTTGCCCAGACCTATCGGCCATCTACAAACAAGTACAAAAAAATAACCGCTGCCGTAGGAATGTTTATTGCGAAAGATTTACAGCCGTTATCTGTAGTTGAGGATGTGGGGTTTAGATATTTAGTTAAAACGCTCGACCCACGTTATGATGTACCAAGCCGTACTTATATCAGCAACACTGTCATCCCTCATGTTTTTGTTTACATTTAGATAGATATTATTCATAATTAATTCAAGAGGTCAATCAATAACATTTGGCATTTCATTTCTTCTTCCTCCGTTAGGATTTGACATGTATCTTTTGCTGCTGTTCACAAAATAAATAAATTATAATTTAAGGGTTTAAAAAGCAGTCTTTTTTTTTTTTTTTTTTAAAGCATGTAGCGAGACCGTACCGAGACCGTGACCCAAGTACCGAGGTACATACCGTCCCGTGGCCTGGCCGTACCGTTGCACCCCTAATATATATATATATATATATATATATATATATAAAATGCTGCTCATATCACTCAGGTTAGGTAACGGATGCTAATCATATCACTCAGGTTAGCTAACGGATGCTAATCATATCACTCAGGGTAGCTAACGGATGCTAATCATATCACTCAGGTTAGCTAACGGATGCTAATCATATCACTCAGGTTAGCTAACGGATGCTAATCATATCACTCAGGTTAGCTAACGGATGCCTCTTCAGATGCTGTGCATATGACGCTTGTGTTTACACGCCAAGGGAGAGAGAGAGGAAGGGAAGAATAATGTGACTTGTCAACTCCTTCAAATTTAAGTCGACTTGTGCTACTGGAGTCGATGTGTCGACTCATGGACATTTCTGTTAATGTCCTACTTCAGACATTTTAAAATGTTCATATTTTTTCAGGTTGTTCATGTTTTTTGTGCAATGATAGTTTGTTTTTGTGTTAATACAGTAAAATGACATGTTTAAATTAACAGAGTTGTATTTATAGGTGGTTATGATAGTATTTTACTACTACAATCTGTATGTGGAACCTGAAATAAAATTATCAATATATTCACTATCATTTTTGTGTTTGGCACCCCTGCCCTAACCTAACAGTCGTACTGACACTATTTACTGAAACAGTGACTGTATTTTAGATGTGATTAAAGTAACACCAACTACAGTTGTATGTGTTGGTGATTGATGGTCCCTCTGTTCACTGTTCCCAAAACAGACTGGTGTATGTAGCAGAGTCTCAGAGGGCAGGAGGGGGGGGTTGTTAGATGGGACTGTGATGCAGAGAAAAACAGATTAGAGGAGAAAATGAGGGAGAGCAGAGACGCCAATATTACAGACAGACTCTGCTGCTGGTGCCAAGGCTAGAAGTGTTTCTATTGATCCATTATTCCAAAATATCACTCTGCTTTTTTACGCTATGGTCAGCATGGAGTGGAGGAAAAGATCAGAGGAGAAAAAGGAATGAATATGCTTATATAATGTTATAAAGCAGGGGTGTCAAACTCATTTTAGTTCAGGGGCCACATTCACCTAAATTTGATCAGACGTGGGCCAGGTCATTCATTCATTCATTATCTGAACCCGCTTTATCCAAACTTGGGTCACAGGGGTCACTGGGGGCCTAATCCAGCTACAATGGGTGAAGGCGGGGTACACCCTGTATGAGACGCCAGTTCATGGCAGGGCTGAACATATATAGACAAACAATCACTCTCACATTCACACCTATGGACAATTTTAGATTAACCAATTAACCTATCAGTGCATGTGTTTGGATGGTGGGAGGAAACCGGAGTGCCCGGCGAAAACCCACACGGACACGGGGAGGACATGCAAACTCCACACAGAAAGGTCTGGTACGGGATTCGAACCAGGGTCCTTCTTGCTGTGAGGCACGAGTGCTAACCACTGCACCACCGCGCTAACCACTGCACCACCGTGCTAACCACTGCACCACCGCGCTAACCACTGCACCACCGCGCTAACCACTGCACCACCGCGCTAACCACTGCACCACCGCGCTAACCACTGCACCACCGCGCTAACCACTGCACCACCGCGCTAACCACTGCACCACCGCGCTAACCACTGCACCACCGCGCTAACCACTGCACCACCGTGCCACCCTGGGCCAGGTCAGTGAAGTAAAAATATCTAAATATTAATCAACCCCAAACTGTTATCCATGTTTTAGAGGGGGAAAAAGTCCATTTATATGATGAAAATGTTTACATCTACAAACCATCCTTTCAAACAATGTGAATAGCATGAACAAACAGATTTAAAATATTTTTTTAACATTATTAGATTTTAGTTTCTAATGTATGCGTGTTTGTTATACCTTACAAATACAAAAAAAAACATTTAGTAGGAGGTGGAATATTATTAATAATGTACTTACTTCTCTTAAGACATTTCAGTTCATTTCAGTTATTCAGTTTTTTTATAAAAATTATATTTTGTTTTAGTGTAACTAAATGAAAATATTGACATTTACAAAGAGAAAAGGTTTGATTTGTGAGTATATGTTATTATGAGAGTGAATTGGTCTGAATGTAGAACTTCAACTAAAATGATTCATGTATTAGTGTCATTTTTACATGTGAAAAATTCATCCAAAGGGCCGGACTGGACCCTTTGGCGGGCCAGATTTGGCCCCCAGGCCACATGTTTGACACCTCTGTTATAAAGGGTATGTTTTTTTATTTTATTTTCCTCTAATAACCCAACATGAGTTAACCCATATAGTTTTTTTTTTTTTTACCTGTACTTAACCTTTCTTAAGTGAGTTATCAACATTAATTATAACATTATCCTGTATGTGTACGAATGTTCAGTGGTGGTCGAGTGGGGAGGGGGGGGGGGGGGGGGGGCAGCTGCACCCCAGATGTGACTGCACATATATAGTCCACCACCATTAGAGGGAGTATATGAGAGTGAAGAAATAATGGATGAAGAACGTAAAGCACTTCAGGTAACTTAAAAAGTGCTATATTTTATTACGGTCCAAGGAGGTATTAGATTTGTCTGACTGTCTTAGATGAAACTTTCAGGAATGACAGATAATGGGTCAAGGAAGAACCCATTACATTTTGAGCAATGAAGGTCAAAGGTCAAGGTCACACCAAAGGTCAACAGCTAAAACACATCAGTGGTAATATAGAATCTGGTGTTTTTTTTCTGATTCACCTTCGGACATCAGATGGGTCAACACCTATGGCTCGATCACATCACGTTTTAACATCATATGACGCCAGGTCAAGCTTTGGCGGAGGTTTACTGTCTCTGACTGACATATCTATTATTAATTTAAAAACAGAAAATTGTCACTTGATTATCCTGTACAGGATTTTTTATTTTTTTTTTTCCCCAGACAACTGCTCTGTCATCATAAAAATGGATCCAGATGGTGGTTTTCCCAAAGGCACCACATGACACTGGCTATCTTGGGGCTTATTATTATTGTTTCTAACCATGGACCCACCAACCATTGAGCTTTTCACACCATGAGAGGCTGTAACATGACTTCCTGTTTAAATTATCATGCTGAGCACACAAATCCCCAGTGTTTGTTATTCGAGTGTGTGACTGCATGTATGAGTCCGTCTGTGTCTTTTTGACTCGCTCCTACCATCAGGTTTAACAGATGTTTAGCTGTTGGTGAAGATGACTATCACCCAGCATGATAATAAGGTCACGTCAAGGAGCGTTTGGATGCAGATGTCTGCAAGCTGTGTTTTATGTGTGTGTCAGCCGGAGCCTTGCCAAGTATAAGGGCTGACATTCCTGCAGTCCACCTTGTACAGACACGAAGAGAGCTCACAAATGCACAGTGATTCACACAGAGATGACACAAGGCTGCAGGGCTGTACGTCCATATGGCAACGATGGACGGAGACAGTTGTTGAAGGGGTTTCAAAAGCATGTATTTGAGTCCTAGTTTGCTTTTCCACCATATAACATATGCTGTACATAAATATTCTCTGAAGTAATGTGGAAAATGTTTTTTTTTTTGACAATTTAATGTAAATATTATAATCCAGCTCCATAAGGAGGAAATAGAGTCGAGGAAGTAAAACCAGGTGGAAAAACATAAAGCTCTCAACGATTACAAATCAACAATAGAAATGATAGAAGTAAAGGGATGATGAACAGGTACTGCCAATGAAAGGGGAAACAGTTCATCTGTCTACCAATAATAGAGGAGCTAAAAGGAAACCTACATGTTGTGCACTTTTAACTACAGATAAATACAGTGTAAGATTTGGTTAAAAGTTTATGTCCTATAATTTACATCAGATTGTCTTTGTGTAAAACTTATTTATATTTCAAAGTAGTCATATTATAACTGCACATGGTCATTTGACCTTGAAATAGTTTAAAGTCACTTCTTTTCAATAGGCTAAAAGGGCGGACTAAACAAAGCAAAATGCAGAAATTGTTAGGACCCAAGGGGGCGTGTTTGTTTTGTTTTGCTGTCTGTCATGTTTCTTCCACGTCTCACAGCTGATTGTCATCCAGGAGATGTGGCGCAGCTGCATCTGGTTGAGCTTCCTACTTAAGGTCACTCACTACCTGCATCCGACGCCAGATTATTTCGACACCACGGTGTAATGATCCAGCCCTTCGAGTTTCCTGTCGTTTCGAGTCCCCGATCCTCCCGTGTTAACTCCGGTTCTTCATTTTTGTTTCAGTTTCTCCCTGAGAGTCCCGAGCCTTCCGACTCCCGTTTCCAGCTGCTGCTGTGTTTTTGAGTTTCGTTTTAGTTACGATCTCAGTCTCCGCCTCCAGTCTTTTGCTGTGAGTGACTTTTGGTT
>CM035792.1:43597400-43622400 GCA_020466265.1 Siphamia tubifer | reverse complement strand
GTGGATGGATGAGTGGATGGGTGGGTGGATGGATGGATGAGTGGATGGATGGATGAGTGGATGGATGGATGGATAGTTGTATGGATGGATGAGTGGATAGTTGTATGGATGAGTGGATGGATGGATAGTTGTATGGTTGGATGGATGGATGGATAGTTGTATGGATGGATAATGTTGTCATAAGTGTTCACTCACCTCTAAACTTGACTCAGGGTTAGTGTGTCGTTGGTTCACCCTATAATAGCTTCAACTCTTCTGTGAAGGCGTTGGATAAAGTGTCGGAGTGTGTTTATGGAATTTTGGACCATTCCTCCCAGAAGCAGTTATGAGGTCACACACTGACACTGGACGAGCATGCCTGGCCCTCAGTGTGGAAGTATACACCCATTTTGGTTCCTATTATTCCACAGTTGACCCCCTCTAACAGAGACATGTTCTAATGACTTTACCTTTATGAGGCTGACGTCACTGAGTGTTTCCTTCTATGGTTGTTCTTTCCTCTCTCTCTTTTAAATGATAATAAATTGCAGGTGTGGTGCTCTCTGTGTGCTCAGCTGGAAGATATAAAGGATCCTCAAACTACTACATGTGTCCCTTGGGTTCAGAATAATAAATGAACTCAAGTGAAAGCTCAAACCTTTCACTTGAAATTACATCAGAAGTGATGGAATTAGTTTTTCTTTTTTTATGTTTGGTAGGTGAGCATAGTGTGTTTAATGTCTTTTCATATCAAGCCCAGACTGAACATAACAGACACATAGGTTTATTATAAATTCAACTGTACCACTAGTACAAACTAGACTACAGTAGTCTAGTTTCACTGGATTCAACTTTTGACTACTTGACTATACATTCACTCATCAACACGCTGGCTTTGTTATGCCGAACAAAATGTCACTGTAAACAAGTGGTGATCACATGACTGCTCAAGATCTATACATATAATGAATAGGGATAGCATGGCTAGGCTACTATACCACTAACATTTTTCTAAATCAACATTTCTAAATGAAACATGTGACATTTACAGCATGTATTTTCAGGAAATGAAAATGTAAATCCTTAAAAGTAAATCCATAATAGACATTCATAAAAGAAACAGAGGAATTATCTAAAAACATAAGTGAAATGCAGCACTCTGACCTTTTAATGTACATATGTTCCTCATTAAAGAGCTTTTTTTCATGGTGGATGTGTAGAGGATAAACTCTGGATGAACTCTGTAAAAACAGCCTGACGGTAGAACAAATAGTTGACAAAAATGTAACAGGTGGCTTGGTGATAGAGGTTCATTCTAAGGGGTCAAAAGGTCATACAGCACATGGTCATCCCAGGGTCCAGTGACCACTAAGGAAAACAAATGATCCCAAAATTAGAAGAGTAGTGGACAGTAATGGCGGAAAAGGGGTGTAACTCACAGTTGTGGGAGGCCACCTGTTCCGCCTCAAATAAAAAAGATGTCAACAAAATCCGAGACACCATTAGAAATAACTTAAGGAATCTATCGGAGGAAAATACCTTAGAAAATATCCAAAATAGGAAGGGCCTGGGGCATGGAAAGCCCAGACCCTAGAGAGTATAAAGGCTGGAGTGAATCCAAGCATTTTTCAGAGCATCCCAGGGTGACCTCTCCTTGTGTTTACTTGTGCTTCATGAATAAACACTTGTTGGACCTGCAGACTGTCTCATCAGCCATTTTGTACCTCTAGAGCATTATTTTAACTTAGAAGTTACATTATTATCAGTTTAATTAGGAACACAGACAACACAACTTATTGAGAATCCACAACGAGAAATCGTTCTTCGTCAGATGGATGCACTCTATTTATCCCAAAGTGGGAAATCACAGAAAGAAGCAGCTGCATTTGGACCTGGGTAGAACCACCACTGAACCACCAACACTAATAAACATGAAGTCATAAAAAGGAATAATCACCTTCACTTATCAGCATATTGATTAGTATTCATGTATTTCAGTGTTTATTAACCCTCCTGTTATGTTCATTTGTCAGAATCATTACTGTTCCTTTATATTTATCTAATGTTCTCTAACAGGTAATGCTCAAATTAGGATCATTCACTCATCTTACATTTATAAAATACATGTTCAGACTTTTTTTATGCTTCACCACTTTATTACTTTTGAAAGATTAACATATAAAACCTATTAGTGACCATTTATATTGTATGACACCATTTTACCTCCAGTTTGACTGCTGGGTCAAATTGACCCAAACAGTATCTATGTGATTTAAACAAGAAGGATGATCACAAATATATGAGACGAACAATTTTAAAATATAATAATATATTACTTACACCCATTAAGGCTAGCAGAAGAAGTTCCATACTGAAAAAAATGTTTAAACTATTTTTCCTAGATGTTCAAACTTAAAAATGGGTCAATGTGACCCATAACACAACAGGGGGTTAAATGTGATTGTAACTCAGAATAAATCATACTTACTCCATCAGTTTAACCAGAAATATTTACACAAAGATCATGTCTTCAAATGTGTAATGATCAATTCTCAAATACATTTTGTAAATTCTTAACTGTTTTTTAAAACGTGAGTGAGTTCAGTCTGAAGTGCTTGAACTGTTAAACATCCACTTCCAAAATCGGTTTCTAAAATACTACTTTGATAGTCGATATTCAGTGCAAAGCTAACGCTGGAGGACAGAGCGATACTTATCTGGACTTTTAAGGCCTGTGAGGACTTAAATTATGATGGAGAGGACAATTGAAGTAGGACATTGTCCTCTTACTGTTCGATATTGTCATGTGCTCGTACATCTCTTGCTCCTCCATTAATGTGTCCCACTAACTTAAAACCTTAGAGGATTTAGGATCTAAACACCAGGCTCTGGTGTCAGTCATGGATTTATAGAGTAGATCCACCCCAGCCACCTTAGTTTGGAGAAACTCACAGTAAAAACCTTTTCCCATGTGAGATGGAAATGTTACTGTTTTAACTTATGACGAGTTCCAAAATCAGTCAGTAAGTTTTCCTTCATCACTCTCTCATTGCCAGTGGGTGTTTTATGTCACTCCTTATATCAAAATGAAAGCAGTCTGACTTTGTTTGATGACTTGTGATCATCCATCTTCATCTTGATGACATTCCATTTCCATTTCAATGGAGTTCATGCCTGGAAATTTAGAGTGGTTTCTTAATTTTTTCCCAGAACTGTAGGTTTGCTGCAGCTTTTCGAAGCACTTTCATACCAAAGCTCAAACCTTTCACTTTGTAAATTTTACTCAAATTACTTCGACTGCTCATGTGAAAAATACATTCAGTGCAAGGTTGGTTTAAAACCATGACAGCAACAAGTAAAGTCAGACTTAAAGCATGTAGAACGTACGCAGACATTAGACATGCTGATACTACCCACTAGTGTTGCGCGGGCTACCCACTGGCCAGCGGATATCCGCGGGTGACCCGCGAGTCGGGCAGGCTGGGTCGCAGTATTAATACATATTGCGGATGCGGGTGGGGCGGGTCAGGGACGATCAATACCCGCTGAGGTGTGTGTGTGTGTGTGTGTGTGTGTGTGTGCTCGGCTCGCGCATGTACAAGCCCGTCACTTCCTGTTTTGAATGCTTTTTTATCCCAACTTTTTGTTATTTGTTATTAGCGCCAAATCTCCCTGAACACTCAGAGATAAGAGTGAAAATGTGGGACTTGATCAGGGAGAAGATTAAAACAGGCGATGCGAAGGTTGTACGGAAACGTTGTATGTGTTGGCTTTATAGAGTGATGATGTGGGTGGAGTCTATTTTATGTGCTGGAGTGCATATTGAGACGTTAGAAAGGAGGCAAAAATGATGCTTCATGACTTTTAACATTAGAAGCACAAGGTAAAGATGCTGCGAATGTACTATGTGAGTTTAGAGACAAATTTAAGCTCGTGGGTTGATAGCGGGCGGGTTGGGTTTATCCATACGTGACATCATGCGGGTTGGGCGGGGCGGGCCTAGCCACGTCTTGGGTTTGGGCGGGGCGGGTTTCTGTTAAACCCCCGAACCGCGCATCACTAATACCCACTGTGAGGAACCACAGAAGTACACTCACAGTGAAAGAAAAAGTTCAAAATGTTTAATAATCAAAGCTTCAGGTGTGACTATTTAACTGTCATAACAATGATACTCTTTACTTCCTTGGTATTTCAACTTTATGAGCACTTCCAAAGTTACTCTCTGTACTTTCTAATGAAAGTTTTATGTTGTGTCACTGTTGGCGTCCACATTCATTGTATCCCATTTGCAACAAAAAAAAAAAAAACCTGTTAAAGTCGTGAAAATAGAGTGTAACGAGTGGAGCAGCATGCTGGTGTGTGCCATAATCTGCCCACTGTGTAAAGGATTCCTCTAAATTTCCATTAATGCATCAGTCTAATGACTATACTTAGATGTGCCCATGTGCACTTTCTATAGCCAGTATGATCTGCCACCATTAGCATATTCCATTATTTCCCTGTCTGCCTCTTTTAAAGTCTTACTTACTAGTCCACCATGTAAATTGCTTAAGCACTACAGATGAAAGACTGAATCAGATTTGTGCTACTGTTGCTCCACTGATAGTCATGTTTTTTGCTTGTATTAAAATGTAGCCAGACACTGCTGAAGACCAGGGAACGAAGAGCATGACGGGCTTTTTCTGTGAATTTAAGGTAAGACTCACTGTGCATGTCTGTGGACTTCATCTTTTATTAAAAGCAACAAACCGGATCCAACTGAACTGAAACATCTGAGCTTTCCAGTAATCCTCTAAGACCCCCCCCCCCCCTTAGTTTGCCTCCTAAAATTAGTTTTCCAAATGTTTCACAGCCCAATGACCCCAGGAAATGTGCAGCACTGATCGATTGTTTGGTTGATAGTTGATTGATATCATTTCTAAACTATAAGCAATTGTTGCTCTTAGTTGGTGGTTGTAGCTCAGTTGGTAGACTGGGTAGTCCAATGATTGAAGGGTCAGTGGTTTGAATCCTGGGTGTGGCTGTTAAAGCGTCCTTGGGCAAAACACTGTCTGACTTTCAGACATCAGATGGGTCAACACCTATGGCTCCATCATGTCACGTGTGAATGAAAAATGAAGCCTTGGCGGAGGTCTGCTGTTTCTGACTGACTTGTTTAGTTATTGTTGTTCTTCTATGGCAGGGGTCTCAAATATGCGGCCCCCCAAAGGTTCCAATGCCCGTAGGGTGAATTTGCAAAGGTCAATACCTCTACAGTCAAGACTTTTAGTTCAGGTTCCACATACAGACCAATATTATCTACAGTCAAATTATAGCAGAATCTATATTTTTTGTATTTTAAAAACATGCCTACATCAGAAAGACAAATTAAAGCAAATTATTTTAATTTTAAAAAAAACCCAGAAACCTATCTTCCTCTCCATGATATTCATTGTTTGCTTGTTTATTTGCACACAGGTTAAAACGTGGAATTTCTATATCTTTCTGTGTTTATCTCAATATCTTTCAACTTATCACATTAACACAAAGGATGTCTGGCAGCAGCTGGACTGAAAACATAATATCCCAGAATAGAGTTTATGGGATATGATGAGGGTCATTCTATTTCTTCATAATCTGTTTGTAGTATATTTAATGAAGTCATGTGAATGTGATAAAGTCATTAATTAATACAGTAACAGTGCATTCTTATGTTACGTTTGATTTCAATACAAAATGAGGGACATTTCATTTCCCCAGCTCCTCATTCTATCAACTCGACTGCTTCTACAACCTGTGGATTCCCACGACTCAACGCACAAGTATTTATTGATTTGAAGAAGTCCAACAGCAGTTAAAACACCATGTTTTACCCTGTGTACCTGAACAATACCTGCCTGCAGCACCGAAACACTCCCCCACAGACGTCTGCCTTGGCCTCCAGCACCAGCTGACACCCTCCTCTTCAGTCCACAGCAGAATAAACGCCTCATATTCTGAGTTTTTCTTTAACCTGAGGTGTTGAACGCGACATGTTGTGTTGCCACAACTGCTTACACACAAATTGCATGACAACTTTATGTCAGTTGACTGTTCTCTCTGTAAGTTTTTTGTTTTGAAATACAAAGAAATGCACTAAGAAACACAAAAAATACTTAGAAAATGTATATAAAGTATGCTAAAATCCCTCCCAAAAAATCTGAACTAACACAAAAAAGTGATGAAAACTTCAAATCAAAAGAAAAGGGGGAAAAAAAGATGAAAACAAACATGGAAAAATATTAATATATATGCAATTAACATGTTTATTGAACAGTTTCAACAAAAGACTTGAAACAAAACAACTGTTCCACTTTTTTAATCAGATTAGTCATGATGATGAATTAGTCATTAATTTTGCCAGCGCTAGAATAAAAACTTCATAAAATAAGATCAAATAAGTAAAAACAATATGCAATAAAACACAATCAAATTTTCAAGAAAATAAAAATTTGTCCGGGATAAAATAAAAAAAAAAAAACAGAATGAGAACATGAAATGTAAACATTAGAAGTCAAGTAGAAGGTTAGGAGTGACATTCAATGACAGTTAGTGAACCAGAGGTGTGTGGTTTAGACACAATAAACCTGTAACTTTAGGCCAGGACGGATTAGATCAGGAATGAGTAGATCAGAGGAAAAACACGTTGGTTTGGACATGACCAGAGGAAGAGGAAGAATATATTAGAAGATGGATGATGAGGCTGTAGTGACAGAGCAGCAACAACTGAAGGGAGCAGCACACACTTCTGCTCACATGCTCTCAGTATATGTGACTGCTGAACACCCTGTGTTTATACAGTCCTTCATCATATAAAGGAGACTCAACCTGTACTGAAAGAGTGGATAAAGAGCCTCCACCAAAACAACCCAAAATCACCTGTGACTGACATCCCTCCTCTATCTTTACCTTTATTAAAAATTATATATATATATATATATATATATATATATATATATATATATATATATATATATATATATATATACACTGGGTGCAATTAGCTGGCGGAGTTACCCCCCCCCTCTGGTTTAGAACATCACCATTCGGGTCCGTTAGGGTCCACTGGTTTTGCTGCCCTCATACGTCTGGGCCCAGTGGGACCAGGATCTCACCTCAGCACCGTGGGGTTTCTGGGAGGTCCTCTGACTGGGTTGTGCAGAGTCCTGTGTTTCAAGATGGGTCGGGTGGGTTGTTGACATCGCAGCTCACCCCTGGCACCTGTGTGGGCCGGTCCCCACCCTGACGTGCCAACTGCATTTGGGTAAAAGTGGTCCGATCTTTCCTGAGGCCCTGCGTCCAAGGACGAGAAGGCGCAGCATGTCTGGGACGTAGCGCTGTAAATCTCGCCGCCAGCCACCTTCGGCCCCCGACCCTTCCTGGCTGACCTGAGTGTGTCGCGGCACACCACCATCTCTGTTCTGTTCAAAGTTCTTTTCAACTTTCCCTTCAGGTGCTTGTTGACTATCGGTCTGGTGTCAGTATCAGATGGCGTTAACATTCACGAACAACCCGACTCTGAGTAGACTGGAGCCCAGCGCGACCCCCCCTGGGTAAGCGGGTTTCTGTACGCCACGCCCACCTGTGGGATTGGGTTCTGGTGTTGGGCTCTTCCCTCTTCACTCGCTGCTACTGAGGGAATCCTGGTTAGTTTCTTTCCCTCCGCTTAGTAATATGTTTACAATCAGGAATAAGGGTGAGAACATCCAACGTAAAAACCCTGGGTTTTTTTATAATCTTTGTGTATGTTTCTTTAAACACATCTTAACATTTTTGTCTTTTCAACATATGATTAAATATATTTTCACATCTGCGTTTTTTTTTTGTTTTGTTTTTTACACAAACACACACACACACACACACACCATACTTTAACATGTTTGTGTGTTTCCAGCATATTATTAAATATATTTTAATATCTTCTTTGAACACATTTAGACATTTTCTCTCATTTTTTACTTCAGGTGTGATTTTTTACTAACCACATGTTTACATGTTTTTCTTTTTTATTCAGGTTTATTTTTCTCTCTTTCCACACCTCCCCTTCAGGGGGGGTGTGCCCCCCACGAGCACCTCACTATTTGACAACCTCTGCTGTATTGAGAATGTGACGCGTTTTTGACTTTGAAGATTTGCAAACTCTGCAACAAACCTCTACCTGTGCCCATCAGGTTTTGTCAAGTTAAAAAGAAAGAGGCTTATTTTGCATTTGGCCAGGTCTTTGTAGATATATAGTGTACTTATACGATTTTATTGCCAAATAAATTGTGGAACAGCAGGATAACATCCAACAGAGCCAGTGGTTCAGCTCAGTGGCAGAACTACTTTGAGCTCATTTACAGCCATATTGACTTGGTCATAAACTGACCATAAATCCAAAGGCCTTTAATAATGACTGTATGTCATCAACTGACAGAAGCATATGTCTTCTTCTACGGGGCAGGAAACCAATGCGCCTCGTAATGGTAAATACAATCATAAGTATTAGGACAGTAAAGCTTAAGTCATTCTGCTTTGATGATAAATGTAGTTTTAAATAATGAAAGTCAAGCACAAAGACTAGACTGTCAGCATTTCATCCCAGGTCAACAAACTAAAACCCATGGCATCTTCCAGACCCACTGAACCTCACACATACGATACTTTACTATAAACCCAGAACAACATGGACTAAATAGAACTGCATCTCTGTCTTGTTCTCTTTGCTTTACTCTGACGCAGTCACTCTGTTGCAACAGATTAACGTGAACACCTGCTGTTGTGTGTATTTTTTATTGGTTTTAGCTGCTCTGTCATTGTTTGACATGTTGGGTTTGTGATGTCCTCATTAAATAACTCTTAATTATTTTTATTGACTTAAAAAAAACTTTAACCCCTTAAGCCCGATATCTGAAATTGTGTCAATTTTCATCAATTGTAAAAATTCTTCTTATTATTATTATTAATTAATTTATCTGGACAATGGATATTTGTTTCAACTGTTGCTCAAACTTTAGACCCAAATGTTAATAAAAGTGCATATACAGTGTATTTTAGTGATAAAATTAAACATTATTTTTATTGTTTATGGGGTGAAATATAAGCTATTTTTAATTGCAGATAGCAATTCATTCATGCATATCTTTTTCTATTGAGCAGTAAGGTGGCCATGTTTGTAGTCTTTTGAAAGACACCCAGCATTTAATAAACTACATTACCTACGAGGTGTGAAAAACAGGGGCGAGGCTTCCATTTACGCACACAGCCTGGACACATATTTACTGAGTTTGTTCTTAGTTTTAAGTCATTTTAGAGACTTTTCGTCAGTAACAGTGATCGACAGTTCATTTTAGTAAATGTTACTGTTAGGTACGTTTTGTGAAGTGCTATTAGTGTTAGCGATTAGCTGTGCTAGCATATAGCACAGACATGACTGACATCAGCTGAAATTTTTGCCTAAATGTTCATATTTTATTATGTATTTAGTCTCAAATCATGATTGTCTTCATTTTTCCACAGCAGGAGGATGACACAAGGTTTGACACAAAGAAATCTGCTTTTTGGAAAATCACATGGACCTGCTCAGTCTGCTTCCAGCCCCCCACCTTATGATAACACGTGGACATTTTTGGACTTTGTTAGTTTTTTTTCTGTTTTGAATGTTTGCATTAGTTATTTTGTAGAGTTGGTATTTGCCCTAATTTTAATATTTATTCTAATTAGTGCTGGGAATAACAGCGTTAGAGTATAACAGTGTTACTAACGCAGCCACATTTTGAACAACGGAGTAATTACTTAATCATTTTATCCATAACTGTATCACCGTTACTGTTACTCAGGAAATAATGTGACACGTGTTTCCACTATCAGAACTTCCGGGACTTTTTTGGGGGAACTACTTTTGACCGGGCCGTGAGTTAGCCTGGTCCTCTTAGGCGTGTGTCTCCATACAGAAATGGAACCTTTCGATGACGTTATTATATCGCGTCAGTTGCTATGGTAACATAACTAACAAAAAGCGCCAAAACAAAGCCTCAGCAGAGCAGGAAATCACATGACTAGACGTGGACTAGGGGTGAAGAAATGCATTAAAATATCTTGACCGATCACTGAGCCTCAGTAACTGGTCGAAGTCGGTCACAGCCATACGCAGTCACACTGTGAGGTCCAGTGATGTTATATTTAAAAAAAATATTCGACAGAGAAAATATTGGATATTCCAGTCAATTCTGCTGCTAAATATGACGTTACCAATTTCCACCAGCCTGCATAAACTCCTTTTACCGTAGTCCACCCGTCATGTCGGTCTGTCAGGTGATAACACAACTCATCCACCACACTTTTGGGTTTCATGGTGGAAACTGTCCCAGTCTGTAGCTGTTATAGAAGTTCTAGCTTTGTGTTTTATTAAGGTTTTGAGCTAACGTTCTAAACTGGCGTGAGGTGTACCACATATATTAATTGAGGAAGCATCTTAAATCACATCCACAGTAACATCACAGAACAAGGATAGATACCCTGTTTAACTGTTTTTTTCATTTCTTTGACATTTTTAAGCAAAAAAAAAAAAACAGTAACGAAAAAATACTTTTCCTGGTAACTAATTACTTTGCTAGTGGAGTAACGCAGTTAGTAACGCAATTACTTTTTGGGGGAAGTGACTAGTATTTGTAATTAATTTAAAATATTTCAAAGTAACTTACCCAGCACTGATTCTAATTGAATTTGTTATATCTTTATTATATGTTTTTTGCACATTTGTTCAACTTTATATTTGATGTTTACTAAAGTGTATTATTATTATTGATATATTGTTGTGCACAAAGGTATAAGTTGATGAAGTAATGTACGTCTGTAATGGATGTGAGTTGTATTTTCCAGACAGATTTTATTGGGAATGTAAAATAATGTATTTGTATGTGTAAACATTAACACCTTCCTTGTTATCAGCATACTAAATATATCTATATATATATGTATATATATATATATATATGTAAAACCACTAAATATATGTACCGGGCAGCCTAACTTATGCTGTAACGTCTCTACATGCCTTTGCTTTTAACCCACAGTCATGGTACCCCTTCAGTGACAGATCATAAATGGGGAGCTTAAGTCTCCGCCCCTACCAGGAGGCTCATGGGGCCTGAGATCAGAAAATGAATGAATGGTATTCAATGGGAAATAAAATACTAAAATGGTATCTGGTTTGTCAGGTGACCTGAATCACACACATGTTATAGCTCATAATTTCTACTGCTTCTGTTAACCAACGGCTGATTCATTTGTGAGTAAAACCCATTAATAATTTGGACTACACGCCTGGAGAACATGTGACGTCACCACAGACTCCACAGCTGAGTGGAGTGTGACGTCACATTGTAGTCACTTACTAAGCCCACATTGAGTAAAACCTGAGGTCAAGTTTGCAGAAAAATGGGTGGTCTGCCGATGCCACATCAAATATTTCTTATTAACTGCTATCATATGTGAATTTCAGAGCAGGAAGTAGAAGGGCGGGACCTAGCCTCTCCTTACCAGGGTTGTCTGAAACCGCTAAGATCAAGTGCTCTTGCTGGTCTAAACATTCTTTTCGGTCGTTGTCCTGCCTCCTCCTTGCTTCTGATTGGTCAGTAGTTTTTGTGATATTGACGAGTGCAGCACTGTTCTAAAAGTTGAACTGTTTCCATATCGCAGCAGTCAGAACACACTCAGCATTTTTTCATTTTTTAGTGCTGAAGACACTTAAAAAAATCAGTGGCTGTGGCTTAGTTGGTAGAGCGGGTCGTCCAATGACTGAAGGGTCGGTGGTTCACGTACCAGCTCTGGCTGTCCACTGTCAGTCTGTAGTAGCGAGCGCCCTCATGTACGCAGTCGTGTGCTGGGGGGGGGGCGCCCTGAAGAAGAAGGATGCAGCACGCCTGGAAAAACTGGTGAGGAAGGCAGGCTCTGTAGTGGGCACAGAGCTGGACAGTGTTACATCTGTGGCAGAGCGGAGGACACTGAACAGCATCCTGTCCATCATGGACAATCCAGACCATGTCCACACAGAGGAGCAGCTGCTGTCACTGTCCTGCTCCACCCACAGACTGAGGAAATCCTTCCTCCCCCACGCCATCAGACTCTTCAACTCCCATAGAAACACTTAACAGACGTATGGACACTGCACAGTAACATTGCACTGTTTACACTTTAACTTTCATGCCGCACAGTGAACTGCCAGGTGTTGTTTTTAGAACACCATGGTCATGTCTTTACTCACTTTGTTCCCCCTACTATCACTACCTCCTGTTTTGTTTTTATTTTTCAGCTTGTAGTACTTAATTTTAATTTTATTACTTGACTAATTTCTGCTAATTGTATTTTATTCGACTTGCATGCCCTTATGTGTCAACTTTTTGAGCTGATGGTGCTGTAAATTTCTCCTTGGAGATCAATAAAGTATCGATCTATCTATCTATCTATCTATCTATCTATCTATCTATCTATCTATCTATCTATCTATCTATCTATCTATCTATCTATCTATCTATCTATCTATCTATCTATCTATCTATCTATCTATCTATCTATCTATCTATCTATCTATCTATCTATCTACATGTCCAAGTGTCCACATGTCCAGGTGTCCTTGGGCAAAAACACTGAACCCTTAGTCTCCCAGTAGGACCGACAGAACCTTATTAACCTACTGGTGTATGAGTGTGAGTGAATGGGTGAATGTGAGGCTAATGTAAAGAGCTTTGAACCATGAAGGTGGAACAACTATAGAAGAGCAGATTTGGATTCAAAGTTAAGGATGCATCCTGGAGACAACGGCTCTTTTCCTGTGAAACAACACACAGTCATCCACAGGCTGCTGTGGGCTAGCATCACTCAGCTGACGCTTTGCCCTTTCCTGTTTTTTTTCTTGTTTAGAAACCAATCAGAGGTTTCCTATTAACGCGTCACCATTATTCATAAGGAACACTGGAAAAGCCATTGAACCATAGAACCTGTTCTAGCTCACACACAACAGCTGGAACTAGAACTACAAGCTCATTTTTTACAGAACTGACGCACAATGTATTCAACCATAGTGGTGATCACAGCAATATAAAGACATAACCATGGAAGTTGACCTTTATAACGTTCTTCTTCAGCTATTGCATGACTCAGGAGTTAAAAGGTTCATGTATTGGCAATATATTGGCAGTGTTCACCAAATAGATTACATATACATTTACAGAATTATGATTTACACATCTCATTATTCTCATGTGTCATAGGTGGGTAGTTGATATTCACCTTTCTGGATCACATTTCCTGATCTAGGTGCTACTGGCTCCTGATTGGCTGGTTGAGTCATGTCAGTGGCTGTTGTCAGGAAGCGACATTTGTGCCAAGTAAAGCACTGTTCCTCCACTTTATAAAGAGTGCACCCTAAACCATCAACGAACCCTCATGTTACACAATATGGTTATTATCTTGGTTCTTACTGTTTGTTTTGCTAACATTGTATTGTGAGGGTTTTCGGCACCATCACACCCCCCCCCCCCCCTCCATGTCAGGTCTGCTATCAAAATGTGATTCACCAAAACTCATAATAATGACAGTAGAATATCAAGGGGGCAGTACAGTGGTGCAGTAGGTAACACTGGTGTCTCACAGACAGAAGGTTGTTGGTTCTATTCCCACACCAGACCTTTCTGTGTGGAGTTTACATGTTCTCCTCGTGTCTGCGTGGGTTTTCTCCAGTTACTCTGGCTCCTCCCATCATCCAAACACATGCACTGATAGGTTAACTGGTTAACTCGTTAACTAGTTAACTGGTTAATCTAAATCACCCATAGGTGTGAATGTGACAGTGATTGTTTGTCTATATATGTTCAGCCCTGAGATGAACTGGAGACTCATACAGGGTGACCTCTGACCCCGCCTTCACCCACTGTAGATGGATTAGACCCTCAGTGACCCCTGTGACCCTAGTGATGATGAAGCGGGTTCAGATGACGGTACAAGAATATCAAGGGGATCCTTCTGCTGTTCGGATACTATAAATGCTCTGGCTATAGATACACTTACAGGCCGTGGTCATAACAGAAGCATTTTAATGAAAGTGCTGAATTGCCCATAACCACTGAGACTTAATTCCATGATACTGGGTCTTGGCATCAGGCGACAGCAGGCAATGCAGTGCCGCTTGTTGATTGGAAAGTTCCATCAACAATATTCCAAGTGTCACTCTAATTGTGGGAGAGCCAAAAACAGAGAAAAAAAAGAGTCTCTTTATGTAACTTGGACAATTTGGTGACAGCGTTTGTGGGTAAAACTGCTTCACTAAAGAACTGTATGGGTTTTAAAACAGCCAGACTAGTGTTAATGAGAAAAACATGGAATTCATTAAACAATCACAGTGGTTGGAATGGGCTATTTATGCAGACATGTAATTAGTGTCACTGTCATATAAATGACATAATATGTTATATGACATTTGACAACGAGACCCAAAGGATCAAACCCACCCAGCATCCAGCACAAGCTGAGGCATTTAGGCCGGTGTGATTAAAGCCTACGATGTACACTTAAGTCACACACATACTGTTTTAAAGAGTGGGGAAACATTTACTATTAGTCATATTTACAGAAACAAGCAGCATGGATCACACACAAAGTTGGATTTGTAGAACATAAGCATCAGTGACCCTGCGGTCATCTGCTGTTAGGGTCATGGAAAAATATTTGTAATAGTTATTGGTGTTGCGGTCAGTTGGGTCATTTGTCATTTGAGATAAACAGTAAAATAACCTGGTAAATCATTGTAATGTCAGTATTAGCAATGACATGGAATTTTAACAGAAATAAATGCAGGTATTTTCAAATATATTTCCTGTGCGCGTTGCAGGTGCGCACAGGTGCATCACTGATACCAATTATGTGTTTATCAATTAAAAACTATTAAAAATCTATGATCTTATAAAGTAATAATATCTCCTCTACCTCCCTTGCAGTCAAAATATCTTCCAATGCCAGACCACAGGAATGTCAATGTAAGGGTTTGTGTGTCTCCTGTTTACCCCAGCACCATGATATATATATATATATATATATATATATATATATATATATATATATATATATATATATATATATATATATATATATATATATATCTTAGGGCTGGGCGATTTTCTCTTTTAAAAAAATCTCCGATTTTTCCCCAAAAAACTCGATTCACGATTCACGGTACGATTTTTTTCCCACGTGGGCTAAATGAAAATGAAAACACTAGAAACGTGGTTTCTTTTGTCTTCTTTTTTTTAATTAAATAACATGTAAAACAAAAATACTTCTACAAATAACTGTAAATAATAAATCAGTTGTACAAAAGGTGCAACTGCAACCTGAGACTTTACCTACATGAACTGTAGTAAGTCCAGACATATCCACCACTGTTACAGGAAAAACTGTGCAAAAAAAATAGTGTAAAAGATACATTTTGTTGGAAAAAAGAAAGTTTAAAATATTTTAACAACTAAAACAATATACATTAATACTCATATTATATGAAAAACATTGTAAAAAACGTAGTAGTGCAAAAGTAAGATAAAAATAAAACTAGTAACATTTTTACTTTGTAAGGACAAAATAAAACTAAACCTTATTATCAATCAAACTACTTCAATAAACCTGAACATGTTACCAATATTTTGGATATATGATGTTATTGCGTCTGTTATCGCTCCACATCGTGCTCCATGTTTATCATAAGGTGCAGAGTCCTGCACGGGTTCGGGTACCCGTGGGTGAACCGCAAATTTTCACAAAACGGGTGAAAAATGTTGTGTTGTGTCGGATACGGGTTCGGTTCGGGTCGGACGTGGGTGATTGTGGGTCTAATTTGCGGTTCATAGGCTAAAAGGTTAAAACATTTTTATTTGGCTCTGCCTTGGCTATGTCACTGTTCAGTATATTCGTGGCAATAAATGTTTGTATTTAAGTTTGGCTATCTGACATTTTCTTTCAGGTTCGGGTCGGATATCGGGTTAATTTATAGCGGGTCGGTTCGGATGCAGATTTTTTTTTTTTCGTCGGAAAATGGGTCGGATATGAGTTTAAACATTACGGGTACGGGCGGTTGCGGTATGTCAAAATCAGAACCGTGCAGGACTCTGATAAGGTGTGCCTCGAGAAAAGCTTTCAGTCAGTGTTTGTTGAACATTTTGAAGAAGTGCGCTAGTGCGCACAGTTCTACTTTTCTCCACTGGATGCTTTCGCTTCAGATGTGAACACAGTGGTCGTACCGCTACCGTCAACAACAACAGTCTGAAGACACAGCTGACAACCAGGCAGTAGCTGGGCTTCGTCAGACCCTAAAAACCCAAACTGATTCCACACAACTGAACCTTTTGAACCTTTTTAGGAGTCAGCGTTTCTCCCTCACTGGAGGGGGCCATATTACTCCCCGTGCTGCAGAAGAAGGGGATCGTAGGCGGGGCCTGGGGTAAAACAGTGTGGAAAGCAGCCTGGTTCATGGTTTTCTTTTTGCAATGAAAAAAGTGCAAAAAATGTGTGTGTGTGTGTTGGGGGGGGGGGTCGGATATCACGATTTTCCTAAAATATGAATGGATTTTGCCATAAAACTCGATTTTAAATCTAAATCGATTTTTTGCCCAGCTCTAATATATATATATATATATATATATATATATATATATATATATATATATATATATATATATATATATATATATATATATATATTTTTTTTTTTTTTTTTTTTTTTTTTTTCCCAAAAGGCAATGGCATGCCTCATCTGAATTTATGGAATGAAACCTGAATATATTTTAAATCCTATTGACAACAAAAACTCCTCAAATAACCCTGATCATAAGTTTACATACCCTTGTTCTTCATCCTCTGTATTGACTCCTTCAGCATCAGTGACAGATGTTATTCTGCTCATTCTTCTTGGTAAAACATCTTCAGTTCCTTTGAGATTTTGGGTTTTCTTTCAGGAACTACATGTTTGACTCCTCCACAAAGTGTTTCAATGATACTGAGGTCAGAATGAGATGGTCATTTCTTCATCCCACATGGATGGGCCCACTTAAGCCACAACTGATTTTTTTTTTAATTAAATTGATTCTATAAATGCTTATTCCCTGATTGCATGGGAAAAATAAAATGACTGTAAATGTGCCCCAGTTTGTTGAGTGTGTTGAGTTCATAAAGTTCATGTCTCATGCTTCACTCTTCCTACAAAGTGACCGTCACCCCCCCCTGTACGCTGGCTTCCTAAACGTCCCACGGTTCATGAACGCACCTTGCCTGTAACTGACACACAGCATGTTTGTTGACATCAGAATGCTGCTAGGATGTGCACGCAGCCATGACTATGATAAAACTGTCTGTTCAAGATCAAGAATGTTGCAGCACTTAAAAGTGGGTGTGGCCTACTGGATCAAGTAAGGCTTGATAAAAGAGTGGATGGACGATGTCGGTAAGTTTCCAAGTATACAATAGTCTGACATATAGATCCAGATGAAATTCTATCCACTTTCACCCTGTCCTTGTAACGATTCTAACAACTGACAACATGACAAATAGACATTTCCAGTTCTGCTTGAAGTCTGTCATTTATATCCACTGTTCTCAAACTGGGGTCCGCGGACCCCTAGGGGGACGTGGCGCATGTCCAGGGGGTACGCGAAATTATTCACGGTTTTGTTTTATTTTTTATTTTTTTTTGCTGTTTTATATTGAAATGCGGAAGTTTTATTTTGTAGCGAGCGGGCGGAAGTAACAGCGCTGTTTGACGCCAGCTTGACGAAATTGAGACAGAGCGAGTCACAGGCTATTTTTAGCCACCCTGCAGCGAACATGGATCGATGTTTGTGTCCGCCAAGTTCCTCAAGAAGTGGTAAAAGAAATGACAATGAAAATGACAATGACAAAAACAAACGCCCTAACCCTAAAAAGAGAAAGTACATTGATAGTTATATTGAGTTTGACAAGATCATCCCTCTCATTAAGTCTCTGTCTGTCTGTCTGTCTGTCTGTCTGTCTGTCTGTCTGTCACACACACACACACACACACACGGTTTTGTGTGTCTTTTGTTCCGTTTATTATTTTAAAATTATTTAAAATTGTTGTTTCTGAAGTGTTCATTTATATTATAATACCTGAAAATGTGGCTGGTTTGCACAAAAGCACTATTAAAAAAGGTTATCATTGTTTCATAATAATCATTGTTGAATGAATGAATGTGTGTCATGCACATTGAAGTGCCCAGCCCTCATGGGCTTATATGACACTATACAACCCTGAAGATGGCCAACAATGCCAACATTTCCAAAATAACAAATCAACTCGGATACAGAATTGATATCCTCAATTTCCAAGCATTTTCCACATATCTGGCAACAGAAAATGTTTCTTGCTTAAACAACCAATTTAACATTTCACCTTCTGGCAACCAAAATAAATCAGGTTTTACATTATGGACAGCTCTGAACAAAACAGTTCTTAAACTAAAGTACAAAGGACAATAAAACATAAAATGAAATTCATCTTCATTCACTGGTAAATCACATACAGAACATAATCTTTCTTCTTCAGGCACCTCTTTATAACGACCTACCTCAACTTCTAGAGGCAACACTCCTGCTCTGAGCTGAGCACATAATGATCTCTGTTGTCTTTTTAAGTAACGTTTAACATATGATTCTGTTTGGAAGCTTTCTTTAAGTTGAATATAGGTTCGCAATTTCGGTTTGTGAAATAATCCTCGTTGGCAACTTTTCTTATAGTTTTCAAACATAATATTTTTATCATCTTGTAGTTTACACTGCAAATTGTTCAAAAATATGGACTGTGAATTCACGCTTGTCAATATTTCGCAAACCTCATCGGACCAGGGGTAGTTACCCACTTTATCCCACTTAAAAACTTTTTTAGTAAGTCTATCCTCAGGTAGAAGCACAAGACGATTCCACAACCTTAAAATGTCCACCCTCTGCTTTACCACACAGGGTTCCCAGCCCATGTCTCCCTCTATGGCCGCCAGAGGTGTACATTTATGAACACCAAGAAAATATCTCATTGCCCTAAATTGAACACTGTTAGTTTCAGAAGCCTCCTCAGATCCCCAAACACCTGCTGCATAAAACAATATAGGCGCTACCATAGAATCAAACAATTGAGTAAATGAAGTGAAAGTTAAATCAGGACATCATTTCATCTTGTTAATAACAGCACCAAGTGCTCTTCCAGCAGATTCTGCCAGCGCTCTTCTGCCTGTAGCAAAATTCATATGTTCATGGAAAACAAAACCAAGATACCTATAGGTTACAGTTAGTGATAACAATGTTTGCCCAAAATGAAACTTTGGGGAACCGAGGACCCTCTGAAATGAATAATTTTCGTTTTCTCACAGTTAATACCAAGTCTCCATTTGACACACCAATCATTCATAATATTCAACATCTTTTGTAATTTAATTTCTTCATCTGCATATAGCAAAATACTGAGGTTAAAATCTTCAATGGCAATTCCTAATTTAGCTTTCTTAATTTCTTGGGCCAAGTCATTAACATAAAGGGCAAATAAAGTGGGAGAGAGCACATCTCCTTGTTTTACACCAAATGGAGTAAAAAACCACCCAGTCCTGAGATTGTTTACCTGTACACAAGCTTGTGGTGCCCTATACAGGGCTTTTATAGAGTTAAAAAAGTTTCCATTGACACTATAGCTAATCAATTTATATTCTAAAAGATCTCTGTTTATCCAATCAAAGGCTTTTTTAAAATCGACAAAACACATAAAAGTGCTCTTTTGTTCGTGAAGCCTTGCTCTCACTATAGTGGACAGAACATAAATATGGTCAATGTATGCTCTATTTTTCCTAAACCCATTCTGCTCATCCACAAGTATATCATTCAAATCAATAAATTCACAAAGATGATTATTAAGGATTGCAGAAAACACTTTATAAACTGTACTTAATAGACTTATGCCTCTGTAATTTAAAGGAACTCTTGGGTCAACTTGAGATGATTTAGGAATTGGTTTGATGATAGATTTGTACCAAGCTGATGGAATGATACCACTGCCAAAACATTTTCTAAACAAACTATGAAGACAATTTAACAATTTAGGGCATTTGAGAACCTCATTAGATACCCCATCTATTCCCACTGCTTTATGTGCTTTAATCTTTCCAATTACTTTTTGCACCTCTTCAACATCAATGTCTCTGTTTAACAGATCATTACAACAGAACAGTGAATGATTCATGTCTCCAAGTGAAATCTTAGCACTACAGATATCAATCAGAAACTGATCATCAAACTGATGGGCGCTGTTACATGTAAACAAGTCTCTGTAATCTGTTTCCCACTTATTCAATACTTGATCAGTCTGAAATAAAGATTCTCCATTCTCTGTTATGATTTCCAATGGAATTGTCTTTTTTAATTTAGGACCAAGTGTCACGGATCGGGGTGAGGTGAAGGAGGACTCCATTGCACAGTACTGAAGGGCAAAATAATTTAATAACAAAAGTACAACATAAAGACAAGACAGACACAACCTGGGAGTAAACGGCCAGAGTCCGTGGTGATGATGAGTGTCCGGGTTATGGTGATTGGGGAGATGGAAGACATTGACCGGGTTATGGAGGTGACATAGATGAATGGTCCTGCACTGGCAGCTACAAGCCTCACCGCTTAAATAGTCACCGATTAGGAACGGCTTGCAGCTGCGCAGTGCAGGACCAGGTGAGTGTGGAAAATTGGGGGAAAGGTCACTGGAACGGAGGTCATGACAGTACCCCCCCCCTAAGGGGCGGCTCCTGAAGCCCCTAAAAAACAAAAAAAAACAAAACACAACCCCCCCCCCGTTGTCCAGAGCTTCTCCGAGCAGGGCGGCATGGTAACCTCCTGGTCGGAGTACCCTCTGGGCAGAGCGGTGTGGCATCCTTCTGGGCAGGGCGGTGTGGAAACCCCCTGGGCGGAGTACCCTCTGGGCGGAGCGGTGTGGAATCCCTTCTGGGCAGGGCGGTGTGGAAACCCCCTGGTGGAGTACCCTCTGGGCAGAGCGGTGTGGCATCCTTCTGGGCAGGGCGGTGTAGAAACCCCCTGGGCGGAGTACCCTCTGGGCAGAGCGGTGTGGAATCCCTTCTGGGCAGGGCGGTGTGGAAACCCCCTGGCGGAGTACCCTCTGGGCAGAGCGGTGTGGCATCCTTCTGGGCAGGGCGGTGTGGAAACCCCCTGGGCGGAGTACCCTCTGGGCAGAGCGGTGTGGAATCCCTTCTGGGCAGGGCGGTGTGGAAACCCCCTGGCGGAGTACCCTCTGGGCAGAGCGGTGTGGCATCCTTCTGGGCAGGGCGGTGTGGAAACCCCCTGGGCGGAGTACCCTCTGGGCAGAGCGGTGTGGAATCCCTTCTGGGCAGGGCGGTGTGGAAACCCCCTGGCGGAGTACCCTCTGGGCAGAGCGGTGTGGCATCCTTCTGGGCAGGGCGGTGTGGAAACCCCCTGGGCGGAGTACCCTCTGGGCAGAGCGGTAGCAGGAGCAACATGACTGGTCTGACTGAGGACCAAGGAGACTGATTGGGTGGGGTCACCACGGACTCTGGCTAGACAGGAACAAGACAAAACGAAGAAACGGGCAACAGGCAGGGACAGGAAACAGGCAGGCAGAAACGAACAACAAGCAAGGACAGGGGACAGAAGCCAGCAACGGGCAACAAGCAGGGACAGGGGACAGAAGCCGGCAACGGGCAACAGGCAGGGACAGGGGACAGAAGCCAGCAACGGGCAACAGGCAGGGACAGGGGACAGAAGCCAGCAACGGGCAACAGGCAGGGACAGGGGACAGAAGCCGGCAACGGGTAACAGGCAGGGACAGGGGACAGAAGCCGGCAACGGGCAACAGGCAGGGACAGGGGACAGAAGCCAACCACGGGCAACAGGCAGGGACAGGGAACAGAAGCCAACCACGGGCAACAGGCAGGGACAGGGGACAGAAGCCAACCACGGGCAACAGGCAGGGACAGGGAACAGAAGCCAACCACGGGCAACAGGCAGGGACAGGGAACAGAAGCCAACCACGGGCAACAGGCAGGGACAGAGGACAGAAGCGAGCAACGGGCAAGAGTCAGGAACAGGAACAGACAGAAATGACCAACGACAGACCAACGACAGACCAAGACCGACGAAAAGACACAACGCCAGGCGACAGGACAACTAGCCAGAAGACAAGACAACTAGCCAGAAGACAAGACAACAAGCCAGAAGACAAGACAAAAAGCCAAAAGACAAGACAAAAAGCCAAAAGACAAGACAAAAAGCCAAAAGACAAGACAAAAAGCCAAAAGACAAGACAAAAAGCCAAAAGACAAGACAAAAAGCCAGAAGACAAGACAAAAAGCCAGAAGACAAGACAAAAAGCCAGAAGACAAGACAAAAAGCCAGAAGACAAGACAAAAAGCCAGAAGACAAGACAAAAAGCCAGAAGACAAGACAAAAAGCCAGAAGACAAGACAAAAAGCCAGAAGACAAGACAAAAAGCCAGAAGACAAGACAAAAAGCCAGAAGACAAGACAAAAAGCCAGAAGACAAGACAAAAAGCCAGAAGACAAGACAAAAAGCCAGAAGACAAGACAAAAAGCCAGAAAACAAGACAAAAAGCCAGAAGACAAGACAAAAAGCCAGAAGACAAGACAAAAAGCCAGAAGACAAGACAAAAAGCCAGAAGACAAGACAAAAAGCCAGAAGACAAGACAAAAAGCCAGAAACACGGAACGCTAGCCAGAAACTCGGAACGCTAGCCAGAAACTCGGAACGCTAGCCAGAAACTCGGAACGCTAGCCAGAAACTCGGAACGCTAGCCAGAAACTCGGAACGCTAGCCAGAAACTCGGAACGCTAGCCAGAAACTCGGAACGCTAGCCAGAAACTCGGAACGCTAGCCAGAAACTCGGAACGCTAGCCAGAAACTCGGAACGCTAGCCAGAAACTCGGAACGCTAGCCAGAAACTCGGAACGCTAGCCAGAAACTCGGAACGCTAGCCAGAAACTCGGAACGCTAGCCAGAAACTCGGAACGCTAGCCAGAAACTCGGAACGCTAGCCAAAAACACGGAACGCTAGCCAAAAACACGGAACGCTAGCCAAAAACACGGAACGCTAGCCAAAAACACGGAACGCTAGCCAAAAACACGGAACGCTAGCCAAAAACACAGAACGCTAGCCAAAAACACAGAACGCTAGCCAAAAACACAGAACGCTTAAACCAGATACACAGAACGCTTAAACCAGATACACAGAACGCTTAAACCAGATACACAGAACGCTTAAACCAGATACACAGAACGCTTAAACCAGATACACAGAACGCTTAAACCAGATACACAGAACGCTTAAACCAGATACACAGAACGCTTAAACCAGATACACAGAACGCTTAAACCAGATACACAGAACGCTTAAACCAGATACACAGAACGCTTAAACCAGATACACAGAACGCTTAAACCAGATACACAGAACGCTTAAACCAGATACACAGAACGCTTAAACCAGATACACAGAACGCTTAAACCAGATACACAGAACGCTTAAACCAGATACACAGAACGCTTAAACCAGATACACAGAACGCTTAAACCAGATACACAGAACGCTTAAACCAGATACACAGAACGCTTAAACCAGATACACAGAACGCTTAAACCAGATACACAGAACGCTTAAGCCAGAAACACAGAACGCTTAAGCCAGAAACACAGAGACGCTTAAGCCAGAAACTCAGAAACGCTTAAGCCAGAAACACTGAACGCTTAAGGCAGAAACACTGAACGCTTAAGCCAGAAACACTGAACGCTTAAGCCAGAAACACTGAACGCTTAAGCCAGAAACACTGAACGCTTAAGCCAGAAACACTGAACGGGACAGAACGCAAGACTGGACAGACTTTAGACGGAACAGACAGGGGAAAACTAAAACAAAAAGGGTCCCTTCAGCACTGGCGGAGTCCAGATGGTGGCAGGACCATTCTGTCACGGATCGGGGTGAGGTGAAGGAGGACTCCATTGCACAGTACTGAAGGGCAAAATAATTTAATAACAAAAGTACAACATAAAGACAAGACAGACACAACCTGGGAGTAAACGGCCAGAGTCCGTGGTGATGATGAGTGTCCGGGTTATGGTGATTGGGGAGATGGAAGACATTGACCGGGTTATGGAGGTGACATAGATGAATGGTCCTGCACTGGCAGCTACAAGCCTCACCGCTTAAATAGTCACCGATTAGGAACGGCTTGCAGCTGCGCAGTGCAGGACCAGGTGAGTGTGGAAAATTGGGGGAAAGGTCACTGGAACGGAGGTCATGACACCAAGCTTATTTATTTCTCTCCAGAACTGCTGTTAATTATTACTTTGCAAATAATCCAACTGAAGAGCTTTCCCTCTCCTGTAACGTCTTTTATAAAGTCTTAATTTTTTGTCAAAATTGAACTGACAAGTTTTAAATATTTTATGTAACCTCTTCTTTAAGATTTGATCTTTGCATTTCAAAAAAGTTTTCTCAGCCAAACGAAGATTCCACCACATATTCTGCAGATCACTGTTCCAGTATGGCTGTTTAACACTGATTTTCTTTTGAGAGCCTTTTTGTTGCCTTTTTGTTCTTGGTCTATGTCTTTCAGTTTCCTTATCCAATATTGCACAGAGGGAATCATAGCAGTTATTTAAACCATCCTGTGTTTCAGCACTACTATCAAGTAGTTCTATGATACTATTTAATGACATATAACAAATCTCAGAATCAAGGAAATTATCATGCAACTTCCTTAGGGGTCTTTTATTTTGTAAAACAAATCCAAATTTGCTTTCAGGAATGATCTCTGCTCTATCTGCTGTTTTAAAGCACAGATAGAGTACAGAGTGGTCTGGTAGCCTACATTTATCATCCATCATATTCATTACAGCAGGGCCTAATCTATCCACCAGATCATGGGTAGGAAGGACTTTAAATTCA
>CM035792.1:43552400-43592400 GCA_020466265.1 Siphamia tubifer | reverse complement strand
CCCAATGCCCCTGACTATTGTGCTAACACCACATGCCGACCTCTCACCCACAGGCAACACGCTGGACAGAACGAAGGTAGGTAGCCCGACAGAGGACAACACCAGTCCTTGGCAAACCAGCCACACACGTCCTCACACCAAGGCCCACAGGGCCGAACTGCAGCTCTCTCTAGGCTTGTATGCCGCATGCACCTCACGGCCACGCCCACTCATTATTGGCCACAGGTGAGGGCAATGAGTGGTGAGGCAGGACCTGGAGAGAGACAGCAGGGCAAAACACACACAGATACACACAGAGGCCACAGGGCCGTAACATACACACACACACACACACACATACGCACATACACACACACACATACACACACACACATACACACACACACACACACACATACACACACACACACACACACATACACACACACACATACACACACACACATACATACACACACATACATTCACACACACACACACACACACACATACACACACACACATACACACACACACACACACACACACATACACACACACACACATACACACACACACATACATACACACACACACACACACACATACACACACATACATACACACACACACACATACATACACACACACCTGAACTGGACACACACACACATTTCTCTTTTATAATTGGGTGTAAAAAGCTGATAAAGTTCCAGGTAAAAAACTGACCATAACCAGAACACTCCTGTCGTCACCCTAAATGTTGTTTTCACTTCCTCACACTGAGGGAACAACTGGAGGCAGTTGTGCTACAGTATCTGCTTTCAGGCATGAGTTGGTGTTGAAGCATATCTGAGAAAATCCCCCTCCAAAAAAGTCCTCCTCCAAAGGGACTAATCCATCTATGAATGACCCTAAAGCCATCAGTCTTTAGTCCAAAGTGTCCAACATCTAAAGGTCACTGACCGTGGAATGAATTTATGTTCAGGAGCAGCTATAAAAATATCCCATAAACGCTGGGTGTCACGGTGCTCACCCATACCTTGTTATATTGAGTGGTGCACAGGCGTACATATGAACTATTCATCATTCCAAATATTAAAATGGATCTCAGCAGCGTATGGAATGGAACATAGTTGTGCTTGTATGTGCAAACATCAGCTGATGTTTAGATGTTTGTAACAATGACAGACGTTTATGTTGATGATTTATGTCCATATTCATGATTGATTCATGATGTTCATAAATAATCCCATTCCTCCAATAACCATAATAATAACTAGGGTACTACTGTATGGTACCATTTTCATGGTCATTGATTGGAAGCTCCAAAGGTGAGTTCAGGATGGTCTCAGTTCAATAAGTGGCCTCAGTCAGTGGTTTCAAACTGTTTCTGGATCATTCATAAAAAAAAAACTCCTATTGAAAAGTAACATACATATAGTTTCTGCACATTGTGGTAAGGAAATAATAATAAACACACACATTTTACCTGATTTGCCCACATTTTTTGTTGACTGTGACCTTTGACCTACATTCACCAACATTTAATGGGATCTATTCTAGACCACGTTGCACCTTTCTTCAAACTTTTATGATAAGTTTTCGAATAGTTTTTGTTTAAATTTGCTGATAAACAGACAGACAATAACCCTCTCCCCTTTGGGAGGTGGAATAAAAATGGAACAAATACTATTAATACTATTAATACTACTACTAATAATAATGGATTACATTTATACAGCACTTTTCTATGAGTGTACAGTGGATTCATTATTCATTCACTCTCACATTGTCCCTCATAAACTACATGTGTATCCACAGACAGACAACATCCATGTATCACATAACAGGAGGGAAGGAGGGGAACTGTTTTGCCCAAGGACAAAACAGCAGATGACTAGGCTGAGCAGGATTCAAACTACCAACCTTGAACCATCAATTAAGATGATGTGGAATAAAGTGTTTTAATCACTAATCAATAACAGATTTAATCAGCTCTCCCCAATTATGCACATTTGCATAAAAAATATGCAAAGTCATTGTTTCTGGGTAATGTGTGGAAAACCTTTATTGATTATTCATGTTATTGGAAAATTAAAACAGTTTGATATCAGTAATCAACTTAAGAATTGCCTTTTTTTTAACTTGATCTTATTGTTAAATTATGACCATTTACTCATCACTGTGGTGTCATCCCTTCCAAAGATACTGAGATTGACTGAGAGACGCATGCATCCATATAAAGTGGGCGGGGCTTCAATAACGCAGTGTGTAAACCATCCCTTTTAACCCAATATCACTGCCCCAAATCCCATCACTCTTTAGCGATACAGTGAGACAGGAGTGAGACAGACATGAATAAAAGCACTAATAACTAGTGACCTGAGACATAATTAATTAATTACAACTTTGGAAACCAAACAAATCACATACTCTGAATGAGGGATACATTATTTCTTGTAATATGACAATATGAAAGAAATGAGACAAACATAAACAACGAATTGCATTGAATGTGAGTGTACGTATGAGCCCCTTTATACTCTTACACTATGTAAGATGAGTCTAGTTTGGAGTCAGAGAAAGAAAACAGATGACAGATGCTTCTGGTTGTTAGTGAAAAATGATGAACTAGAGAAGTTAACCAGATAATTAGTCTAGTAAACACATTATCTTCTTGATGCAGACAAACTGCATTTTACACTAATTATTTACCTATATTGATACGGTTAGTGGATCGAACAGACATTAAACAGTTGAAATCAGAAGGTGGTCTTGGTGTCCAGTAGCTGTTTGGGTCTTTATGGGTTAAATCATCTTGAATTTATAATACGTCACTGCAGGAGCTGAAATTAAGTAAAACAATCATTCATATTAAGCAGCTTTTTAAAGCAGAAACTGTATTAAATTAATCCTAACAGTAGTTATGTGGAATTGAAATTAAGATTGTTGAAAATATTTGGTTTTGTGCAGAGGAAATGTCCTTGTCTGACGATACAAAGACCTTGTCAGAGAATGGGATATTCTTATCTTTGAGTGGAATGTCCTTGTCAAAAGCACTATTCTATGAATGGGATGGCCCTCTGGATTAATATGGTTCTGTAAAACCTCAGTACAAATTGTCTGGGGTTGAATGTAAGTCACGTGCAAAGGTTTCACATTCACTTTTGTAACAATTTGATTAATATTCCTAGTAATGACATGGAATGAAACCTGTAAAAATCCTTGTAATTACTTTCCAATGGAGAAGTGAAGTGAGCTCTAAAATATGGAGTAAATGTTTTAACCTTGGAACAACTTTTATTTTATGTGGGTTCATGTCTCACTTCGTCTTGTTTTGCTTCCTGGAACAGGTGTTTGGAACGCCCCCTTTTTTTGATGACACCCCATGTGTCCCTCCTGTTTATCTTCCCTGTTAAATCGTCAGTTTGTTTTTGTCCCACCACAGCAAATGAGACGTTTGTTTTCTTGTCTTTGTCTCTCTGATGTTTGGTCTGTTGTCTCTTCCTTTGTCTGAATCTGCTTCATGTTGTTGGACCTGGAATCCTCCATAACTCTGAGTTCTGCCCTCCTGTTATGACCCTCACCTGTACACCGGTAACGTCCATGAGTTTTTCCCTGTCTGGTTCTGACCCTGATCTGCTCTTTGACCTCACCTCTTTCTTTGACCTTACCTCTTTGATCTCACCTCTTTGACCTCACCTCTTTCTTTGATCTCACCTCTTTGATCTTACCTCTTTGACCTCACCTCTTTGATCTCACCTCTTTGACCTCACCTCTTTGACCTCACCTCTTTCTTTGACCTCACCTCTTTGACCTCACCTCTTTCTTTGACCTCACCTCTTTGACCTTACCTCTTTGATCTCACCTCTTTGACCTCACCTCTTTCTTTGATCTCACCTCTTTGATCTTACCTCTTTGACCTCACCTCTTTGACCTCACCTCTTTGACCTTACCTCTTTCTTTGACCTCACCTCTTTGATCTCACCTCTTTGACCTCACCTCTTTGACCTTACCTCTTTGATCTCACCTCTTTGACCTTACCTATTTGACCTCACCTCTTTGACCTTACCTCTTTGACCTCACCTCTTTGACCTCACCTCTTTCTTTGACCTTACCTCTTTGATCTCACCTCTTTGATCTTACCTCTTTGACCTCACCTCTTTGACCTTACCTCTTTGACCTCACCTCTTTGACCTCACCTCTTTGATCTCACCTCTTTGATCTCACCTCTTTGATCTCACCTCTTTGACCTTACCTCTTTGACCTCACCTCTTTGACCTTACCTCTTTGACCTTACCTCTTTGACCTCACCTCTTTCTTTGACCTTACCTCTTTGACCTCACCTCTTTGACCTTACCTCTTTGATCTCACCTCTTTGACCTCACCTCTTTCTTTGACCTTACCTCTTTGACCTTACCTCTTTGACCTCACCTCTTTGATCTCACCTCTTTGACCTCACCTCTTTGACCTCACCTCTTTGACCTCACCTCTTTGACCTTACCTCTTTGACCTTACCTCTTTGACCTCACCTCTTTCTTTGACCTTACCTCTTTGACCTCACCTCTTTGACCTTACCTCTTTGACCTTACCTCTTTGACCTCACCTCTTTGACCTCACCTCTTTGACCTCACCTCTTTCTTTGACCTTACCTCTTTGACCTTACCTCTTTGACCTCACCTCTTTGACCTCACATCTTTGACCTCACCTCTTTGACCTCACCTCTTTGACCTTACCTCTTTGACCTTACCTCTTTGACCTCACCTCTTTCTTTGACCTTACCTCTTTGACCTCACCTCTTTGACCTTACCTCTTTGACCTTACCTCTTTGACCTCACCTCTTTGACCTCACCTCTTTGACCTCACCTCTTTGATCTCACCTCTTTGACCTCACCTCTTTGACCTCACCTCTTTGACCTCACCTCTTTGACCTCACCTCTTTGACCTCACCTTTGCCCTATTTTCTAGTTGCTTCCTTAATTAAACCCTGTCCAGTGACACGTGTGGAAGCAGCACCCCCATTATTTATTTATTTATTTAAGCTGTTCCAACTGAATTCTGGTCTGTGAGTCCTGCATGTGGGTCCCATTTGTCTCGGGTGCCGTATCAAAACTCTTTCCATCCCAGGGTGGTCTTACATATGGAACGCCTGAAAAATCCCTCCAAATTAAAGCTCCAGCTGTTCTTCAATTTTTGAAGTGCAGATAAAAAAAGTCTCTGTAAAGGTAACCCCCATGGTAACCATGGTAACCTCTTAGCTCTTTACACTTCAATATTGTAATATTTGTAAAAAACGTCAGTTTTTAGAGGATTTTTTTCCTATGACAGTGTTTATGTGCTTGTTTTTTTTTGTTTCTTTTTTGAGGAAATTTGGGTAATTATCAAGTTTTCCAAAGTGGCTACATTTGACTTTTTTGGGGGAAAAAATAATAAATAGCTGAATGCTTCAAATACACATACTTTGGCAAAAATGATGAAAATAACTTTTTCACATTGAAGTCAGTTTTAATTCTGGTCAATTGGTCTGTTCTGTGTGTGTGTGTGTGTGTGTGAGCATGTTTAACTGTGTGTGTGTGTGTGTGTGTGCGTGTGTCCATGTTTAACTGTGTGTGTGTGTGTGTGTGCGTGTTTAACTGTGTGTGTGTGTTTAACTGTATGTGTGTGTGTTTAACTGTGTGTGTGTGTGTGTGTTTAAGTGTATGTGTGTGTGTGTGTGTTTAAGTGTATGTGTGTGTGTTTAACTGTGTGTGTGTGTGTGTGTGTGTGTGTTTAAGTGTATGTGTGTGTGTGTGTTTAACTGTATGTGTGTGTGTGTTTAACTGAGTGTGTGTGTGTGTGTGTTTAACTGAGTGTGTGTGTGTGTGTGTGTGTGTGTGTGCGTGTTTAACTGTGTGTGTGTGTGTGTTTAACTGAGTGTGTGTGTGTGTGTGTGTTTAACTGAGTGTGTGTGTGTGTGTGTGTGTGTTTAACTGTGTGTGTGTGTGTGTTTAACTGTGGGTGTGTGTGTGTGTGTTTAACTCTATGTGTGTGTGTGTGTGTGTGTTCAGCTCCTCATTGTCTGTCACCACTGATTACAAATGCAACCTAATTTGTTGGAACATCAGTAAAATGTTTTCTATGGTTATCTTTTATGTATTTACAGAGGGAAATTTGAGGAATGACCAATTTTTCCAAAGTAGTTACATTTGGGGGGGGGGTGTGAATAACAGTTTGCTTCAAATCTGCATATTTTAGCTAAAACTGTGAATTGTAAAATAAGGTCCACTCTATATTCTGTTCTGCTTCTGTTTGCTCCTGCTCTTCTATGAACATGTATTATTGCACAGTATCATCAACTCAGTGTCAAAGCAAAGACAATGTTGGGGGTTCTTTCACAGTGTGTAACCCCACAGTCTGTTGTTCTGCTGAATGTGAAATGACATTGTCGTATATCCTGGTGTTCTATTGACCTGTCACCACAGATTAGAAATACGACCTCATGTGTTCAAACATAGATGATTGTTCAGATGACGACCTTCTAAAGACAAATGTATCATATGTTGCTTTTCTGGAAAACAACCTTTAGTGTACATGGACATTTGGACAGATGAGTTTATTTGCTTTCATTCAATATGCAACAAGTGGAGGTGCATCAAGCATGTTTCAACATTAGTGCAGATCAGGTATTAAGAACTGGCCAGTTACAATAATGATATGAACTAAAGCCATGAATATACAAGAGAACAACTGTAGCACAACTGTAGCACAACTGTAGAACAACTGTAGCACAACTGTAGCACAACTGTAGAACAACTGTAGCACAACTGTAGAACAACTGTAGAACAACTGTAGCACAACTGTAGAACAACTGTAGCACAACTGTAGAACAACTGTAGCACAACTGTAGCACAACTGTAGCACAACTGTAGAACAACTGTAGCACAACTGTAGAACAACTGTAGAACAACTGTAGTACAACTGTAGCACAACTGTAGCACAACTGTAGCACAACTGTAGAACAACTGTAGCACAACTGTAGAAGAATGGTAGAACAACTGTAGAACTGTAGAACAACTGTAGAACAACTGTAGCACAACTGTAGAACAACTGTAGCACAACTGTAGAACAACGGTAGAACAACTGTAGAACAACTGTAGCACAACTGTAGCACAACTGTAGCACAACTGTAGCACAACTGTAGCACAACTGTAGAACAACTGTAGAACAACTGTAGCACAACTGTAGCACAACTGTAGAACAACTGTAGCACAACTGTAGAACAACTGTAGAACAACTGTAGAACTGTAGCACAACTGTAGAACAACTGTAGCACAACTGTAGCACAACTGTAGAACAACTGTAGAACAACTGTAGAACTGTAGCACAACTGTAGCACAACTGTAGAACAACTGTAGCACAACTGTAGAACAACTGTAGCACAACTGTAGAACAACTGTAGCACAACTGTAGCACAACTGTAGAACAACTGTAGCACAACTGTAGCACAACTGTAGCACAACTGTACAACAACTGTAGCACAACTGTAGAACAACTGTAGAACAACTGTAGCACAACTGTAGAACAACTGTAGAACAACTGTAGAACAACTGTAGCACAACTGTAGAACAACTGTAGAACAACTGTAGAACTGTAGCACAACTGTAGAACAACTGTAGAACAACTGTAGCACAACTGTAGAACAACTGTAGCACAACTGTAGAACAACTGTAGCACAACTGTAGCACAACTGTAGAACAACTGTAGCACAACTGTAGCACAACTGTACAACAACTGTAGCACAACTGTAGAACAACTGTAGAACAACTGTAGCACAACTGTAGAAGAACGGTAGAACAACTGTAGAACAGCTGTAGCACAACTGTAGCACAACTGTAGCACAACTGTAGAACAACTGTAGAACAACTGTAGAACAACTGTAGCACAACTGTAGCACAACTGTAGAACAACTGTAGCACAACTGTAGAACAACTGTAGAACAACTGTAGCACAACTGTAGAAGAACGGTAGAGCAACTGTAGAACAACTGTAGAACTGTAGCACAACTGTAGAACAACTGTAGCACAACTGTAGAAGAACGGTAGAACAACTGTAGAAGAACGGTAGAACAACTGTAGAACTGTAGAACAACTGTAGAACAACTGTAGCACAACTGTAGAACAACTGTAGAACAACTGTAGCACAACTGTAGAACAACTGTAGAACAACTGTAGAACTGTAGCACAACTGTAGAACAACTGTAGAACAACTGTAGCACAACTGTAGAACAACTGTAGCACAACTGTAGAACAACTGTAGCACAACTGTAGCACAACTGTAGAACAACTGTAGCACAACTGTAGCACAACTGTACAACAACTGTAGCACAACTGTAGAACAACTGTAGAACAACTGTAGCACAACTGTAGAACAACTGTAGAACAACTGTAGAACAACTGTAGCACAACTGTAGAACAACTGTAGAACAACTGTAGAACTGTAGCACAACTGTAGAACAACTGTAGAACAACTGTAGCACAACTGTAGAACAACTGTAGCACAACTGTAGCACAACTGTACAACAACTGTAGCACAACTGTAGCACAACTGAACAACAACTGTAGCACAACTGTAGAACAACTGTAGAACAACTGTAGAAGAATGGTAGAACAACTGTAGCACAACTGTAGAACAACTGTAGCACAACTGTAGAACAACTGTAGCACAACTGTAGCACAACTGTAGCACAACTGTAGAACAACTGTAGCACAACTGTAGCACAACTGTAGAACAACTGTAGCACAACTGTAGAAGAACGGTAGAACAACAGTAGAACAACTGTAGAATAACTGGAGCACAACTGTAGAAGAACGGTAGAACAACGGTAGAACAACTGTAGAACAACTGGAGCACAACTGTAGAACAACTGTAGCACAACTGTAGAACAACTGTAGAACAACTGTAGCACAACTGTAGAAGAACGGTAGAGCAACTGTAGAACAACTGTAGAACTGTAGCACAACTGTAGCACAACTGTAGAACAACTGTAGAACAACTGTAGCACAACTGTAGAAGAACGGTAGAACAACTGTAGAACTGTAGAACAACTGTAGAACAACTGTAGCACAACTGTAGAACAACTGTAGCACAACTGTAGAACAACGGTAGAACAACGGTAGAACAACTGTAGCACAACTGTAGAAGAACGGTAGAACAACTGTAGAACAGCTGTAGCACAACTGTAGAACAACTGTAGCACAACTGTAGAACAACTGTAGCACAACTGTAGAAGAACGGTAGAACAACAGTAGAACAACTGTAGAACAACTGGAGCACAACTGTAGAACAACTGTAGCACAACTGTAGAACAACTGTAGAACAACTGTAGCACAACTGTAGAAGAACGGTAGAGCAACTGTAGAACAACTGTAGAACTGTAGCACAACTGTAGCACAACTGTAGAACAACTGTAGCACAACTGTAGAAGAACGGTAGAACAACTGTAGAACTGTAGAACAACTGTAGAACAACTGTAGAACAACTGTAGAACTGTAGAACAACTGTAGAACAACTGTAGCACAACTGTAGAACAACTGTAGCACAACTGTAGAACAACTGTAGCACAACTGTCGAACAACGGTAGAACAACTGTCCACTGGACTGACCATTATGCATCAGAGGGTTCAAATAATGTCAGTTATATCCCTGGACCAGGACATGAGGCTGGTCAGAGGTTAACTCCTTGGTTACTTCCACGTGCGTCATTTGTCATGTAAGGACACTTGACACAGACGACTGAGTGAATGTGAAGTGGACCTCTGGTGAAACAGGATAGGAAGCGGGAGTTTCTCGGAGGGATTTGTGAGACGGCAAATTACGTGTATGACAGCTGATGTGACTTACAAATGCTGAGCAAAGAAATGAAATCCTTCAAGGAATCAGTTCAAATAATAAATATTGGGTTGTACTTTGACAGCATGTGGAATGTTTCATCACCATGGCCTCCATGTGATGATCCATGCCCAAATCCAAAAGCTCGTCTACATTACAGCTGAATAAAACACAGTACAACTCCAAATAATTGGCGGGGCTTTTATTACTTCTGACAATAAAGGGCATCTGACACGCAACAAAAACAAGCATTTATTCCTTAAGATGATGTGATGTATCTGTGACAAGCCAACAACATACCATTTATTGTGGTATTTTTTGGAGCTCAAACATTTGTCAGAACTGACAAAACATGACATTTCCCTTGTGATTACACGAGACATGCTGCTATTTAAGACTGCATTTAATGGAAATGTAATGGTACGTCTTCTTTTTTTTACCCCCTATCATACTGCAACACACACAACAAAAAAAAAAAAAAACAAATTGTTGCCGAGAGGATGGTTGTCAAAAATAAGCTGGTGGACGTCCGGTGAAGTTAAAGCAAACTGACAACGGGAGGGTAGTGGACAGATGATGCAAAGTACAGTTTGAGAAGGACATTTGAAGCTGCAAGACTGGGTTTGTGTGTTTTATTTCATGGTTAACTTAAAAATAAATAAAGACAAACCACACAGTACCATATAAAATGAACCCTTTACATTGTACCATGACTTTTTAAAGGAGACCTATTATGCTGATCCGTGTTTTTCTACATACATACAATGCTATAATTATCGGACGTCAACTGCAAACCTCAGCAAAGTTACAAAACATGAGCTATAGTGTTTATGCCGTTATCCTACAACGCGGTCTGAACGGGTTAGCTCTTAGCTTAGCTGTAAATCCACTGCAACAGCCACACTTCTACTTCCTCTCATGTTGCCTCCAATGTCTCCGGAGGCGGAGCCTCTTTGGCAGGGGGGACTCTGGATCTGACTGGTGTAGCAGACCCAGGTTCTGTAGAACAGTCCACGTCTCTGGGCTTGAGGAGTCCAAGTTTGGACCAGTTGCACCGTTGGGCTCAACTGTTGATACTAACAGGTGGAGAACTGAGCGTTAAAGTGTCTGTGTTACCATGGAGACACAGCAGCCACTCTGTGATGAATGAGGGTCAAAGGTCACCAAAAGCATCATGGGTAGCTCCCTCATAGCCAATGGGATGATACGTACAGTACGTATGTGACGTATTTACGTACATTACGTAGTTACATATAGTAATGTACTGTATTTATGTCTCAGATGTTTCAGTTTCCTTTTCGTAAATAGAATTTTCTGTCGTATTCAGAGACGAAAAATGCAGGTAAGTGTTTTTTTTAACTTGGATTTTTCGTTCACTCAGTCTTTTGTAAGTAGAAGAACCACTGTATATCACTTTCTCTGGCTTAACTTAATCATTTAACCACCTACTTGGATATCTCCCATATCTTTCTTTTTATTTTCCATATGTACTTCACTGTAGGTTTGGCTCATGCTGCTGCTGCACTAATTTTATTCAAGGTCCAGATTGTGGTTAGAATGGGAAGGACAGAGAAATGGACATTCTCATCGTCCTCTCATGCCAGTCCACACGCTTGATCACTTGCAACCATAGACGTGGTGGATTTTTTTTTTTTAATGAGTGAGATCCAGATGGAATTCTATACAGTTTAACCTTGTCCTTGTGACGATTCTTACAACTGACAACACAACACCTTTAGGTCTGTCATCTGTACAAACAACAGTGTTTCCATGCAGTTTTTTGAGTCCGGTCTGTGCGAGCAACTTCCAACGTTTAAATGATGTTGACTGTGAAGGGGTCTACACTCAGCTTTTATACAGAAACAATCTTAAAAAACAAACAGTAGAAAACAGACCAATCACAAATTAAAGCAGAAAGAATAAAAAGTAATCAAACATTAAAAGCAAACTTAAATTAATGAGTTTTTAAAAGGGATTTAATAGTGTTGAGGTCGGAACAGAGACGGATGGTTGTGGGGAGTGAGTTCCAGAGGTTTGGGGCGGCTACAGAAAACAAAACCAAATTCTATGCCTTGATGAAGATCAACATGAGGACGAATTAAAACCATGTTGTTGGAATGAACACCAACATGACCTACACCAGGCCTAGGGCCCACTATAGGTCGTCACCCCCTCTACAGTGAACCAAACGCTCCACCACTAGAGCACTGGGGGTCGAGCAGCCACTACCTTCAAGCTGCTCTCGGAGCTCCAGTAAACGTACAGGAGTCATTTCAGCAGTTCCACAGACGGATACAATGACCTACTGTATGTCCACCTGGCGTGGACAGTATATCCAATCAAATTTCACCCACTGTTGTGTCTTCATATAGTCAAAGACTTCCTCCTAAAAATGGTCATCTAAATATAGATGGAAAATGTATGCCACTTTTGCGTCTTGTGTTTTCGTCGTTACTGTTTCAACATAGCCTAAAACGTCCAGGACAGTGGACACGAGGACCAGGGTTCAAGACTGCTGAAAAAAATACATAAGCCTTGAATTCATAAATGAATTCAGACTTTCAGGTTAGAATATATCCACGTTGATGGTTTTTTTTCTTTAATTTTTAAAGATGAGATATTTATTACAGGTACAGAGACATACCAGCAATTCTGTTTTATCCAACCTGTTCACCTGACGCTCTTTCAATTCAACAAGTTAGTTTTTTTAACCACTAGAAGAGGTGCAGTGCACTGCTTGAATTTAAATTCATTCTTTTATTTAGTTTTGAGAATTTGGGGAAATCCATTTCTCAAACACTATTCATCAGAATATTTTCAAATTTGACATGTTTTTATGTATAGGGTACCTATCTGAATTTTGAATTTAAGACTCAAAATTAATCCGGGGTAGAAGGGTATTTGTAAGTCACTGCCCACTGTTTCATTTACCGCTTAAACTGTATCTGGTTAAAAACTGGAAAATCAAAAAGTTGGAAAACAAAATAAATCACTTTCCATTTCCCTCCTCTTATTGTTGAACTTTTTGTTGTTGTTCGTCCGTCGTAGTTGACGATGACCAATAAACATCACATCAGCTCTTGTGTGTCCGGCTGTGGCTCACACGTCCTATACGGGCTCTGAAGGTTCTGCCACAGGTCGGGCACAGGTGGGTTTCTGGAGTCAGGTATGTGGGGGCAGCTCTGGAAGCGTGTTTCCTCACTGCTTCTGCGATCCTGGTTTGCTCGTAGAGGGAAGCACCGCTGCTGATGTGGCTACGCCAGGCAGCACGGTTTTGGGCTGCTGATTCCCAAGTAGATGTGTCAATGTTGAAAGTCTTAAGAGAGGTTTTCAGTGTGTCTTTAAAGCGCTTTTTCTGTCCTCCTACTGAGCGCTTGCCTTCTACCAGTTCACTATACAGACATCTCTTCGGTAGCCGTGTGTCAGGCATCTTTACCAAGTGGCCTGTCCATCTGACTTGGGCTCTCCTCAACAGTGTGTGGATGCTTGTCAGACCGGCCCGCTGGAGGACCTCTGTGTCTGGGACTTTGTCTTACCAGGTGATCTTCATGAGTCTTTTCAGGCAATTTATGTGAAAGCGATTGAGCTTTCTGGCATGGCTTGCGTAGATCGTCCATGTTTTGCAGGCATACAGTAGTGATGGCAGTACAACTGCCCTGTACACTTTTATCTTTGTGCTCAGTCTAATGCCTCTCCTCTCCCACACTGAGGCTCGCAGACGTCCGAGCTTGCCAGAGCAATCTGTGCGTCAAACTCATCGTCTATGTTTACAGACCTGGAGAGTGTGCTGCCAAGGTACTTGAATTTTGCAACTACCTTTAGTGATTCCCCATTTACAGTATTGTTGAACTAATATTCAATAAAATACATAATAAAGTGGATGTGTGTTACAATATGGATGTTCATGGTCCAACAGTGGACCTGGTAAGGTTGTACTGGCTTTTGAGGGTCTCCTCAGCACCATCAGGACCTTCAGCAGGTGTTCAGTCCAACATGTGGTCCACTTCATCTGCTGCTCAGTTCCCTCTATTGAGTTGCTATACAACAAAAGATGAGAGGCGCTGTTGTGTATGAAAACACCCATGATGGTAATTTAGAGACTCGGGAGAAATTATGAATGGACCACAAGAAACAAACCGTCCCTTTTTGTTTTGTTTTTAATCTCAGTGTTTGTTCAGTGCCACAATGTATTAGCATGTTGAAAAGTGTCACTTGGTGTCTTCAGTTCTCAAAGAAACTCTAATGTTCACTTTCAGGCAGCAGTTAATCACAAGTGCTCATGAAGTCTCCAAAGGAAAAACATGACTAATACTCTTGGCCTGGCTGCCCACGCCCACTGTGGAGCAAAGCACTCCACTGTCAGCGGCTAAAGTGGCACTCTGGCCACACTGGACACTGAATATAAAGCAGCTGTTGCTTCTGGATAAAAGGCTGTGCTTCTGAAATTAAAACAGTCCAACAGTCCTTTTAGTTTCCAGTTCCTCATCTGCACACGTACCTGCTGTCATTTTCAAACCAGAGGTGACTGCTTTTACAACCACCTCCACTTTCTGTTCCATTTGCTGAATCTTTTTGGCTTTTTAAAATACTGTTGAAATCTATACTTTAGACAAATGTTTTATGTTTTCAGTCAGTATCATTAAGCATAAGAATTTATCTGTCTTTGTGTTTATATATTATGTTTATTTTTGCTTTACTGTATGTTCAGTATTTTAAAAGTTGAATGAAGGGGGATCTTTGAAAACCTTTATTTCAATAAATCTAATAAGATAACTCCAAAAGGTTATGGGTGAGGGTTACTGTTTTCCACAACTTAAACCTGATAACAGGTGAATTAAAAGTACTAATTTAGCTCAACTCAAATATGTGCAATTAATTAGACTCACAGTTTTCTATTAAAATAAATCAATTCTTTTCAGTTGTTAAGACTTAAAAATGAAAGACTTTAAACCAGTGGAATAAGTAAACATTCAGACCATTTACCTGAATAAATGGTAAATGTCTGCACTTCTATAGTTCTTTTCCACCTCATGGTGCTGAACGCACTTTACATTGGCCTCACATTCACCCATTCACAGGCAATGGAACAAGTAAAAATTGTCTTGGTAAGATTTCTTGAAATCAGATTTTCCAGATCTATTGTCTAAAAATAAGTTCTTATATCGCACTGAAAAGTTACTCTTAGGTGAGTATGTCTTATTTTCAGTGTGGTGACATGTTTTGACTAGAAATGAGAAAAATACACTTGATAAGATCGTGATTTTTGCAGTGTGTGCATTCTGTCTGAGTGTGTGTTTTCATTCCAATGACAGAACCAGGTCCTTTTTGAAACTTTAATTCCACTTATATCACATTCTTCCTGCAGTCCTGTACCTCTGCACTGAACCTGTGTCTCATTAGGAACAATAATATTTCAGGTCGAAGAACCACATGTGGCAAAGAAAAAAGAACTATATGTGACCCACCACCAGTAAACCAGGCATAAGTGTGTGTAAATCCAAACAGAGTTATGTGTGTATCTTGGTAGAGTGGAAACTAAGGTTTAAGATGGTGAAAAAATGATGTTTCTATCACAAGTAGAACCAAAGTTATGGTCATTTTAATATCCACATTTGGACATATTTTACAATTTGCATATTTTTAGATATTGTCCGTTAAAGTTTTGGACTGTTTTGGGGTAGGAAGTCCTTAGCAACGCATAATAATTTGTATCCGATTGACACAAATTGTTGACAGATGTTAAAGGACACTCTGATGGACATGTCACAGAAGTTTTATATATTATAATAATAGGACAGAAGTGTGACGTATTATAATCATTTGGCTTACACCATTGGACAGAACATTCAATATAAGCTTTTACCTCGTACCAAACACTTGGGTGTTTACCCACGGAACGGAGATCGTTTTGTTCGGCGAAAAGAGGTGGAAGTCGTCTTTGTCTTTGCTCAGCAATACCTGAACTTTTGTCACCGCTTAAATAATTGACTCAATAAACACCTTTATTGATTGGATTTCAATGTAATGACCACAGGAAGTGAACATAGAGGTGTTAAGGTACCGTTTTTTGATAAGGTGTAAACACTAATAACAAATCACCTTCCAGCCTAAATTTGGCTGTAGCTCTGAACGGCTCAGCGCCACTTATGCCTGGTTTGGTGGTGGTGGGTCACAGTTGTCCATGATACTATACAAGGTTTTAAATTAGCAACAATGGTAGAAGCTACATCTTATTTCTATGGTAACAGAGATACTGTGTATGTCTGTTACTGTGCCTGAGCAAAACTCAAAATACCTCGATAATAAAATGTGATATTTTTTACTATGACGCTCATATTAAGTGAAAACACTTTAATGCATAAGGACAAACGTAGCACATTTGACTGGTCAAACTGGTCTGAGGATGAAAAACACAGTAACAATTATGAGTATTATGTCATCTTTACATACAGGGATATTCAGAAAGAAAGAAAGGATTTCATTATGTAAAATTTTAATAAGGAGAAGCCAAGTCACAAGTATTCAACTCACAATCAACTGTCCCATGTGGGCAGGACCTGCAGCGTGGACGATGGAAATGCGATCATATCAGCATCATATTTAATCACTGTTGTTGTTCAATGTTTGAGGTCATCGAGGTTACGTCAAATGGTCACTGACTCATTTCACGATGCTACTTGAGACCTGAAGCATGCGTCATGACGCAGTGCTTTCTCTTTTTCCAAATTAAAATTCCAGACTTTTTCCAAACCGATATTTTTCCACCAAGACCTTGACTTGATGTACTTTTATATTTGTGTGTCTCCTGCTTCCTTCACTGGTTGTCATTGTACCAATCGTGTTTCTTAGAAAAGTAGATTTTTTTTTTTATATTCACAAAAAATATATTTCATAATGATTTCAGCTCATGCAAAAATTCTACTAGAGGATTGTTTCTCATACTTTTTTAAGACTTTCACTCAAAATTCAAGACTTCTCAAGGTTTGGAAAAGATGCCATACTTTTCAAGACTTTCAAGACTTGCACAAGCGTTCAAATGAAGTTGGTTGCATCTTTTTGAATAATTCTGTATGTTTCAGATTCTGGGTGACAGTGGCTACAGACAGAAGGTTGCTGGTTCTACTCCCACACCAGACCTTTCTGTGTGGAGTTTATATGTCCTCCTCATGTCCATGTGGGTTTTCTCCAGGTACTCTGGCTCCTCCCACCATCCAAACACTTGCACCGATAGGTTAACTGGTTAACTAGTTAACTGGTTAATGTAAATCACCCATAGGTGTGAATGTGACAGTGATTGTTTGTTTATATATGTTCAGTCCTGAGATGAACTGGAGACTCATACAGGGTGACCTCTGACCCCGCCTTCACCCATTGGAGCTTGAATAGGCCCCCAATGACCCCCATGGCCCTAGTTAGGATAAAGCGGGTTCAGAAGATGGGTGGGTTTCAGATTCAGGTGTCAGAAGTCCACCTTACAATGCATCTTAAAACTGAGACGTTTCCACACCTCTTACACAAACTGGCAGATCATTTTTGTTCTACATACACAGATGAATAAAAAGTGTGGATGTGAGTCTGTATACAGAAGGGATCTGTGTGAAACTATCGATCATTCACACATACTGTGACAGTGTCCTTGGATGAACATTGGGGCTGGTGGCCAATTGCCTCAGAGTCGAGAGATTAGCCTAGTTTTCTGTCAAACAAAAGAACGAGGGAAAGACAAGAGATGCATGAAAAAGAAGACAGATAACTGGACTGAATGAAGGGGGGGGGGGTTGAATTCTTTGCCTCATTTACTAAATTTTCATTCCGGCTGCATATCATGTTGGCTAACTCTGTGAAGGTGTGACCTGGAAGAACTCTGCAGATTAGCCTAGTTTAGTATTTTTGAGGAAAGAGGAACAATGAAGGCAGAATGAAAGACACAGGGGGAGTACAGTTCCTTAGACAAAGACATTTTTGTATCTACTTTTGCAGACATAAAACACTTAGAGGCCTGAGATAACAGCAGGACCTGAGACAATGGCTGCTATTACTTATTGATCGACCATGAGCGGACCTCTTCACTCCGGTCTGTCTTGTCTGACTCGATCACAGTTCTCAAACTCCAGTCCTCGTGGGCCGCTGCTCCGCCTGTTTTCGATGTTTTGTCCCCATGTTGGAAAATGGGGAGCATCTAAAACAGGGCTTTTCAAAGTGTGGGATAGTGAGCCTCCCCTAAAAGAAAGAAAGAAACAGATTTCTTAAAATTATGTTTTACAATTTTTCCATTCCATTTCCAGTCTACCAGTCAAAAATTTTCTAAATATAGGATTAAGTGACATGTGCAGTGGAGGGTGTAATGTATTAAAGCAGTCCAAGTATTTCAGAGGAATACATGCACATAATGACTGTGTTCCCTTGAGGTCACTGTATGCAGGTTTGCTAAAAAAAAAAAAAAAAAATTGATGAAGACCTTTTTTTGCTTCCATGAAATTATATAGTACAATTGAACCTTTTTTTTTTTTTTACAAAGAAAGCAAGTATGGGCAAGTCATAAGAAGAGCAGTCCAGATACTTATATGCCAATAGCTTTGTGTGGAACGTATGTTTGTGATGGACTTAATTTGGTCAGAAATCCTGGTTAGCCGGAGACTGGACTTCTTCTTAAGGTTTTTCATTTTTGTTAAACTCTCTATGTAGATACTGTAAAGACGATAACCAATAGATTTATGACTCTTTTTGTGACTGCATTGTTGTTTACGTTGTGATGAATAAAACTATAATTGTACTGCTGTGTGGTTTTAGAACATAATTGTCACTGTATATAAATAGTGTATCTTGGCAAGGACAGAAATCAACAAAAATGGAGCTGGATGTTGTACAGCAGCCATCGTCATGGATTTAATAAGTTCATGTGGTTAAAGATAATTGCTTTTTTACATCAGGTGGCATGTGAACTAATTTACCTGAGGAGAAGAGCTCAGATGAAGTTCAAATAGATTAAAAGATGAGTATTATACATTTGCATATAATTTACATCCAGTAGGCAGAAAAAGGCTTAAACAGTAGTTTTCACATCCACATGGAATGAATAATGTTCAGTCTGTGATTAATGGATGACAGTGTTTTTGAAACTCTAGTCAACTGAATAATAATGGAACTGAAGGATAGGTAGACAGACAGACAGACAGACAGACAGACAGACAGACAGATAGATAGATAGATAGATAGATAGATAGATAGATAGATAGATAGATAGATAGATAGATAGATAGATAGATAGATAGATAGATAGATAGATAGATAGATAGATAGATAGCCCGCAGCTCGGACTAAGCTATCCAGTCATACATATATATATATATATATATATATATAAACTTAGTGGTCTACACCACTGACTTTGGTGCCAGACTGGGCAGGGCAGAGAACATGGTACTGATGGAGTAAAGATGTATGTTTAGCCCTGATAACATTAGAACACAGTTCAGGACCACAGTTCACAGGAAGTTAATATCTAATGTGAATAACGTGTTCAGAAAGAAATATTTCAATTTATATTGCTCAGGCATTAAACATCACTTACTGCTGAGGGTAGCTGATAATATAATTCTAAGTAGAAATTTGAGATACAATGCTTCAAGGTAATCTATTTTGGATTGAATCAGGGTTTTGGGTTTTGGTGATTTAATACAAGCACACTGAGAATGTCAATTATGTGAACATACAAAACTTTCAGGCTTGTGAATAAAAGGTTATTATAGACTGACCTTGGTTGTTCTTGAAGGTCCCTGCATTAGATCCACTTTCTTAGTGTAATCATTTTAAATCTAAATCCATTTTGAACCGGGCTGACATGCTACACATGCTCTATACCCACTGCCTCTGCTTCATATTATCAGCCTCTCGCAGTAACAACCCCTATCTCCACTTTTCCCATTTCTACAACTCAGATACAGTGATATCTGCTTGTGTCCCCTGTATTAAGATAATGTTTTATCACCATGAGACCATGTCATTACACTGGAGCTAAGCCATTACTGTCCGTGCTTGGACTAGATTTAACCATTCGTCTTCGGTTTGTTGACATATGAGTGGAGGACTCTGTGGACATTGCAGTCATTACAGGGTGTCTTTGTAGAAACTAGTGTGATAAAAGATGAAAATTGTGATCGTGAACTTAGAGTTATAGAACAATGGTTGTGTAGTATGATTGGAAGTTCCTAACAGTAGTTATTAGGCTTTCGCCGCGTACTGCAATGGGCGCAAGACTCGCCAAATTTTGCACACACTTCAGAAGTGTGAAAAATTGTGAGTAAGGTTTCCTAAATGTCGGTAAAGAAGTGTGTCTACATACACTGTTCGTAAGTAGATCGGACATACAAACACGGATTTGGCTGAAATTTGACTCAGACGTCTATCTCTCAGTCCTACACCAGTTTATCAATAGAAATTGTGATTTTGCTCGATAGCGCCCCCTACAAAATCGCCTTTACTAAAATGGCAGTAGATCTGGCACACAAACACCGATTTGGCTCAAGTTTGACTTGGACATCGTGCAGGAAGGTGGTCGCCAATGGAGGCGGTCGCAAGGAACAGCGAAGGCCTTTGAGACTGCTTGCAGTTTTCATTTTCACTTGCATGTTCATTTGAAGACATTTGAAATACATGTTTAATTTGTTATTTACAAAGTGGATCAAAATTCTACACTCTGCATTGCATTGTAAATTAATGTTAAAGCCCTGTCACACCTTAACAATTTGGGCAGTGTATGCCAATGGATCAAATTTCTCTAAAACATTTGTGGAGAATTAGCAATGAAAACGTTTACATGGACTTAGAAATTTGAATTATTGACTTACTCCAATTAAGGACCTAATTGGAGTTTCCCAGAAATCTCAGCTTACATGCCATCTAGAGAAATTTGAATTCTGAATTTCAAATAGTTCCACTCCCAGGCACAAGGTGGTGCTACACACCTGTTTGTCTTAGCATGCTTCCGGTTGGTGCCATAGAACAAGAACAAGAACTGTCTGTGTGTGTGGTCTGACTTCTCTCTGCTTTATTTCAGTTTATTAACCCTCTACCTTTTTAAGTAGGATGGTACCATGGACTTCAAGGCTGTGTGCATGCACTGGTGGTGTCCCTTCCCTATTACTCTTGGGGTCGCTCTCTGGCTCTGCCGGGCTAGCGTGACTCTGGCCCCTCTGCCTGGGGGTGTTGTCCCCGGTGTCTCTTCCTTTGAGCCCTGGATCTGCTGGGTCTGTGCGATCTCCCAGGGCCTTGGGGGTGTCAGCGGCTGGTCTCTTCTGGGGCGCCCTGGCTGGCCCTGGCGTTTGGGGTGGGTCGGCCCTCTGCTGCCTGGGCGACTGGCATGGGGGCCGGGTGATCTCTCTGGGGGGGTGGCTCTGGCTCATCCGGGCACAGGCCTTGGCACTTGCCTGTTGGCCGCCACTGGAGATTAGCTTCTGCTGGCTGGGGGCTTCTGTCCGGTCCTGGGGCTATCCTGCGGAGTAGTGGCGTGGGTGGGGTTTTGGTGGTGCTGCGGGGTGGGTGTCCTGTACCCTGGGCGTGCCGGCTCCGGGGTGGGCGTGGGGGCTCTTGCCCCTCGCCTCCTGGTGGTGCAGCCTGGCCCTCACTCATGCGGTTGGCCCGTGGTGGGACTATGGTGTCTGCCGGGGCGCTGGTCTAGCACTGCGACTTCTGGGGGTTTTGGTGCAAGCTGGGCCGGTCGGGTTCGGGTGGACCCACCTCGGCCTCTTGCCTCGGGGCTCTGGGGACCCTCTGCATCAATACCAGTGGTCTCAATACCTGTCTCCCCCGCTGCTCTGTCCTCATGGCCGGGCCCACACCAGACTGCCTCTTACTGTGCACTGCATATAGATACTCTTAGGCACATATAGGGACACAACAGTTAGGGCCTCGAGAACAGGTGGGGGCGGGAATGATAGTCTCTGTGGTGGGGCAGATGGTAGGTCTCTACGGCCTTGTCTCTTCCCCATCACCCTCTTGCTTGCCTCCCCTGTTCTCTAATTTTGTTATAATGCACCACACACATTCACACTGTTGGGTTTAGATGGCAAAACCACCCTTTGGATGGACCACTGGCAGTTGAAGGAGGTAGAGCGTGACGTATAAAGGAGCTGAACAGAAATGTGCTTACCAGAGCTTTGGTTTTTCTTTTACTTTACTGAGCTCAGACAAGGTACAGAGTTTAAACAGTGCAGCATACAGCTTTTCTTTAAACAAAAACAAGATCTAACCAGGTGCAGCCACTTCTTACTTGGACCTCCAGCAGCAGAGCAGACACCACCTATCCCCCACCTCCGCAAACACATACTGCTTCTTTCCCCTGGCTTTTATAACTCAGTCTCCTCCCACCACCCAATCAACAAACCACACCCCCTGACTCTAAAACATTTACAATTAAACCATATTTACAATTAACAAAAGACAATACAAATATATCTTACTAATACAGAAGAAAGAAAACACTAACTAACTGAAGAAATACTAAACATAACCCTAACTTAACAAAATACCCTCCTAACCCCACCCCTGTCTCTCTCTCTCTCTCTCTCTGGCCACTTAGCCTGACAAGGTGCAGCTGCAGGAGTCCTGTGGCTGCATCTCCATATGTGCACTCCATGAAGACACGCCCCCAGGAAGTGGACCTCGGAGAAAGAGGGATTGGCAAGGGGTTTCAGAATAAAACAGCCAAAACAAACTTCCTGTATTAGGTTTTGTCACCTTAGTGAGGGGGAGGCTATCCTACTCTCTCACACACACCTTGGGGGTAGATCTGGGACGGCTCGGGGAACTTAGGCCAGGGTACACTGCAGAGTAGCCATCTTCTGTGGTCCTCTGGCCTGCCCCCTGGATGCCTCGCCCAGCCTCCCCACTAACCAAACTTGCAGAACAGCCTTCTTTCACCTGCGCAACATTAGCCAAAATTAGGAATATTCTGTCTAAAACGACTGCAGAAAAATTAATTCATGCATTTGTTACATCACGATTAGATTATTGTAACTCCTTACTTGTAGCGTGTCCTAAATATTCCCTAAAAAGCTTCAACTGGTTCAAAATGCAGCAGCAAGATTATTAACAGGATCAAATAGAAGAGAACACATCACCCCTGTGCTCCAAACCCTGACCCCTGACCCCTAACCCTATCACCCCTGTGCTCCAAACCCTGACCCCTGACCCCTAACCCTATCACCCCTGTGCTCCAAACCCTTCACTGGCTTCCAGTTGAGTCTAGAATTGAATTTAAAATCCTCCTCCTTACATATAAAACCATTAATGGTATGGGCCCCTCTTATCTTAAAGATGATCTGGTTCCGTACCAACCCAATAGAACCCTTCGTTCTCAGAATGCAGGTTTATTGAAAGTTCCTAAGGTTTCTAAAAGTACAGTAGGAGCTAGAGCCTTTAGTTACCATGGTTACTGTCTTATGGAATCAGCTTCCCTTTAATATTAAAGATGCTGATACAGTCTCTACATTTAAAATTAGGCTTAAAACATTCCTGTTCAAGAAAGCCTATGATCAGGTTAGTTAAAAAATTATGTGATGTATGAGTCACAGTTCAGTCTAGGCTGCCCTAGGAGTTAGAATGCTGGGGGAAGTACAGTACACTGAGTTCCTTCTTTCTTCTCTTTCTCTCCCTCACACCTGTTTCTGTAACTTTTACAACCTATCTTTCATACCAAGTCTGTTCATGACTAGTCACCATTTTAATGCACCACATGACACTCAGGGTTACAGTATCACGGTGCAGGGATAATGTCTCCAGTCAGAGATCTGGAGCCATATTAATAGGGAGTAATGTGGGGGATCTCACTAATATGGCCTCGCTGGTGGGACCCGGACCCCTTATGGCTATGGGGTAGTGGTTAGCATGTTGCTGATGGTCACACACATGCACTAAATATTAAAATATTTGGCTGCAAGACTCAAATATGTATTGATCTCAAACAATGTTTACTCCCTCTCTGTGGTGTTAAACAATGAGAACAAATGTAGACAAATTAAAAAAAGAGAGAAAAAAAACAAAAAAAAACAAAAAAAAACTAAAGCAAAAGCATCAGATTTGAAACAGTAGAAGGACAACGACACCCAGAGAAGATATGGACCACAACCATGCAGCAGATCAGTATATTTCATTCGTACTGTTAAACTGTGAATGTGTTTGTGTTGTCATGCTGTGTCTCTGGTCACTTCCTGAAGGGGGCATGTCCAGGCTAGTTTTAGTCAAGCAAGGGTTGGGTGGTTTACATGTACCAGTGATGCGTGGGCTAACGTGAGCAGATGCCCGCGGTCATCTGTAGTTATGGGTCATTAAAAATATTTTTAATGATGTTCGGGTTACGGTCGGTCTGGTTGTTGTTTGAGATAAACATTAAAATAACCTGGTAAATACGCTTCATTAACTGAATGTTTGTGAAGGTGAGGTACAACATGGTGAGTATCTACAGTATGGAGGGAGCAAGAGAGAAAGTCAAGTTAGGAGAGTGGAAGCTCCGGAAACATACAAAGAAAAAAGTTAAGGTTTGGGACACTTTCACTGAGTTTTTAAAAAATGATGAGCAGCTCCCAGTGTTTTCTTTTCCATGCAAACTGGGTTCAAATATCTCTTTGGGTGTCACCAACCCCAATGATATCGGATTTTAACACGGAAATAAATGCAGGTATGTGAGTAAGGTCATGTGATGTTCATAAAAACCATTGATTACATTCTTAAAAATGCAGGTCGAGACGCAGGTCGTGTCCGTTCTTTTCAAATATATTTATTGCAGTCCGAGCTGCGGGTGGGTTAGTTAAAAAAGCGGTTGGTTGCAGGTCATGCGTCACGGACATGCACAGAAAAATACAATTATAATCGTATAATCTGCCTTGGTTACTCTAAGTTCTGACACTCTGGTTCAGTTTAATTCCACTGTGATTAAGGTGTTTACATGACTTTTAAAACTTGGATTTTAATGCAAGGAAGGAAATAATTTCAATTTCTCTAAATGCATGTAAACGTGCTCAGTACTTTTGTTTTGTTTTTAAATTTTGGCCATATATGTAGCTTACATAAAAAATTTTGATAACTTACAGACTGGGCTGCTGTAAATAGGGAAATATGCCAAATTCTTGGGGCCCAGCATTCCGAGGGGGTACAGAGCTACATCAGAAGTTGTGAAAATTTTGTGTGAACTCTGGAAGAAAGGCATAGAAGCGGATGTCCAAAGTTGCGTCTCATTCTCAATTTCATGCCAGTTACGGTAGTTACAGCACTTATAGAACACACTCCTACATATATTAGTCCTGGACCAGTCATGTAGAGCCAGATACAATTTAGAGTTTGGGGAGGTAAATTTAAAATCCTCCTCCTTACATCTAAAACGATTAATGGGATGGGCCCCTCTTATCATACCGATGATCTGGTTCTGCCCAATAGAACGCTGGTCACCTGGTGTCCAGGATGGCTCTCTTGACAGTGTCTGCATGGGAGCCATGGGCGACAGGATCTGCAGTGATTCGCCTGTGCTGACCTGTGACCCCGGACCTAATCCCTCACCTGTCTGGTGGATGGACCAGCCCCCCCCCCATTCATTTATAAATGGACATTCATCTATAGTCTGTCCGTCCATGGAAGTGGATCTGTCCTTCATTGTGGTTCTCCTCAAGATTTCTTCTTTTTCCCACTGGGTTTTGAAGTTTTTTCTTGCCGAGGAGGAGGGTCTAAGGACAGGGGGAGGGTCTAAGGACAGGGGGAGGGTCTAAGGACAGGGGGAGGGTCTAAGGACAGGGGGAGGGTCTAAGGACAGGGGATGCTTGGGACTGTTCATATATCTCTGTAGTTGATTGTGTTTCTGTAAAGCCCTGTGAGACGACTTTGTTGTGATTTGGGGCTTTATAAATAAAATTTAATTGATTTTCCCGTAAGAATTGAATCAGTGGGTCCCTAGACTTCAAAAATCACAGAGGTGCTTGTAAGGTAAGGTAAGGTAAGGTAAGGTAAAGTAAGGTAAGGTAAGGTAAAGGAAGGTATGGTAAGGTAAAGTAAGGTAAGGTAAGGTAAAGGAAGGTAAGGTAAGGTAAAGGAAGGTAAGGTAAGGTAAAGTAAGGTAAGGTAAGGTAAAGTAAGGTAAGGTAAGGTAAAGGAAGGTAAGGTAAGGTAAAGTAAGGTAAGGTAAGGTAAAGTAAGGTAAAGTAAGGTAAGGTAAAGTAAGGTAAGGTAAAGTAAGGTAAGGTAAAGTAAGCTAAGGTAAGGTAAGGTAAGGTAAGGTAAAGTAAGGTAAAGTAAGGTAAAGTAAGGTAAGGTAAGGTAAAGTAAGGTAAGGTAAAGTAAGGCAAAGTAAGGTAAAGTAAGGTAAGGTAAAGTAAGGTAAAGTAAGGTAAGGTAAAGTAAGGTAAAGTAAGGTAAAGTAAGGTAAGGTAAAGTAAGGTAAGGTAAGGTAAGGTAAAGTAAGGTAAAGTAAGGTAAGGTAAAGTAAGGTAAGGTAAGGTAAGGTAAGGTAAAGTAAGGTAAAGTAAGGTAAGGTAAAGTAAGGTAAAGTAAGGTAAAGTAAGGTAAGGTAAAGTAAGGTAAGGTAAGGTAAGGTAAGGTAAAGTAAGGTAAAGTAAGGTAAGGTAAAGTAAGGTAAAGTAAGGTAAAGTAAGGTAAGGTAAAGTAAGGTAAAGTAAGGTAAGGTAAGGTAAGGTAAGGTAAAGTAAGGTAAGGTAAAGTAAGGTAAGGTAAGGTAAGGTAAGGTAAAGTAAGGTAAGGTAAAGTAAGGTAAAGTAAGGTAAAGTAAGGTAAGGTAAAGTAAGGTAAGGTAAGGTAAGGTACTTTATTAGTCATTATACAATGAGATTTAACCCATCCTTCATGCTGTTGGGGCACCTGTAAGGAGCAGTGGGCAGCCATGGGTGCCACCCGGGGACCCATCTCCAGCTGGAGAGTCAAGCTAATGTTCAGAATCACCTGGCTAGAGGATTTTGCCCTAACAAACATATTTTTGGCACCGTAGTGTTATGATTTTCACAATATGGCTGTTAAATATGGCCACCATCACCTATGACACAAATATGTCTGACTGTTTATATACACGTCATACATCAATTGTCACAGATTTTACAGAGGAATGCATTTCTGACAATTAAATGGGCATAATTTGTGATTGCGATCTTAAAAGGTCATTGCCACGGTCAAATTTGCTATTCTGAAGAATGTCGATAAACTTTAATTGATCTAGTGACAAACAAATTTAGTCTTTCTTGAAATGAAGACCTACCAACATCCTCTAATCAGAGTAAATGAATATAGGCCTACTTGATATTAGGGTGCTAACGAGTGGCATCAATTCGGCCAGTCTCATCAAATGTTCAGTCTAACTTGTTCATCCAATTTTCATGGTATTTGCTTAACTATTCATTTTCAGAAGATCAATAATGTGTTAATTTTGTTTATTATCAGTGGACTGGCTGCATGGACTCCTCAGATTCATATCCCCTCCCCCAAAGGGTTTGGTTCATTTACTCTTAATACCATGTTGCTTCAGATGGATGTGATTCTGATGTTCCCCCTCAGCTCAGTATCACCAGCAACAGAACAAACCTCCCACCTGTTTGTTCCTCTCCACCCACCTTCACTCTGAGCTTTGCAAAGCAGATTTCATGTTAGAAAAGCATCAGATCGCTATGTAATTAAATGTAACTCAAGTGAGCTTGATTCAGTTAGCGTGTGGGATTGTTTTCAGATGCTTTGATCATGTATCATACTAGCAGTTCCATCAGGTAATTTACGTCATAGCCCGTTGTCAAGTATGCACCAGTACTAAACCAGCCATAGTCAGAGAGAATAACCAAAGGGTTGGCAGTTTGAATCTTACTCTGTCCTGTCAGGCAGTACGCTCTTGTCCATTTCTGACAACAGGGTTTGAATCATCTGCGGAGAGGGGGTGTGGCTTTGGGGATTTATGCCCCAGATCGCCGGATCTTTTTTAAAAAAAAATTTTTTACCTCGGCAAAAACAAAAGTCGCCCGTGTACTTCGCTCCAAACAACACATATTACAACTGATATTTGGGCATCAATCCTACACAAAACCCAGATTGGCCTCGTTTTAAAAATGTTCTTATTTGACTCGACCCCCCCCACATCCTGCTATAGGGAGTTTCTCCATCATACTGTCTATATGTTTATGTCTCTGCTCAGTCAATAACCCACCTCCACCTGACCTCACTTTTCTTTGAATAGGATGGTGAGGAAAATAAAATATATGAAAAAACTAAAACCAAACATTCATAAAAAAACTATCAAACCTGTTCAAAAGACACATTAAAACTAAGTGAATTAGAGGAAAAAAGTCCAAACTAACTAAAACTAAACTATAATGAAAAATCCAAACTATTCTAACCCTGATCCTTAGTTTACATTTCTACATTCTCTTATTTTATTTATAATATAGTGTTAATATTTACTCAGTGTTAAATATGTTCATTAAATATGGACTCATTTACATTTTCTTCCCATTAAACAAAGTTTCCTTTTTTCCCACAAGGAAACTTTGTTTAATGAAACCTTTCAGTGTGTTCATTTAAAAATGTTTGTCTTCATGTCACAGGGTCACAGATATAGAACACATTACATTAACTATCTCTGTCAATTAGAATGAATGTTTCACTTTAATCAGTGCCATCTTTATATGGGGGTAACACTTCTTACCTGATCATCACTTGACAATATCTTCCCTGATAGTGTGACAAACATATGGACCTTGTACCAAGATGGCGGCTGTGGCACCTGAGGCTGGACATGCTAACATGCTAACATGCTAACATACTGATATACTGTATAGTGTTCTATATCTATGTCATGAGGTTAGGATTTGTCAAACAGGTCACCTTAACATGCTAACATGCTAACATACTGATATACTGTATAGTGTTCTATATCTATGTCATGAGGTTAGGATTTGTCAAACAGGTCACCTTAACATGCACTAAAATACAGAAAATTGCATTTAAGAAATCTGTTTTTCTCTGGGGGAGGCCCCCCAGACCCCCCTCTGGGCTAAGACCTGGTCTTCATAATGTCTGGCTAGTTTGAATCACAATTAGACCAAATTAAAGACCTTTACGAGTTAGTATGGATGTTTATTTATATTTGAACAGTATACTATTCATCTGTACATTTTTCTTGTATGAATTTTATCCAGACACCTGTTATTATTAAATAGTGAGGAAATTAAATGTTACATTTACCCCTGCCTGCTTTAGAGGAATTATTACATTTGAGTACCTATGTGTGTGAGTAGACCAGGAGTTGACCTGCAGTGAGCTAACACAGTAGCAGTGAGGTAACAGTAGCAGTGAGCTAACACAGTAGCAGTGAGCTAACACAGTAGCAGTGAGCTAACACAGTAGCAGTGAGCTAACACAGTAGCAGCTAACCACAAACAGCCTAGTGGTCTATGGGTATTTTTTTTTCTTACCACCTTATCACCACCACACTTCACCACAACATCCCAGAACCAGACATTTTTTTCTCATCCAATAAGTTTATACATTGACATGGAACTGGTAAGTTTGTAAGATAAGTCTTTATTTCAGTGCTTGTGGATGGTAGATGATAGTTTATTGGTCAATTAAAAGAAAAAAAGTTTAGAAATTGATTCAACTCTTTCGTTCAAGACAGGTGCCTGAGGATGATCTGACACAGCTCATCCATCTTGTTGTTGAGGGATCTGACATTGATGAGGAGGATGGAAGGTAGCGGAGGTCTGAAGGGTTGTTTCCTTAGCCAGGCTAGCAGCCTCGCTTCTGCTTCCTCTCTCTACGCAGCTGCCACCGTCTCCAGCACCCAGCTATCCAGGTGAATGTTCTGCACTTATATAGTTCTGTTCCACCTTGTGCTCAAAGCACTTTGCATTAGCTTCACATTCACCCATTCACACACACTCATACACCAGTAGGTTTCTAAGGTCAAAGGTCAGTCCTACTAGAGGCCTAAGCCAGGGTTCAGTGTCTTGCCCAAGGACACTTCGACATGTGGACAGCCAGAGCTGGGACGGGAACTGCCAACCTCTCGGTCATGGGGCGACCCACTCTACCAACTGAACCACAGCCGCCCATGTGGCTCAGTTGGTAGAGCCAGCCTCCCAGCAGCGTCGTTATCTCTGGTGGGGTGTTGTGATGGGCGAAGGCATCTGCATCTGAAATAGGTTGTGACGGGTGTAACCCGGGTTCCTGAAAAGTAGACAAAAACTGCCAAAAATACACAAAACATTTATTACAGAAGTAGTGGTCCACAGTGACATTAATTTTTCCCATGGAAATGTCTGTAATCTGTCCAGTAAACGAGTCATCAGCCATCTTTAATTCAGAAAAGATTGATATAATAATGTAATATAATGTATATGTATATGTATATATATATATATATATATATATATATATATATATATATATATATATATATATATATATATATATATATATATAAATACTTAAATGGTTGCTATGATCATTTCCAATGATGTATATTACATACATGTACTGCAACGTTGTGGAATAGAACAACTTACTATAAACTCCAGGTGCATTTGCTGCAAAACTTGTAACTTTGTTCAGCGACATAGTCACTGTCACATAAATGAAATATGCATCACAAATTCAGGAACACATTCATGTTTTATACATAAGAAAATAACAAAACATATAATAATAATAATAGATGCTACACTTCTTAAAAAGTCTGTCTTTTTGTTATTCAAAGTGAGGAGTCCATTAGTATTAAATTCTGCATATTTGTCTTCACTTACAAAAGATGAACAATTCTGTTTCAAGCTCAACTTGAACTAGTTCAGAAAACTATTCACAGGACAATAGATGCTTCATTTAAAGCAAAGAATAAGACTGTGCTGCTGACTGTCTTGGCCAGGACTCTGATAAAAGACATATTCAGTCAGTGGGAGACTTTTCTGCTTAAATAAATGTTTAATAAGGACAGATTTCACTGGAGTTCTTCACAAAATTGAACAAGTTTAAGTCAGACACCCAGGTGGTCCTCTGAAAACATCTAGCTGTTAAATGAATGACTCTACAATGAAAACAGAGTAAGAAACACTGTATTTTTCTACAGTTCAAGTTGTTTCTACAGTTTGACTCCATCCATCATAGAAGAAAAGAAAGACCAAACCTGGACTGGACAGAGTCTGGGTCCATAAGGCAGATGAAAATCAGCCATAATCTAGTTCATTTCTAGTGCAGTTACAGGAAGTAACGGCAGGTTCTAGCGCTCATGCAGACAAATCACAGTCTGATAGAACTATGTCAGCAGGAGGAACTTGAAATCAGGTAGAAAAAAAAAAAAACTAAAAATAGTCAGTCTTTTTATTTTAAACAAGTAGCCAATATGAAAGTTGAATTTACAGATGCAGGCAGTTACTTCCATATGCACATTCCTTGTTTTCTAATGATGTTGCCAAACTCACAGAACTGTAATGTGAAACCAAAACTGACTGGATCAACTAGAAGAAGTTGACGTTCTTCTAGTTGAACCAGTCAGTTTTGGTTTATATAAAAACAAAAATACCTTGAATATGGTTTAAAATGAATCTCAGTTAAATGTACTCAAAACATAAACTAAAGACAATATGAACTAGAGCATTTTTGTCTTATTTTATCTTAGGGGTTATATTTAGCTAAACTCACATTTATTAGTCTTTGGTTTATTTATATGCATTGTATTTGGACCCTTATAGTTCAAAAGGTTTTCATTTGAACATTCCATGTGCATTAAAATATCCATATATTCACTCCAGCAAAAATGTGTGGATTTCAACAACCCATTTGAATTCCTTCTTAACTTCTTAGGCTTTATGACTAGTTACATCATGACATTTGACCAATGACAGACAGACAGACAGACAGACAGACAGATAGATAGATAGATAGATAAATAAGATAACTATTATATACTATAACTATATACTATATTATAACTATTGTTTTTCATGACCTTTGATGGTCTAATCATTTTTCAATAGATAATAGACAGACAAGTGCTGGTGGATACAACACTTTTATAAAGTTCTTAGAATATCATCATATCTCAGGTTTGAAGATGAGGAAATTAATATTTTAAAGCCTGAAGGTGTGAGCTATAACCCCTCACTTGTATATTATACCTACTACCCATAGTGCACCTGTGATATGGATCCATAAACATGACCTGTAAGGGTTAATGCTCTGATCACTTCATCAATCCCTTGTGCATTCCTTCTACATCCTCACTAACCTTTGATCAGTTTCTTTTTTATGTATCTTTCTCTGTAAAGGGATTAAATAAACGTCACAGCTCTGACCCTGTCACTCTTATGCACACAATAATACCATCACCTTAGTCTTATTGCTTTAAAACCTAGTAAAAAAAACTTTTATTTTCTGAATGATTCAGGCAACATACATTTAAAGGTAACACTTTACAATAAGGGTACATGAATCATGTTGGAATCATGGTCTGATTCATGATGAATTAACATATGACTCATGTATGTACTAATGATTAATATATCATGAGTCATGAAAGGATTCCTGTTGGAATCATGATGACTCATGATGAGTCACTATTAATATATCATGTATTAACACTGCTGATAGCTATCAATCAAATTATATATGAATCAAACTTTAGTGAAGGGTGCATGAGTAATGATGGAGTAATATCTGATTTATGGTGAATTAAAACTAGGACGGGGGCTTCCAACCTTCATATCCGTCACCTGCTGGCCGTGGTCTACTTACCCCTCTGCTGGACTCAGCCCCTGGTCTACTGTTTTACACAAGTCATATTCATGATGAATTAACTTATTACTTAGCAAAATCTTTTGAGTCACTATATGAGTCATGATATATTAATGATTAACATATCATTAATTAATGTATGAACAAGACATATTCCTAGTGTATTAATACATACTCTGAAAATAATTCATGTCTGACTGATGATAAGTTGCCCCTTATTCTGCAGTCATGACATTATAATGATTACTACACCATGAGTTAATGTATGAACAAGAGATATTATTGATGAATTAACATATTACTTAGCTAAATCTTTTGAGTCACCATATGAGTCATGGTATATTAATGATTAACATACCATTAATTAATGTATAAAGATGTGATATTCAGAATGTGTTAATATATACTTAGAGAAGAAATTATGATTAAAGTTTTCTTTGCCTCTTATTGTAAAGTCATGACATCACAATCATAACTATACTATTAACCAGTGTGTAATATACTATTACAATACAAATGATTTATATAAACCAAGTCAAATCACAGCATTGTGTATTTTCCTAATGTCATCAATACAACCAAAATACCAGATTGGGTACAACAACATTTTAATTACCAAAAATATCCAAAGGCAGATCACAGAGAGAGAGGGAGAGAGAGAGAGAGAGAGAGAGAGAGAGAGAGAGAGAGAGAGAAAGAGAGAGAGAGAAATGAAAAGTCATTCTCCACAGTACACAGATGCATTGTCCTGCATGAAAAAAGTTAAAAAGTGCCCAAAACTCAAGTCAAAATCTGCCTTGTTCAGAGAGACAACCAGAAGGAAGTTTTCCTGCCGCCTTCTCCGCAACCAGCCGTTTCTGGCGATCATGCACTCCTAATATGACGAATACCCACTTTTTCTGTGGGCATGTTGCTGCAGCCCTTCTGTGGTGATACTGTAAAACACAAAAAACAAAGATGGCAGACTCATGGTGAGGACAAGGGGGAGTTTGTTAAAAAAAAAAAGTTTGAGAACTACCACGTTAGTGTATGTGACCTTTTCTTTTTTGCAGCATATCATCAAAATAGTGTCCACCATGTCAAACAACGCCAAAGCGATCACATGGAACAAGCTCCAGCAGCACCTACTGTCCCATGCCCACACTAAACTAAATATGTGGATTAGAGATGGTCTCCACAGCCACCTTTTGCACCACAAGAACAAAACCTTCACTGACAGGACACTGTGTATAATAATAATAATAATAATAATAATAATAATAATAATAATAATAATAATAATAATAATAATAATAGACTTGTCTTTTTATGTCACCAATGCTGACCTCATTTAAAATAATATAAGTGCTTGTGAAATTTGCTTTTGAGTAGTAAACAAGTGCATGCAAAATTTTAGCTTGATTTTAGCCCAGATTAAAATTTTGCCCCACTGTGAATTTCAGTTTGACACCCCTGCCCTATCCCACCAAAATACTGCCTCTGGTTCAGTTTCATCATGCAAATATTCCACTATTTTAGCCACCTTGGGTTCCATGAAAGGCACCACATAAAACTAAGTTATTATTTTCACATTTCTGTAAGAACAACAGTGTTTCGGGGAAATTGTCAGAGGTGGAAAAACTACTGAAAAATATAGTTGAATAAAATTATCTTTACTTTGTTTAAATTCTACTCAGAGTAAAAGTACACATCTAAAAATATACAAAATTAATTTATTTAAAATATAACTTGAGTACAAATTACTTCATTAAAAGTTTCAACCTGCTCAGAGATCAACCACGCATCTATGAGGTCAGATAGTCAACAAATTATGTTCCATAATTCTAGCAACTGGAGAACATCAGCCAAATGATATGTCCACAGTTTGTTTTTGACGTTCAGAACTAATAAATTATGAGAGATTACCGGCACAAATTACAAAGCGGGAGGGGGGCGGGAGATGGATCTGAAATACGGGAGAGTCCTGGGAAAAAACGGGAATGTTAGCAGTTCAGTGCAAACATTTTTCAGTCCCATTGTACAGCCCATAACATGAGAATAAAGAAATTTAAACGACAATTAAAACTATTCAAAACACAAAATGCACGCAACACAAAGTGCCCACAGGATCCTAAAATTAAAAATGTCCACATTGGGTCCAACTGTTTAAAATACATTCTTTTGAACTACGACTATCATCCCATTCCTCTCGTCTACTTCCCTTGATCAGAGTAAAAATAATATGACGGCACGTTGTGCTTACATGGGAAGGTTGTTATGCGGGGTGTTTAAAACAAACAATAAATTACCCGTTTGTAATGTGAGGGACAAGGCACGTGTGTTAACTTACCGCCACATGCTTTCGCTAATTTGACGTAGAATTCTTCTCGGAATCCTCGTCCATGATATCTTCAACTTCAGAAAGGTTGCTAGCAAGACAAGGTCACGCAACTGACGTTCACTTCCGGGGTCACGGTTGTTTTAACTTGTAATTTTTAGAGTGGTTTGTTAAATGTGCAATTTTTACTTTTACTCAATTACATTTTGATGCAAGTATTTTACTTCGCTATATTTTAAACCCCTCACATTACTGAGTACAATATTGATAGTGGGGGAAAAATACATTAGGGCGGAACATCTTGACCCCGGAAGTGAACGTCAGTTGCTTGACCTTGTCTTGCTAGCGACCTTTCTGAAACTGAAGATATCATGGAGGAGGATTCAGAGAAGAATTCTACGTCAAAATTAGCGAAAGCATGTGGTGGTAAGTCATCACATCACAAACGGATAATTTATTGTTTGTTTTAAACACCCCGTATAACAACGGGACACAATGTAAGCACAACGTTTTTCCACCTCTGACAATTTCCCCGAAACACTGTTGTTCTTACAGCAATGTGAAAATAATAACTTAGTTTTATATGGTGCCTTTCATGGAACCCAAGGTGGCTAAAATAGTGAAATATTTGCATGATGAAACTGAACCAGAGGCAGTATTTTGGTGGGATAGGGCAGGGGTGTCAAACTGAAATTCACAGTGGGGCAAAATTTTAATCTGGGCTAAAATCAAGCTAAAATTTTGCATGCACTCGTTTACTACTCAAAAGCAAATTTCACAAGCACTTATATTATTTTAAATGAGGTCAGCATTGGTGACATAAAAAGACAAGTCTGTTATTATTATTATTATTATTATTATTATTATTATTATTATTATTATTATTATTATACACAGTGTCCTGTCAGTGAAGGTTTTGTTCTTGTGGTGCAAAAGGTGGCTGTGGAGACCATCTCTAATCCACATATTTAGTTTAGTGTGGGCATGGGACAGTAGGTGCTGCTGGAGCTTGTTCCATGTGATGGCTTTGGCGTTGTTTGGCATGGTGGACACTATTTTGATGATATGCTGCAAAAAAGAAAAGGTCACATACACTAACGTGGTAGTTCTCAAACTTTTTTTTTTTTAACAAACTCCCCCTTGTCCTCACCATGAGTCTGCCATCTTTGTTTTTTGTGTTTTACAGTATCACCACAGAAGGGCTGCAGTAACATGCCGACAGAAAAAGTGGGTATTCGTCATATTAGGAGTGTGTGATCGCCAGAAACGGCTGGTTGCGGAGAAGGCGGCAGGAAAACTTCCTTCTGGTTGTCTCTCTGAACAAGGCAGATTTTGACTTGACTTTTGGGCACTTTTTAACTTTTTTCATGCAGGACAATGCATCTGTGTACTGTGGAGAATGACTTTTCATTTCTCTCTCTCTCTCTCTCTCTCTCTCTTTCTCTCTCTCTCTCTCTCTCTCTCTCTCTCTCTCTCTTCTCTCTCTCTCTCTCCCTCTCTCTCTGTGATCTGCCTTTGGATATTTTTAGTTATTAAAATGTTGTTGTACCCAATCTGGTATTTTGGTTGTATTGATGACATTAGGAAAATACACAATGCTGTGATTTGACTTGGTTTATATAAATCATTTGTATTGTAATAGTATATTACACACTGGTTAATAGTATAGTTATGATTGTGATGTCATGACTTTACAATAAGAGGCAAAGAAAACTTTAATCATAATTTCTTCTCTAAGTATATATTAACACATTGTGAATATCACATCTTTATACATTAATTAATGGTATGTTAATCATTAATATACCATGACTCATATAGTGACTCAAAAGATTTTGCTAATTAATAAGTTAATTCATCATGAATATGACTTGTGGAAAACAGTAGACCAGGGGCTGAGTCCAGCAGAGGGGTAAGTAGACCACGGCCAGCAGGTGACGGATATGAAGGTTGGAAGCCCCCGTCCTAGTTTTAATTCACCATAAATCAGATATTACTCCATCATTACTCATGCACCCTTCACTAAAGTCTGATTCATATATAATTTGATTGATAGCTATCAGCCGTGTTAATACATGATATATTAATAGTGACTCATCATGAGTCATCATGATTCCAACAGGAATCCTTTCATGACTCATGATATATGTGACCCACCACCAGTAAACCAGGCATAAGTGTGTGTAAATCCAAACAGAGTTATGTGTGTATCTTGGTAGAGTGGAAACTAAGGTTTAAGATGGTGAAAAAATGATGTTTCTATCACAAGTAGAACCAAAGTTATGGTCATTTTAATATCCACATTTGGACATATTTTACAATTTGCATATTTTTAGATATTGTCCGTTAAAGTTTTGGACTGTTTTGGGGTAGGAAGTCCTTAGCAACGCATAATAATTTGTATCCGATTGACACAAATTGTTGACAGATGTTAAAGGACACTCTGATGGACATGTCACAGAAGTTTTATATATTATAATAATAGGACAGAAGTGTGACGTATTATAATCATTTGGCTTACACCATTGGACAGAACATTCAATATAAGCTTTTACCTCGTACCAAACACTTGGGTGTTTACCCACGGAACGGAGATCGTTTTGTTCGGCGAAAAGAGGTGGAAGTCGTCTTTGTCTTTGCTCAGCAATACCTGAACTTTTGTCGCCGCTTAAATAATTGACTCAATAAACACCTTTATTGATTGGATTTCAATGTAATGACCACAGGAAGTGAACATAGAGGTGTTAAGGTACCGTTTTTTGATAAGGTGTAAACACTAATAACAAATCACCTTCCAGCCTAAATTTGGCTGTAGCTCTGAACGGCTCAGCGCCACTTATGCCTGGTTTGGTGGTGGTGGGTCACATATTAATCATTAGTACATACATGAGTCATAAGTTAATTCATCATGAATCAGACCATGATTCCAACATGATTCATGTACCCTTATTGTAAAGTGTTACCCATTTAAATGTCACATTTGTTAACATAGCATGCAATAAATTGACATGATTAGTATTAGAACATGTTAGAATTAGAAGATTCGACATTAAACAACACTGGTACAAATGTGACCTTTTTGATTTATTTTCTTTTTCCAGTTCACCCACAGATGTGCAGAAGTTTCACCCCAACAGTGGAGACAGTGAATCCACTTCTGGCCCAGATCATACATGATCTACTGTCATGTGACCCAGGCATTTGAATACATTACATACATTCAGTTAACAGGAAACGTCAATAGTCTATCCTCCCTGATCCACGAATCACTATTACCTCTGTTTGTTTGTTTGTCTGTTAAGATAACTCCAAAATGTATGGATGGATTTTCATGAAAAATGTTGATACTGGCACAAAGAACTAATGATGAAATGTTGGTGGTGATGGGGGGGGGGTGTTGATGAAACCTTCAGAAAATATTGATAGTGTACTCTCTCACTGCTTCTAGTTGTACTTTTAGCTGAGTTGCATTTCCCATTTGCAGAAGCACACATTTAAGAGCAGCTGAACTAGAGCTGGACACCAGCAGGTCATCTGCAAACATGAAATGATTGGTTATTGGAATATCAAACAATGCAAACAGTTCTGCACATATTCTAATGTTTGGACAAGTTATTCATATAAAACTTCAAAAAGAACAGGTGATAAATAACCTGAAATACTGAGGGTTTTTATTGTCGTCTCTGCATCTGAACAAATTCATTATCTGAACCCGCTTTATCCAAACTTGGGTCACGGGGGTCACTGGGGGCCTAATCCAGCTACAATGGGCAAAGGCGGGGTACACCCTGTATGAGACGCCAGTTCATGGCAGGGCTGAACATATATAGACAAACAATCACTCTCACATTCACACCTATGGACAATTTTAGATTAACCAATTAACCTATCAGTGCATGTGTTTGGATGGTGGGAGGAAACCGGAGGTGCCCGGCGAAAACCCACGCGGACACGGGGAGGACATGCAAACTCCACACAGAAAGGTCTGGTACAGGATTCGAACCAGGGTCCTTCTTGCTGTGAGGCACGAGTGCTAACCACTGCACCACCGTGCTAACCACTGCACCACCGTGCTAACCACTGCACCACCGTGCTAACCACTGCACCACCGTGCTAACCACTGCACCACCGCGCTAACCACTGCACCACCGCGCTAACCACTGCACCACCGCGCTAACCACTGCACCACTGCGCTAACCACTGCACCACCGCGCTAACCACTGCACCACCGCGCTAACCACTGCACCACCATGCTAACCACTGCACCACCGTGCCGCCCATCTGGACAAATGTTCATTGTAATAAAATTCATTTTGATTTTGATTAAAGCTTCAACAGGTTTAACAGGACCTAACCTTCATTTAAATCTGTTCATTTAGTTTTCTTACCTTAGAATCAGCTGTTCAGGGGGCGCTTAAGCTACTGTCCTGCTGCCATGTAGCTCATCACCACTTATTTTGTATGATGAAGTCACTTCAACGTGGAGTCATTTCATCTTGAATAAACAGGTGTCATTCTTTTCTCAGAGCTCCTCTCACTGTTAAAGAAGTGGAGAAAATACAATAAGTATGTTTCAGATGTTGGAAACATCTGAAACATGTGGTCGTACTTTGCTAATGTCATTTTGTGGCATTATTCTTTAGTGTAAACAGACACTATAGATTATTACTTTAAAGAATGATCCTGCATGAAGACAGATTGATTCCAGCACCAGCTTGTAAAGCACTGGTAAATGTTTAACTGGAGGTTGATACTAACACTTCCTGCAGCTCAGTGCGTTTGTCTTAGTTGCTTTACGAGCGCATTCGTTAGAGGAGCAAATAGATTTTTGCAGGGAATGTTTTTTTTCTTTTTTTTTGTAGGTAATTATGGAAATGGCAGCATTTCCTGCACATCTGCTCTACCAGTCTGTTCTCTTCAGCAAATGTTGAAATAACTGCAGGGAGACGCATCTGCACAACAACATGTGAACGCATCCACATACAGTGTGAACACATGCATTCAAGGTCATAAACATGAAGCATGAAAATGTGACTTTACAGTAAATATAACATATGGTTACACTTCCTCCAC
>CM035792.1:43542400-43544900 GCA_020466265.1 Siphamia tubifer | reverse complement strand
CCCATGATGCTGTGATTTCAGCAGGTCAGAGGCATTTCCAGGCAGGTGTAGAGTCAATACATGATTGACAGCTGTAATGACTGATCACTGTTCAGAGTCAGTGGGATGTAACCCAGACATGCTTCTGCTGCTCTAGTCTGTGTAGAGACACAAGAGCTCAGAAAAGTGTCTTTGTTTTAGCATAACAGACAAACACGACGACATTTTGTCTTTGCCAAGGGAATCAACAGAATGCAACCATGTAGAAAATATGTTAATGTGAAGAACTCAAGTCTTTCTTTACATCAGTTTGATTAACAAAGGCAGCAGGGAAGGTGTTCAGGTAGATTTGGTTGCATTTTTTGGAGTCTTTGTGGGTGCTTCAGTTTCTTCATATATCTGAATGGATCAACAGGGTCATTTAAATGAATGGGTGTGAATGGTTGTTCTTCTGTTTATTTCGACCCTCCTTCATACCGGGCCCGGATCTAGGCATAGGCAAGGGGGGGCAATGCCCCCCTAAATTTTGCGCCTGCCCCCCCAAACTTGATGCCGCGCCTGCCCCTATCAAACCTACCAAACGCAATGACAAGGAAAAAATCCCACATGTTTACATACAGCAGCCAAAGATATTCACGCTGTTCTCTCCTGAATCTCTTTTGATTGGTAGATGCAAAGGGAGGGCGTGGTCTCTCTCAGACTCGCTTGGCTTCAGTTCTGTCACTTTCTCACACCAGTTTGACTTGACCGTCATAGAGACACTCACACTGTACTCATTCACCGCAGCGATTTGCCTTTATTTCTTCCACTTATCTCTCCTCTACCGATCACGATGCACAGATTTCTGGTTGCTAAAGCTAAAGCTAACACTAGTACTTGTGACAATGCCACGGTATTAGCAACAGAAGCTCCGACCTTCCGTTCCCGCCGCTCAGCCCGCTCCTCCTGCAGCAGTAGTGACACATTCACTCACTACCCAGCAGCCACTCGTCACCGTCGGGTGATGGCATTGCTTCCCCACTCGCTACAGGCACAAGCACCATAGCCGCCGCCATTTGCCAATATCTACAAGGGCACAATGAAGGCTTTCCTCAGCTCCATCGCATGTATGTGGCATCCATTGTGATTAGGGTATCCTCTGCTTCATGTCAGACCTCTTTCTGTTCTTACCAGAGGTGTGAAGTAACTAAGTAAAAGAACTTCATTACTGTACTTAAGTAGATATTTTAGGTATCTTTACTTTACTTGAGTATTTATTTTTCTGGCAACTTTTTACTTTTACTCCCTACATTTTTGCATAAATATCTGTACTTTATACTCTTTACATTCTCAGAATAGACTTGTTAGTTTTTTAAACAAAACAGACGTGACAGTATGAAAAATAAGTGGCTTCAGATGGAAAATCAGTGGAGGAGGGAAACTGTGGTTAATAGTTATATGACTATTATCTCACAATTTGGAATTTTTATCTCATAATTTTTGTACTTTTAATTTCACAATTTTAACATTTTATCTAAAATTCAGACTTTTTCTCTTAAAATAATGCATTTTTTGTTTAAATGTCATATTTCTATAACTTTTTAAAAATGTCATGATGACTTTTTACTAGTACTTTGACCACCTCTGGTCCTTACCCACTTTCGCCACACTATGCTTCACAAGAGAAAAAGAGATTTAGTTATTCTGGCTCATGAGAAGGCTATAACAAAAGGCCTAAACATGGATACATTTGTTAGGGTGTTTGCACAGAAAAACAGACGGCTGATCCTAAAGTGATAGAAATAAGCTATGAACAACAACACAAACAGACTGTAACTAAAGAAAATGACAAAGAAATACATGAAAGGATAAAAAGTAAAAACAATTAGACAAAAATAATAAGAAAAATCCTAAAAGTTGCTATAAGATATATGAAAATGACATAAAAGATCAAAAAAATACACAGACATTTAAAAGATATGTTCTTCTAAATAAATAAATGATAAAGGAATGCATAAAAGGATAAAAAGAACAAAAAATGAAAAGAAAAAATACAAAAAAATAAAATTAAAAATACAAAAAATTAAAAACCTCCTAAAAGTTGCTATAAGCTGTGAAAACAACAAAAAAGACAAAAAATATTCAGAAAATGTTAAAATAAAATATGTTCTGTCAATAAATGAATGACAAAGGAATACACAAAATAGGAAAAAAGAAAAAAAACAAAACTACAAAAACATACACAAAAATAAAATAAACCAAACAAAAAACAAAACAAAACCAAAAAAAAAGAGGAATGCAGCCACAAATGGGACACAAGCCAGTGTCCTATATGTGCCAGTCCCAAGCCCGGGTAAATCCAGAGGGTAGTGCCAGGCATGGCATCCAAATCCAATATAAAACCTATAATACAAATCAAATTGATATAGATATGGATTGATTAACTGATGATGGCATAGTTAGCATTGTTTTCTGTGCTTTTAAGGGTTTGGGTGGGATTTGACACCCCCCAGTTCATGCCCCTCCTGCCAAACCACATGCC
>CM035792.1:43435721-43542300 GCA_020466265.1 Siphamia tubifer | reverse complement strand
CAATTATGTATTCTCTAATCCCATCAACCAGTCAGCAGCCAGCCTTCTGGAGACTTAACCTTTGCAGTTTTAATGGAATCCTGATCAAAACAGGAACATGTCAAGTTCCTCTCTCTCTCCTTCTCACAGTCCTTTTGCGCTCATTGTCTTTATTAATGTTACGTCACGTACTAGTCTGGAATATTAGCACATGCATAAACCACTACATCCAAAAGAGTCCATGTGTCTCTTCAAAAGGGTAATAGTTGGGAAATATTTTCTTGTTTCAGTTTGTTCACAGTTCTCTGCTTTTATTATTTCGTTTGGTTTCTATGGTCACAGATTATGTGAAATATTTCTTGTCAAAGCAATAAAGAGATGTCTTGTTTACTTTTTTTATTCTAGGTGATGGTGGGGTAAAGGAGACAGTGAGAACAGACTGGCAGTGGAGTTGGAAAGAGTATATGGCAAACAATAACACACTGATGAACCTCTTCTTTAATTTTTTGCAGAATGAAAATATGGCACATATGTATGTGTCATCCAATGTATGCATCCTACAGCCTATAACTAAATGTGTGTGTGTGTGTTTGTGTGTGTGTGTGTGTGTGTATGTGTGTGTGTGCATACCATATATGCATTTATTGTCTTCCAGACTTGTAGAAGATGGGGTTCGCTCTGTGACCCTGTGCAGGGCTCCTCCAGCAGCTTGTCAGGGTTGGCGGCTCCTTCCCTGGGACCTCTGGCTCTCTTATCCAAATTGCAGTCAAGCTTCAAAAATAAAGAGCCCCTGAGACCCATTCGCCTGTGCAGGCGAGCCCCGCACCGACAATGCGTCACAAACTCCACATTCACTTTCATGGCTGATTTTTTTTTTCTCTGTCTTAGCTTTTTTTTTTTTTTTTTACCAGTGCATTGACCTTTGGAGAATTTACTCAATTGTTTCCTTCTTTATCCTGCCTCACTCCCTGCTTTCTTCTCCTACATAATATATTTTTTCTCCTCTCTGTCTCTTGTTTTGTTTTTTTGTTTCTCAGTCATGATTTCTATGGTGACAGTGCACTTCCCAGGAATAATGGAAGCTGGGGGATTAGGAGGCGTGAAGGCGGATGGATGGCTTTCTCATAAATAGGTAGGAAACTCCTGAAGCTGGGTGGATTGGATCAGCAGATGTGTGACATGAACTCAGGCTCTAATTGGAGACTTTTCTATCACTCAGAGACACAGAGAACCAGTGTTTGGAGTGTATGAACCAATGTTCACACAGGAAGGAAAAGTCTGGATCCTCCTGTACAGACTGTTTTATCTGAGCAGAATATAGTTCTACTGTAACTAAATACATGGAACACATACACCACAACACTGACACTGACCTCCTTAGCTCCCCACAGGTGGTGACATCACCAGATGCCACTTGCAGGCTTCATCACTGTGGGGCTCCACGCTGACAGGATCACATCCACCACTGCTCCAAATGGCATGGGAACCACACACGCCGCAAAAGCCTCAAAGTCAAAACACATCAAAACACTCAGCGTGTACATGGGCAGCAGTACAGGAGGTCAAACAGAAACAAGCGCAGTGTTTACAGTCTGATTTGACTTGTTTGGAAGATATGTTTGGGCCATTGGTTGGTTCAGAGTGATGTTTCGCTGCAACAAGCTGTAATTCTAACATGGTGTAATGAGGGGGTTGTATTTCGACAAGTGGTTTTGTTGAAGGAAATGCCAACCTCTGTGGTACTGTGCACTCCTGGCCCCCAGAGACAAAATGTAGTTGCAGACAGCATGTGTGTGTGATTCTTCGAGAGCATTCATGTGTTTGAGAGCTTAAAACATCCAGTGGCTGCTGTGCTCCATACTTTCCTGACCGCGGTAACCACAGGCGAGCCACAGCTAAGCCTCCAAAGCCAATTAAAATGTTATGAAGTGGAGTTCCCTTTATTTATTTATTTTATTTATTCCTCCTGGCGGGGAATAACCAGACAGTTACTGTAACTACACAGTACTGGCTGCGTGGCCTCCTCCTGGCTTTCGGAAATGTGTGAGTGGAGGTCCCTCTGAGGCCTGGCGGGGCAGAACAAACCTCCAGATTTTCTGAACTAGCCTTCTGACAGACTGACAGCAGAGAGCAGAAGGCGTATGAAAGCAGACATCAGACAGAGTTTACAGGAAAGCACCCGTCTTTGCACTGAGACTGACCGACATGCAGCGTAGCTAACATACTGCATAGTGACGCATGGTGCACTGACCACGTAACCTAGCCTCGTCACACCTTAAGCCTGTAAGCACCTGTGTGTGTGTGTGTGTGTGTGTGTGTGTGTGTGTGTGTGTGTGTGTGCATTGCGCAGGAGGGAATCGCCTCTCTTACAAAAACATCCTGCAGGTCCAGCTGAACACACACTGGAGTCCCCAGCAGCCTGCGTGGCAATCACCCCAGGAACACAGTTCTTCAAGCCTCACACATGTCCCCACCCTTGTCCCCTCACTCGCCCAGGGGTGCCACAACCGTGCTTTTCCCAGGCTTTCCTCATATTGTGTGTCACAGGTGTTTTTAAGTACAAAAGCAGCGGCAAGGCTTCAGAAATACTTCCACTGCCAATCTCAGGCGTGAGGAAACATGCTTGATATTGCCTTGACAACATGTTTATTTCTTTTCTGTTTTAGCCTCTGCCTCAGCAAAATGCCTCTCCCTGGTGTTTGCTGCATCAGTCAATGTACAACACCAACACCCTGCACATGACAAGGCTTCACCTACAGTAATACCCAGGCCCTCATGTATAATCCACCTGGCCTCAGACTGTACAGTTGAGTGTGTGCCTGTAGCCTGAGTGTAGATGTGTGAACAAGAGGAAGAAGAGGAAGAGGACGCTCTCTTAGTTTTTGCCTTTGTGCATATGTGTGTATGAGGCCACATCTACAACAGGAGGGAATAGCTGGATTGTGTCTACTGTCGTGTCAGGTGAAAACCGCTATGAAATGGGTTCTTTGTCTCTCTCTCTCTCTCTCTCACCCACAAACACACACACACACACACACACACACACACACACACACACTCACAATCCTTCAGGGCACCTCCACCTCCTGACTGAGGAATGTTTTTCTCACTCAGCCATCAACACAGGGGGAAATTGTTTGTGTGTGTGTGTGTGTATGTGTGTGTGTGTGTGTGTGTGTGTGTGTGTGTGTGTGTGTGTGTGTGTGTGTGTGTGTGTGTGTGTGTGTGTGTTGCAGGCTCAGGAGAGACAGGCTGCTGTAAAATACCTATGACTAGGGAAACAATATCTCATGTCTTAGCAGGTTCAAAAGACAAAGTAAACAGCAAGGAACATGACAACACACACACACACACACACACACAGGTATTTTTCCTTTCAGTTAACCCACATTTTGTTATAGAGAAATATTTGCATGGAAGTATCAGCTGCAAACAGACGTGTGATGCAATACAGTCTTTTATTTTCAACACAAAAAGCACTTCTTTTTACATAAGACATGCAGCTCCTTCCTGTCACAGCTGTGTTTTCTAGTAACCACTAGAGGCTGTAGTTTGCCCTGAAATAAATTAGAGATGAATAACACACAGTCGAGGACAGGGTGAAGATATGAGAGATGATTTTTTAAATTTCATCTCCTGTTAAAAAATACTCTGAACAAGATTCTCTGGCTGTATAGACGGGAAGTTTAATGGTTTTCTTGTGAGATGACGGATATGTGAGGAGTTGTGTTTCTCTAGGCCCAAGAGGTGTGTTCATTCACCTCACTGTCCAAATCCTCCTCCAGCTCTTTGATATCTTGCCTTTTCTGCAGCATGTTCAACCCTGGCAAGAGCACCAACACTTATCCTCCCCTCCTGAAGGTGTGGGAATACTTGTATTTGTCAGAACGGAGGAAATATAGAGGTAGAAGGGGGAACATTTCTCACAGAGCTGCTCTCAAATGCCAAAGTACCTGACTTGAACTGTAAAATGCAATCTACAGGCATGTGTTTATTTGTGTGTCAATAAAGATATCACAGATAGAATTAGTGTCTGACAGAAAGCCTTAACAAATCCTGATGGATTGGGAAAAGGGAGTCCATGTGTTTGGGGAGGAATTAAAAAGAATAATGTTCTCCAAAAACAGCTAACAGAAAGATCCAGGAAATACCGCAAAGACATAAAGTTGTGTGAGGAGCTGAGAGGCTTCGTGTACAATTTTCTTTTCCTGCCGATGTTCCACTTTTGATTTAAAGTTTTTGGATATGTGCAGAATTCAAACAGCGAGCATGGAAAGAAAGCATGAATCTGAACTTTGACTTACTGTCTTCCTTATAAATAAAGATGGTAACAGTTTTTATTTCTTACAATTACCATAGTGAACTGCAGAGTAAAGGAATGGGGGGGGGTTAATTCACTTCGGAGCAGCACATGCGTATCACAAAACCTCTTTGATCTTCTGTGGCAAAAGAGGAGAGGTTTTTCCTTAGCTTGAAAAAACAAACAGTGGCATTCTTTCCATTCGAGTCTACTGTATGTGCAGACGCATATTTGTTTTCCCTTTTCCCCTTTTTTCCCAATCCCAATCAATTCCTGATGGAATTACTACATTATTCCATGGAAACTGCCTAACATGAGCAGGTGTTTCAGGCTCTTGAGCTGATTGCCAGACAGAGCAGGCAGGGGTGCAGCTGACTGTTAGCGCTAATGGGAAGTGACAGGGCCTCTGATGCTGGGGAAAGAATAGAGGATCATTCTGCTTTCCAGATCCAGTTGAGGAGTTATCAGGTTAACCACAGGTTAAACACAAATCAGAGAACACACTTACATTCACCATTAATTGTTTTCTTACTTGACAAGTTCAGCTGTAACTGATCAAACAGCACCGCTATTTCATTCTTGTATTATTTCTACAGTAAATAGTGTAAATAACACTAAAGGCAGTCACTTTTGTATAACATTAGATTGTTCACTTTATTCTCATTCAGCTCTTGACCAAAGTACTGTAGTGCTGAATCAAAGTGAGGTGAAAATACATCCATCTTGGAAAGGAATTTCATAACAAAACATATAAACACATGAGTGATATTTAATCTGTGAGTACATGCTGAGAGATAGTCTAATTTGTCAAGATGATACATTTCACAGGGCATAAATTTACACTGGATTCACTTCCTCCACACTGTAAAAGTAGCCTCTAAGCCACACATTTATCTGTTTTATGAGCACTGCAAACATTAACAAATTATACAGCACACCTGAGGTATTTGTCACTTCGCTCACTTCCTAATTTTTTTATTTTTCAGTCTCGTCTTTCTATGCATGGCGCTATCTTAGATGTAAGAGTATCAACCTAGGTTTGACATTTGCTCCGGCGCAGCAGGTGTTTTGAAAGCAGAGAGACACTCCATAAATCCAATGAAGAACATGTTCACAGGCAAACAAAATGTCATCAATCCGACCATCTACGAGGTTTTCGATCGAAAACAGAAACCAGCAGGAATCTCGCTCACATCTGGTTCTTGTGACGCCAATGGACAAAAGTCATGAAATCACTCACTGGAGAGACAGGGAGGGATGGAGAGAGAGAGAGAGAGAGAGAGAGAGAGAGAGAGAGAGAGAGAGAGAGAGAAACAAGAGTCAAGGTGGTTTCAATTACAGAGCTATAGATAAACCTTCATTTATTTGAGGCTTGGCCTTAAGGAACAAACGTTAAATTCACACCATTGGCTAATAGAGTCTTCCTTAATGAAAGCAGATACCTCTATCGGTCCTGGACATCATCAGCTGCTGGCTGTTTTTAGCCAGTATCCAGCCACGCTGACAGGATGAAGGGTAAACACTGGGGAGGGCTCACGCAAGGCCCGAACCTGCACTCCCTGGGCTGAACCTCTGACAGAGAATAACTGAACTACTGCCATCGCAGCCTGGATGAGGAACAGAGAGAGGATCACATCTGTTAGGCTCATGACTCGGCCGATCCGCAGCCCAGTCTGTGTCCCTATATGCAGGAGCTGAGACTAAAGTCACCTTCAGACATCTTCCACACCTCGCCCCCTCAAACCCAACCCGGATCCAGCTCAAATAGGCCTCAATCCATCCTCAAATAACATGATATTCTCCAGTAAAGACCATGCTGTTTTCTTTTTAATCTTTCCTGGTCTGTCTGTCCAGACGAAAGCACCTAATACTGAACCACAGAGCAGTCTGCTAAAAGACGACAGCACCACTCACTTTAACTTTTTGTCAGGGCTTTAATATTCCGAGGCAGAGGACGTATAAGTGAAACCTTATGTGCCAGGTGCATCCGCAGAGCAGCGTCGGAGTCTCTGATTGAGACACAGACAGAAGAGGCAGACAATAGACAGGCTTTGGGAGGACAATGAAAAAGCCATGTGGCCATGTAGGCATTTTCAGACCCCGGGGTCAGAGATGTAAAGTTTCATAATGCACTGATCACTCTGCAAAACGCTAAACAAGCCTGTGATTCTAACATCCCCGTTTTCCACCTTCTCTGGAAAATGGCTTAGGTCTGCAACTCAGGAATGTGTTTATGGACGCCTGTCCACCTGACAAAACCATTGCCGGATATATGAACTACTGTCACCAGTCACTTCAAAGGTTATGGTCATATCTTCCGAAGAAGCTGCCTCTGTGTGTGTTCTGTCTCCATCATCTTCATGCTGAATACCACAGAGGGAAATGTACTTACATACCCAAGCCAGAAACAAGCAGATATATTTCCTATATTTTCCCAAGCACATTAAAGCACATTAAAGGCAACAGCTAACAGTGTTTTTCTTTACAGCAAGTTACACTGGTTTTTGGGTGTTTACATTCACATACATTGTTTCATCACACAGTATTTTCCAAAGCGACATGAATAATAATTAAATGCTTCTTCTTTTTTTCAGCTACTTCAGATCTGTAGTTTGCTAGCAGCACATCACCCAAAAGCATTAAGGTCTATTTCTGTCTTGCTCTTTATACACAATGCTGCCTACAAGTCCTCCATGAAATGCAGCTGGTGCCTTTACTAGAGCTGTGGGACCATGATAATTAATAACCTCACTTGTGCCTCACACTCAAAAGCCAATAAGAACATGTTTCAAGTCAAAACACACACAATGCCTTGACAAATAGTTTCATAATTCATCCATAAAGTTGAAGTTTTCATCTGCAATAGCCAGGAAGTCCCATGGTCTTGTATACTCGGTGATATTGATTTGTTTGAAGTTTTTGGAAACATGAAATGACGTGATATCAGAGAGTGATTTAAGAGGGATGTTGTCAGACTTAGAATGTGAAAAGGGTGGAGAGAGACCAAACCACTTGTAGGCTTTTACTGCCCTTTTCAAGTTGAAGAACAAATATGTGTGCATACACGCAAAATAAAGAGCTCAAACATGTACTTCATCTGTGTAACTTATATTAGAGTTTGACTGTGTTTGAGGAAACAGCAAACACCTGAAAATAAAATGAGGTTTGATTTGAGTTAATAGTCATAAAATGGACTAAAGATGTGAACAACAGTCCTTTAACCATGGAGGAAAGCCAAGAGGGGAAAAAAGACATTCACTATTAAACAACTTCAAATATTTACTCTCTAAAATAACATGAATATTAAAACATTTAATGCAAGCTACACTGGAGGTTTTATCTGTTTGTTTTGATCATATTAAGACATAAATGGAAACACAAAATGTCATAACATGTAACTCTGCAGCCATATGGATTACTATATATATATATATAATTTGAGTAAACTTCTGCTGTGCTGTCACAATGTACAGAATATTCTGTTCTTAACCTCTTGGTCAGTAGATATATGAAAAATTAGCTGATTTAATGCTGTTGCATGCTGACCTTTTGATATTGCATAACCTGGATTCAGCTTCAACAGAGGAAAAAAAGAACTAAATCAGCTTAGACAGTCAACCTAACGGAGCACCATAAAGACACTGTTCAAAGCAAAATGGAAAATCAGGACATAACCAACAGGTAAACCAAAGAGCCTTTGTTCCACCACGGTGTGTCTGATAACTACTTTTATCTTTGCCCACATTTTTCCCCCTTCTAATCCCCTGCACGTCGACTCAAACAAGGAAATGAAAACTTCTATTTGATTCCATAAATCCATTTGGCACATAAACAAAGCCTCCTCTCAGTGTGTGATCCCAGAGAGAGGCAGCGCCTCATCAAATTACCACAGCTATTCATATCTGCCTCCCCTCTACTGGAAAGGTTTAGGTAGAAACCAATCCCATCTTTCCTCAACAATCTTCAGTCTCTCTTAATTGTCCACTGTTTAACTACTGGATTAAATAGCATCAGACATACAGCCAGAGGGACTGAGATTAGCCATCAAAGCTCTCTTGATATTACTAACTCATAAAAAATAATTCCAAAAAACAAAACTCCGAAGTTAACCTTATTGTAGTATACCTCATCCTGTACATTCTGTCACTGCATTTCTCTTCTGCTCATTCACTGCTGTTTTTCTGTTACAAATTGGCCAGAAGGGATTTGGATCCCAGTGCAGTTTAATTGCAGATTACAACTGCATGTTTATTAAGACAAATGTCTCCAGTGGAAGAAGAAGAAAGAAGCTCTTAAAGTAAACTTAACAGCCTTTCTTTCCAAACCAGACAATTTTCCAATTAGCTCCAATCTTTTGTACAAATTACAGACCTCCACTTCAGTTTTACAAGACCAACGGTGGCATTCAGATACTGTTGTATTAAGTGTCATTTTATTTTCAAACCAGTTTGTATCGGATTTGAGCTCAGATTTGTTTCTTGAATACAAATTTCATTTCTGGCCTTCGCAAGCTGCCGACGCCTAGTTGTAACTCTCCAGGGGTGAAACACAATCAACTAGTGTTGTCCAAAGATAATCAATGAAATTACTGCGAATCCTATTTCACATAAAAATGTATAATACTGAAAACAAGAAGCAAAGTTTGGTATGATTTTGCAGTAGTCATAAATGAAACTCATTTTTCCTGATAGTTTTGAAAAGAAAATGCTTAACAGTGGTGAATGTGCCTGTGTCAGTGTGATAATGCTTGGCCTGAGGAGTTGAGAAGCAGTGAAAAGAGATTTTTTTCTCATCATTCCTCTTTCTGGCAAAGTTGCATCATGGTCGATGAGTTTGACAGCAGCACATACATCCTGGTGTCCTGCAGGGCTGAAGTTTCCTCTTGCACATAAATGTATTACATTACTATAAGTGACCTACAGCTTAGCACTGCATTACTGTCTCATCCATGCTAGAGACTGACACTGAGTGGAAAATCATATCTGTTTCAAATAAGTTCACAATAATATAAGACCTGATGTTAAAAATTGTGTGTAATCAGTGCTTTGGCGTTGTTATCCACTCACTCTGGCCAAAAGCAAAGCACAAACATGTACCGTTTCTTTAAAAACATGAAAATTACAAACTGAATACCACATGGCATTTGCGTTTGTTTGGCTGCAAACACCTACATTGATTAGGCCTTAGTATGAAAGTGGAACAACAGGTGTCTTTGTGCATATGAGGCTGCAGCAGGCAGAGAGCGGCCAGCGCTTAGGGTTACACTCTTTGAAACTGATATGGGTGAGCTGCTTTTCTCAGGCCTAACCCCAAATCTGCCGTTGATGGACAGACCACCCAACTCTCCGCTCTTATAGGCGCACAGTGGGGCCGCTCGCAGCAAAGGCAGCCCCCTGTCACTCTCCTTTGGGAAGGAAACGGATCAGTCGACTGTTTGTCAAGTACACTGTCAGGATCTCCTCCACAATCAAACAGCCAGGTTTCCTAAACAGTGGCATTACACTAATGGATACCGCTGGAATACATGCAGTGCTTTACAAACCTGAGCCATTACATCAGTCTTAAAATGGCTGAAAATGTGACAGCAGTAGCATGCGCTTTGTTGAAGTACACAAAGTTATGTTGCGGGAAAAACAGGACAGTATGATCTGTAAAAGTAGAATCCCATAAGATTAATGACATTTTTATGGTGATCCATCCTTTTCGTCTTTCCAGAAAAATCCACGGTTTCTCTGTTTTACTTTATTGTAAGACTTTATAGGAGGTTTCTGCCCTGTATTCTGATCAGAATAAAGATTCCCCCAGGACGTCCCAGTGCCAAACCCGAGGATGCCAGAGTCATTGGTCAGAGGAGGAGGGCCGGGGTTAGCCTCGCTGGGCTGCTCAACTGACAGCACAGCGTGGCCAAAAGTGGACTCAGACTAAGACAAAAGATTCACACCCATCCTCTCCTCTCCAGATGGATCCTTCCCTGAAGTCTTCCTGATCAGAGTCAGAGCAAACAAACACACCAAATTACACTAATCTGCTTATTCTTTAATTAGCAAGTATTTACAGCAAGTAATCACATATGTATGAGCAGGACAGAATGCAAAACTGCTTCTAGTATTGTCCATGTCCTTCAATGAGTAGGAGAAATGCCTGATAGGAGCCAAATGTTGATTAAATTCTAAGCCAAAAGGATCTGCTCTACCTCTTGTCCTGCCACATCACGCTCACAACCCCTCCATCTATCTTTTTCCCAGATCTTTTCTCTGTCAGCAGCCATGTTGTATGTTTCATAGGCCAGATACTGGTTACTGAGAAGATACAAGTTCTGTTTGGCTGGTGAAGGGGGCAACCCTGTACCTCCAAATCCCAAACATATGTTCCACTCACTGAATGAGATCTGAGATACTGATAATTACTTTCATGGTTTTCTGGGGTGAACTCTTATAAGGGGAGCCCCTCCCCAATTAAACTGGGGCCCCATGTGTCTTTCTAATCAATAAAATGGGAACTGAATCAAATAGCTCAGCCAACAAACAACACTATATGAGCCACACAAATTAAAACCTACCCTCACATGGAAAAACAACAGTTGGCCTCTGGTTAAAGCAGTTTATGTCAACACAACTATACAATCCATATGTGAGTAAAAGTGTGAAATGTTACTAATATGTCTGGCCTCGACTTGGTGACTGTTCTCAAATAATACAGCATCTTTTCCCTGAAATAAATCAATCTGTTGTCACATAAATCATATGGCATATTAAACAATGGCTTTGTGAAGAAATTAAGCCCATGATAAATTTTTCTCTGGACATTTTTGTAAAAACGCTTACTTCATCCTACACTTTGTTCATTACTCAAACACATCTGGCTGACAGGTGCCCCTGTCTGTAAAACGTTGAGTAATTTCATTCCAGCAAAGAGGAGCAAATGGAGAGGAGTGGAGAAAAAGGTACTCTATCTTCTATCTGTGATGACATCAGGGCTCTGAAAGCTTGTTAGAGATGGAGAGTTAGAGCTGTGTTGCTCCGTTTCTACAGACAGTAATCCAGCCCGCCGCTGTCAGTGCCCTTTCAAAGCACTGATTACTCCATTTCTAAGGGCCTAATCTCTGTAAACAATCTCTGTTTTCATTATCTTTTAAACTGATTAGCCCTATGAATATAACTTTCCAGCGCTGGACTCAGACAGAAAAAAGCCTTGCCATATTGATGCCAGCTGTAGCTGCATGACCTTACAAGAGAAATAAAGCTGTGATACAAACACAGATAGAGGAACGCACTGCGAAGAACATATGTAACTAAGACATGCTTGAAAAGTATGACAGGCATGACGTTAAAAAAAAAAAAAAAAAAAAAAAAAGATTTCGTTGGGTAAAATCCTTAACCTGCTTGTGGTTTTGCACAATTTGCAGCTGGATATTCTAGTCAAAACTTAGGAATAAACAGAGTCTCAATCATTTCCACCCAGCTTTGATTGACAACCTTAGTTATTATCATCCTCAGCTGCATTGTGGGACATGTTGGATTTAAGCTTTAATGTTATATTACCTATTTTTTTTATTCCTTCGTCCTTCGTGCCATTGGAAATTAAACCTTGCTTTCCACCCCATCCTTTTACTCTCCCCTCCTTCTGGACAATGTGAGGGAACATTTGCCAGCACATGTCTCCATCTGTTAGCAAACACTTCCAATATGTTGAGAACAACATCTTGGCCCACAGTCTCCTCCATCAGGATGTGATGAACGCGATGCACCTGTCTCAGCCTCCAGCTTTGTTTCTGGCTGAGGATAGACTGCCTCAACCTAACAACTATTTGCCCCCATCACATCAAAGACGTAGAAGTTGAAGACTTCAGATGAAAACACTAGGTTTCTGTGGTTTCTTTTCCATTTTAGTCTCCCAATACAAATCATCAACAGTGAACCCGCTGCCCCCATTAGTTCATTTGGCGTTTCCTCTTTTGCCAAAAATCACTTAAAGCCAATTAAAACGTCTCTGGTAAAGGAGCTGCTTAATGTCAGTGTGAAAGACATGGCCTCTGTTAATCCTATTTGGTAAACAAACTTTAAGCGTTCTCATGCATAGGCCTTCACAATCACCCAAAACTGTAAATCACTCTAGACAGTAAATTACCTTCACTAATATACCAGATCTGAGTGTTCACTAAAGTCAACAACAGAGGGGAGAATAACACCAAAACTACGTCAGACGTTGAAATGGCCTTGATTACAGAAACTGAGAAAGAGCTCATCCAATCACGCCAGGAGAGTCAGTGAGTTGGACCGGGCTTTGCCTTTGCGTCGTGACATGGAGGAATGTTTAAGAATGAGAGCGAAAAGGACGACCTGCGTCACCCCACTCTGAACTCCCCACTTTAATTAACTAATGTATCTCCATTTGTCATAGCGTGACATTGCATGATTCTGAAGCAATCTGAGATGTTGGCTGAGCTCTGAAAGGGGAAAACATCAGCACCCTCTACTGACGAGCCGACCAGCTTCAGGGCCCCAGTGGACTTTGATTTCATTTCCTTTCATTTAGATGAAGGTTGTTTGTCTAATTATCGTCTTATCATAATGCTGCCACTGAGCTGCTTGCTAATGAGGACCAGATCCCCCCCTCTGAGCCAGAAAACTGTAATATTTGCATAATTTTAATCACTTAATAAACCTTAAAGATTAGGAACACCAACAAAAATATACATGTATACAGTCACACACTTTTCACTTGAGGTGGATAAACTGACATTAGCATTTCTATATTTTTAGAAGTAACATTCTGGCTCCTGCCTTTAAGTTCTCTGAACTTGATAGATGACTTAAATTAAATGAAATAAATGACTTGACTCTAGCTATGCACATTTCTAAGGTCTTGCAGGCTAAAATAGAAGTGCAAATCATCTTATATCACCTTGCAAGATTAGTAAGAAAGTAAATATAAACTCAATTCCCAGAATGGTTATCATTATAAATCCTTGCCTCCCACATCTGCTTGGACAAGAGGGGACAATAAGTCAGCATAGCAGGTAGAAATTTTAAGGATATATTTGGATTTTCTGTGAAGGGGAATGACTAAATATAAAGTGTGGGGTAAAGGTTTGCGTCAACACAGAGATATTCTGAGATAGGGGGCGCCTGGCCTTTTTCATCCCTCTGTAACTGAACCTGCATCAGTATGTCACTGTCTCCACAGCTAAACAAATTAGTAAGTTTGATTGATCAAAGTTTATATGAGAACGGGTATTTGATTTCAAACAGTGAGGGGAAGGGAGGGTGGGAGAGAAACAGGGAATGTAAATGTATAGACACGGGCAGAGTGAGAGGGCAGAAGGAAGGGAGGGGTGAAGGAAAGAACGAGCAGAAGAAAAAGAGAGAGAGAGAGAGAGAGAGAGAGCAGCTGGATTGCCATGTAAATAGCTGTGCAGATAGGTAGGTTTGGGCTCAGTGCCAAAAGCTCTACAAAGGGCTCCTAACATCTGTTTGAGGGTAGATTCCTGCTCTGTGTTGTAGTAAGAATAATAGTCTCACTCTGAGGGCCTGTTCCCTCATCAGACAGGATCATGATCACGCATATACACTCTGTGGTCTGAGCTGTAACGTCAGACTGCAGCCGTTCAGAGCTGAGAAACACAAGCAGAGCTGTTATTACTGTTATTACACTGCACATCAGTCATCAGTCTGGATGGACAGGTGGAGCATCGCTCAGATACAAACACCCTCCTTCAGCTTCTAATGTGGCTCTCACTAATGTTCTGAAATTAGTGACATGCAGTGCGGGCTTAAAAAAAAATCCTCTCAGTGATGAGTCTGTGAGTGAGCAGGAGGATGTAGTACAAGTCTGAGTAAATCCAGAGGAAAAAAGGCTTGAAACCACACTTATGATGTGGATAAGTAGGAAGTTTACACCGTGAAATACAGCATTTAGAAATCCATTTTATATTTTAGTCAGCCATCTGATGAAAACAGACAAAACCACAAGTTTGGAGTATGCGTAATTAACTGCCAAACCAAAATGTTGGAGACAAAGTTTAAAATTCCTACCAAAGTTTTCCCATTGAGTTAAAAAAAAAAAAAAAAAAAAAAAAGTGGGACATCTCTTTCGGTGTGTCATGACAAGGATCTTTTTTTCCTCTCCCAAGAACATATGCAAGCAATTTGTACAACAAATGTTGGTTTTAGACTGTGTTCCTTGCATACTAGTGGCTTCTCAAAACCTGGAGGGCTCCATTCGTTAGTGCTTGAAAGCAAAGCAAACAAATTAATTAACACTATCTTTACATGGGGTGGCCAAGGAAAGCAGGCACTGAAATGTTACACCATTACCTAAATTCACATGCATCTGTCTGTGTCTTCCACCCCTTTGCCTCCCCCTGCCCCCCCACGTACCCTCCCACCCATGCCCCAGCGCACACAGCGCCCTTGAACAAGGCTGAAGGACCACCTGCGTGAAAGAGGAGACCCTCTCTGTTATGTCTCTGCTAGGGAATGAAATAACACGGAATCCAGCTCTGCAAATAACTCACAGTGAAGATCATTTTCCACATGCTGCTTGACAAAAGGTAAAATAAGAACAGATGATATCCTTTCTCTCCCTTTCTGGGTTTGTAGCTGTGCTCAACAGCCACGTCCAGGATTCTGTGCACTTCGCTGGCAAGCAGCATCAGACACACAGGTCTGACCCTTTCACAGGCTTTGTTAACCAGGTGGCATGAGATACAAACACTCATTTCTAATAGCCACTGAAATGGAGGCCACCTTTTTGCATGCCCTCACTTGGCTGATGTCAAGAGGAGTTTGAGGAACCTGATCCTAGATCTGATAATCAACTGAGCCATTTAGGAGCACCATGAGGCCTCCTATTAAACTAGGCACCCACCAGGTTCAATCAGTGCACTACTAATGGGCAGAGGTGGAATGAGTACACTGGTGATCAAGTAGAGGTGAAAAGGTACAGGCTCTGACATGTATTCAATGTATAGAGATTCAAAGATACTCTGGTATGCAAATCAGTGTTGAATGTGAGTGTCTTTCTTTTTTATTGGGTTCACCTTCGTATTTTACATCTGATACATATCATTCACTAAAGCAAGGGGATCATCTTTTCGAACAATTGAAGTTAATGTTAGTCATAAAAGTATGATATAATGCTTAATAACAATAATTTCCTGTTCATGCATACAGGTATTGATATTGACTTAAAAACTCGAGTACATGAAGCTAAATATCTGTACTTCATTATTTCCCACTTTTACTGACAAGAGAATAGATGTCTTCCTCACTGACACACAACACAATTTATTGAGGGTTTTCTTTTTTTAAAACAACACAGAGACAAGTACTTTATTGCAACATGAACTGTGTTTAAAAGAGACAAACACCTCCTGTGTGCTCCACATTACCATCTCTGCCTGTAAAACACACTGGCTTTATTTGCGCAGACTGACCTTTGCTCACCCCTCTGAAGAGGACACATATGAAGTTTGGTTAATCCAAATAAACAGGTGAGGCACTTATTAGCCCCCAATTCCTATTGCAAGTGTAACTTCATTTTCAATTCCGACTCTCCCTCCCTCTGACTCATGGGAGAGTGACTTCAAAGCTGCAGCCATGCACTTGAGGTCATTATCTTCATTTCTATATCCTCTGCAGGTTCTCAGCATATGGGAACATTTTAACTCTTTTTTTTTTTTTTTTTTTTAGTCTGCAGCCATAAATCTGCCATGTCAACTATATAATATGCCTGACCAGCAACAGATGTAGTTCTAATAGCTACCAAAAAAAGTCACATCAAAATGTACCACCTCTAGATTTTGATCCTAACACTTAACAGCCATTAAGATTGATTTCAGTTTACACACACAGGACATGGACAGTGAGTGAAAGTCAACATACATAAGAAAAGGAGCTTGGGTGTTTCCTTTTAATTTTCTATTACACTGGTTCACTTGCTCAATCTCTTTCTTTCTCTCTTTCCCTCTCTTTTTCCATTAATCCCTCTCCTTCCAGCCTTTAGCTGAAACGAATCCTCCTTTCATCCTGTTCTGCAGTGAGGGCCCTGGTGTCTGATCGCACAAAGCCTGACCATCGCTGACTCCTCGTCAACCCCTTGCCCAATTCATCAAGCGGAGGCCCATGGGCATTCATCACCCCCACCACCTTTCATATCCCGCACCAGCTGAAAGCCACTGTCCCTCCTCTGACTTCAATGCCGCCACGACACACCCGTAAGATTTATAGTGGCATAATTAGTAGCAGTGAAAAAGGCCTGCATGCTTTGGAGGGTCAATCATACTGTATCCCACTCTCACAGCCACTCACATCTGCTTCAAAATAGATTGCACTACTACCATGCAAGTTGATAAATTAACAAAAAAAAAAAAAAAAAAAACAAGGAGCTAGGAATCCATCAAGGGCTGACTGTGACATCAAAACAATTATACATACTTTGTGTAAATTTAACATAGTATTTGTCACCATTCACTGAAGTGATACACTGTCATAAATCACATTTCTCTCCAGGGAAGAAAGAGTGCTGCTTGTGATGAGCACCTCTGAGCTCTGAGGTGAGAACTCCTCCTCAGGACGGGGGTTTCCAAAAACAGCTTGAAGGAGGTCTAAAATAACATGCCTAATAGTTAAATGGTGTTATTGATATAATCACGGTCCTCCCCTCCTACCCGTCCTGCTGTCAATGATATCTCAAAGACAGTGAACTAATTAAAACACTCCTGGAGTTTGTTTTCATTTAAATCTTCACAGAAATCAAGTCTTCACTAAACAGCTGCATTTTATTTATTTTTTTTCTCTTTTCCTACAAAGACACAAGTTGAAACCTGCTGCCCCATTGTGCACAGAAGAGATGCAAAATCCCCATTCAATCATAAATTACACCCATTATTCATTATTCCTGTTATGGTTCTCTGTGTTCTCTTTAATGTGCACCTTTCTGAGCATGATAGTACAGCTCACTCTGAAAAGGTTTGACATCACTGGTGGGACTTTGGCTGGAACTGAGAGAAAGAGGCGGAGATGTGCAGGTGCTCATTGTCTGACTCAGTTTCAACACTTTCAAGCTCCCTGGTAGTAGAGTACTTAAATTATACACTATATCTATATTCTTTCAGTAGTTTTGCTCCTGTTTTTTGTTGTTGTTGTTGTTGTTACATAACTACCAAAGAGCAGAACCTCATGTTGAGGAGCTACAAATCTGATTCTCTTAAAATAAAAGTCATTTAGCAGACTGTGAATACTAATGTTGGAAAGGTTAAATGTTTTCTTGACCTTTTCTTGTGGTTTCTGTGATGATTGAAATAGCTCACTGATCCCCTACTCCAGTCAGATTTGATAGTGCACGTCATCAGCATTCGGACCCCCCCCCCCCTCCCCCCTTCCTTGCCAGTAGTACAAGTGGTTAGACTGCTGGTTTGTTGGAGCACAGTGCAAACGTTGTGCAGAGGGGCGAGGAAGCACCTGCTTCCAAAAAGGAGGTGGAGAAAATGCTCTCATGAAAACGTCCAACTGCAGTGGTTGGCACTGTCACTTGTACAGGAGGTTGGATTGCTCTGAGATTATGCACAGGTTATTTTGATAATTTTGTGGGGAATCGTTCGCTAAATGACCTGCGGTTTTCTGTCTTTTTGTTTTCTTCCCAAGAGAAGCTATGGTGTGACCAAAAGCAGTCAGTGTAAAATTGTGGATTGCATTTGTGGTAGAGTGGTTGTTACAGTTTATGATACATGTAGCTTTTCGGTTTTCTGTCAGCTGACATTTGTGTTTTAACAATGATGGTCTTTGCTCCTGCATCTGCGTCGCATTTTAATGCACCACAAACTCTTACCAGACTTTCCTGCCTCTGGGTAGGTTATGTGAATTTAACAGACAGCTTCAGATCTCATTCAGGAGCCCAGAAGCTATGAGAAGATACTTGTGGACTTCATTCTACGGCAATCATACAACCCTTCTTTTTTTTTTAAGCAAGCGGTGAAAGGCAAGTGTAGACGGCGGCATCGTCAGTAGTAAAAGTTGAACTGAAAGCGCACATCCAGTAAAGGAAACTGATGCGCGTAAGAAGGGATGCCAGCCAGGCGTGGCTTGTGTTTGAATATCCAATGTGAGAATGCGTGGGGAGTATGTATATAATAGAGTCTTTCCATCTGATAAACAGAGATATCAAACTGATGAATATAGCAAAGGACGATTAATAAGCTGAGAGGACTGCGCTGTTTGGAGGAGCACGACGCGCTCGGTCCGCTTTGTGCGTGCATGGACCGAACCTCTGAGTCTGAGCTGCACCGTCAACTTTTCTCCCTCCTTCAATCACCGAACATTAGAAATGCCTTTGCTTAATTTGACAGCTGTGCATACGATGGCAGAGGTCGGGAGTTTTTTGGGGACACTCGACTTGGATTTACAAAGCTTTCCTGCCCTCGGGAATATGCCTCTACCGGAGTCTCCCGTGGGCTTGAATGAGCGGCTGGGACAGATTGAGGGGAGGCTGCAGCGTGGGTCGCCGACGGATTTTGGGCACCTCAAAGGGATCCTGAGGCGGCGGCAGCTCTACTGCAGGACAGGCTTTCAGCTGGAGATATTCCCAAATGGGACAGTACACGGGACAAGACAGGACCACAGCAGATTCGGTGAGAAGAGACTGTGTTTTTTTTTCCCCCTACAGAAACTAGAAAACACTTATGGTTAAATAATTGTTCTGAATGTAAAGTTTAATTCGAGTTTGCGTCAGTCTGTAGCCAACACGCTCGTGGGAACAACCCTGTTATTTTTTCATATTCCAACATGGCTTCCTTTTTAAAATCAAAGTAATAAAATGTAAAGTCTTTATAATGCTCCTGCTGTTAAATCTATATCAACTCGTTTCCAGAGGTGACTTAATTGGGATACTTCCTGCCGCTCATCCCCTGTGAGCTCTTATCCGTGCGTCACCATCACCTGGCGCATTATGCACTGCTCCACACCTTTCCCTGACAACCCACCCCTCCCCTCTTCACCCCAACCCCCGTGCGCGTGGGGCCGCAGGTGTCTCTCCTCAGCCGCAAACAAGCACAGCTCGTCTCGCGACGCTTGAAGCTGGCCCAGGCTCGCGCTCTGCTTTGTAGCATTACTGTCAATGGAGCGAGGTGCGGCTCGCTGGAGAACGATAAACAAATGAGGTCAGAGGGCAGATACGCACATGTCTCGCGCCTCATAGCCATGCAGTCATCTCACAGGTGCAGAGCGGTTGTCTCGGTGCGGAAAGAGCGGAATAACTCTAAATTAAAGCATGACCACTGCGGAATTCAGGGACGGTTTAATGTTCAGACTACAGCCAAAATAAGCCGGTTTACAGGGATGGGTGGTCCGCATGTTTGTTTCTGGCTTTACTTAGCTTTAAAATGCAAGGTCTTTGTCAGAGCTGCGAGGGAGACATGGCTTTGATTAAAGGGGTATGAAACACACTCCTTTCCACACAAAAAATTAAAGGGATATTCTCTGTCATCCTTTGGCATCAGTTGAGGTCGAAAAGATGAGGACCAGGTGACTGGAAGCTGGCCTCTGTGCCAGTCAGAGCCTCTCTGACTAACCTCGACATCACAACAGCTCATGGCTTTTAATTTTACCGGTCGTTTCCTCCTCTTTCAAGTACATGTTCCCTTTGCTGGGACTTCCTGTGAGTCAGCAGTTCACCCAACAACTTACCCCACAACTGAGCTCCATAAAAGTGACTCCTCACTTTGTATTAGTAGTCGGTTTGGGAAGTCCCAAAGACATTTATAGACACCACAATCTGTCAGACTAAATAAAAAGAAAAGAAACCTATCCGCACTACAACTCATACCCTGTAATTCTACTGAGTGCATTTGCTTTTAAGCGTTATCATATAGCCTTGGTTTGGTTTGGTTTGGTTTATTTGTTCGCACCAATAAAAGAAATAAAAACAAAAACGAACAATATTGCCCCGGAAAAACAAAAGCAAAACCATTCAGGTGCAAGCCGAGGCTAAAGAAAGAAAAGAAAAAACAAAATTACTCCGGAAAAACAAAGAGAGAAGAAAAAAAACAAAAAAACAAAAACAAGCAAGGTAGCCTTGAGTATTTAGTGAGAGTTGTTTTGTCTTAGCATGAACACTGGACATTTTAATAATGATATAATGTGATATTGTATGATTTGGTGGTTTGATTTGAAGTCGACCACACAGTAAAAAAAAATCTTTGATTTTCCATCAAACCCATGCAGGTTGATTCACATTTCTTCAGTGGTCTTTTAAGGCTGTGTGCTGAAGTACTCACAGCATGGGTTTCCCTGACCAGCAGTGTGCTGTGTTTGACCTTAGGTATCCTGGAGTTCATCAGTCTGGCAGTGGGTCTGGTCAGCATCAGAGGAGTGGACGCTGGACTCTACCTCGGCATGAATGAGAAAGGAGAGCTCTATGGGTCGGTGAGTCAAAACCCTCCTTCCATTTCCAACCCCGCCCTCACCATTCAGCCCAAGGTCTCATTCACAACTAGGTTGGATGTTATATTTGCAAATGAATAAAACATTTCCCTTGCATTATAAGTCAGTATTAGCCTTTTTGGAAAGAGGTTTTCATCTGGGAGTTGGTTTGTTATCAAGGTTCTCATACGTAGCAGATGGGAAAACCACATGAGACAAAACAAGTATGTGTTTCTCGCAGACTCTCACACTCAGTGTTGTAGCTCCTACTCCTGCTGATTTTCTTTAGTATAATGACTATGCAAATGCATTTAGACAGCAAGTCTGGTAAACAGTGTGGACGTTAAGACCAAAAACTCCAGCTGAAGCAAAGAAAAGCACAAAAAAATGTTTTCTTTTACTTGTCTTTAAAGTAAAGGGATTCAAGAAAAAGTACCAAGATCCACCTCAAACTTGTTTAGAGCTGTAGAAAGCAAAGCAACCTCTTCATTCTATCCTCAGATATGCAGAAATATTTACATATTTTCCCAAAGTGGACACAGGGTCGTTTGGAGTCACTTTGGATGTGTGGTGTTTGGTGGATTTTTAGATTACCTCTGTCTCTGCAGCTGGATTCAAGTTTAGACTGTGGAGTTTAATAAAGAAGACATTTGTTAGTGGTACATCTTGTTTTTGTAACTTGGCTGACTTTGTCTCACATAAGCTTAATATCTGAAGACAGCAAGTGGAAAAGGAAAGAGATAAAAACAATGGAGGGGAAGTATGTGAGGGTTCCATGTATCAGGTGTCCCAGGGCATTACCTGAGGGCCTCCCAGGGCTCGGACTCCCCCCCAGCTCTGAACAGAGCCTACTTTTAAGTACGGCCATTGTGTTGAAAGTACAGATATTGTTACTGTGTGCTATCAGAGTCTGGCATCCTGAAGCTTTGACCCTGGAAGGAGGGGGGCAAGTGATTGCGGGAGGCAGTGATTGGGGGGGTGGGGAAAATTGCACACCTGACTGAGTCACCTGACTGACAGAGGGAGAGAGATGCAGACATATCTGTCTGAGCCTGAGAGGCCTTTTACGTGGGGGGAGGAACTAGCTGCCAGTGAAACTGGGTAACAGGTAGAAGGGTGCTTCCGTCCCACAACCACCAGACCTTGACGAGCTTTTGATCGGATGAGGTTTGTGTGTATTCAGATGGAGCTGGCCCAGTCATGTGCCCTTAGGCTGTGTTTACAGACAACAGCTTCACCACACAGCCGCAGCCAAGCACAGCCTGACAGCCAATCAACAAAATTGCTTCTGGAATAAAAACCGAGACTCTTGCACAAACACTTTATTAAACTGTAAAGTGTGTTGAAGGGAGTGTTAGACTGATCAGGGACATTAATAGTGCTGTGTAAAGGCACCATGTATTCATAGCCAAAAAAGTAAACATAAGGGGAAATTGTCCAGGAAGGACAAAGGACATCAGGACCAATCTTGTACCCTTTGTGCCCCATACACCACCCACAAATGGGGCTCCTTTTTGGCTCCCGGTCTTCATGGTGATACCCTTGACATGCATAAAGCTGGAGAGCAGATCGTGAAGCAGGCGTTGCAGCAGAACCCCTGCATGACTGACTGTTCTTGGCAGAAAGCAACTCTAACCCTGATGTCTCTTATTGTTCTCACACACTCACTCAGCCAGCACAGTCTCACCTGCTGAACCCACAGCCATCGCTCATGCTGTGGTGTCAGTGAAGGCTGAGGCTCTGAGAGCTGCTCTGTGTGTGTGCACCACAGTAAGAGTGGACCAACACTGAGTGTGTGTGCTCACTTTTGCAGCAGAGGGAATGAAGGAAATATTGCCTGTGCCCAATGAGAGTTACAGGTCTAAGGAGTGAGTATTGGGTGTAAAGTGAAAAGCTGCTTGTAATGACTGCCCCCCCCCCCCCCCTTTTGTCATAATGAGCACCTGCCTAAATGAGTTTCTACTGGTTCATTTCAGTTCATGGACCAAACACAAAAACTGCTCAGATTAGCCAGTGTCATGTATTAACCAGTTCATCAGTAAGAGGAGAATCTGTCTGTTTAGCACCATCATCCATCTCAGCTTTTCACTACTCAGTCATTTTTATGTGAGCAGTACTTTAACATGTGACTAATGTGGTGCTTTCTTTCCTGCAGAAGAAGCTGACAGCTGAATGTGTGTTCAGGGAGCAGTTTGAGGAGAACTGGTACAACACCTACGCTTCAACTCTGTACAAACACACAGACACGGGGCGGTTCTACTATGTGGCCTTAAACAAGGATGGCTCACCCAGGGAAGGCGGCAGGACTAAAAAACACCAGAAACTCACCCACTTCTTACCCAGGCCAGTGGAGATTGAAAAGATCCCTCAGGCATACAGGGACTTATTCCAGTACAGGTGACCAGTGCTCACCTCACAAGTGGTTCCACTTGGAGGGACAGAAAAAAGAGAGAGCAGTTGTTGTGGATCTTTGGAGCCTGGTACAGAACTGTTTACCCTCTCAACCTTGTTGCTTTCATCGGCTCCTCCTGAGGCCAAACGAGTACAGCACTGACATAAACATTGTGCATGTCCCTGGATGAAGCCTCACTGCCTCTACAGCGGACTTGTGACCCTAGCGAGGAGAGAAAATGATCCTGTAAAACCACTGCAGAGATGGAGAAAGGAGGTCAAAACTGATGGAGATGGTGGCCTCAGGCCCATATGACTGCTGGCTGTGGGCCACATTAAAATCAGGTGCCATGTTTTCTCAATAACCACTTTTTAGACGCTTATCGAAGTGACATGCAACGACAGCTGCAGTCAGTTTCTTTTTTTTTTTTTTTCCCTCTCTTTTTTTTGTGTAGCACTAAGTCTGTGGGCAAGAACGTAAATGGCTGACTATTACAAACTATGAAAAAGAGTTACTTTGAATAAATGACTTTTAGGAGCTCTGAATGACAGAAAGCACTGCAGATGACACAGAAATGCTCATGTGAAATGTAAGAGAGGGCACATTCCACATTCATGATGATAAATAGGATGGTCAGAGATGGAGCGTATAAAGTGACAGGTTGGTAATGTCAGATACCAAGGAATATTGGTGAGGCAGAGAACAAACTGTAATAGCCAAACTGGAGTTTTAATAATTCCAACTCAAAGGTGAAGATGGAACCAAATCTCTCCAATGAATGTGGGATCAATGAAAGAGGACTTAGCGCACATGCCCGGTCCCAGCTGTAAGCTCATTTGATCTCTTCATCTGATGACATTCACATTTAAATAAACATCTTTAGCACCATCTTCTAGGAATTGACAAAAAAAAGGTGACTAAGGCTGGGACAAAAGCACTTCTCTGACCGTGGTTGCAAAGAATTAACTGATGGGTTTTAAAGGATGGTGACTTGTAATGTTCAAAGTGTCCAGAACATTATTAAAAATGCAAGCAGCTGAGGTGTACATATGGGTGATCCTATTTATGAGATGTACAATATATTTATTTTCTACGTATAAAGTATAAATATAAATCTATATATTTATTTATTGCAAAGACTTTATTTTGTAATGAACTTGAAGTTATCTGAACTGTAGATTCTACTGAAATTACACCAAAAAAAAAAGGCAAACAAAAAAAAAATGAAGAACTGCAATGAATATGACAATAAAATTGTCCTGCTATCGAGAATTCATTGTGAGACTATTTTTGCTTGGATAAAAATATGATGTACCAATTAAACCCAGATATAAAACATTGTATGTGAATGACGCATTTCTTTGGTTTCATTTTAAAGACTTCTGCGTATATTCTTTTACCTGTGGATAAACTTTTAAGCATTATTTCGATTTAGTGTCCTGACAAAGCAGTTGACAGATGCTGCAGATATTTTCCCAGAGGTGAACACCCATGCAATCTCATGGCAATTTACCCTCATAAACCCTTTACGGACTAATGCGCACAGACCCTCTCTGTCTCCATAAGGTCTTAGTCGGCCTACATACACCGTATCAAATCAGATTCCTTATGCAATTGGATCCCGACTACTAATTGGCTTTACACATCAGCATGGGCTGGGCAGCGATTGGTCCATGGGTGCAGGGGCCTCACTGACCCCACTACAGTGGAGTCTCCGCACTGGGCCTTTTCAATGGACAGAAACAGCTGCCTGCCACACAGAGAAACAGCGTGGATGTGCCGCAAACCTGGAGCGGTGGTAATCTGGGGCTAAGAGGGGATGGGATCAACATTTCAACATCTGCAATAGTTGTAATGTTTCTCCACTGGCAGATATCTGTAAGCTGTGAGAGCAAGCTCCCCTGGGGGAAGGGAATGGAAAAGTCAAAGACATGCAGGGGAAAACCCTGGCAGACTGAGAAATGAAAACAATACTGGGAGAGGGAAAAATAGATGACAGATTGAAGGGAAGAGAGTAGGACAAAAGGCACTTAGTGCACTGTGTGAAATGCAGGGACAGCGCATCAGGATGTGAGAGTTATCCAATTTCCCACTGTTTATTTTACTTCAAACCACCACTATCTGATTTGTTGATTGTCTGACTAGAAAACAAGAATAAACAAGAAACCTGAATGTAGCAGTGCAATCATTAAATCAAATAATAGCCAACAAGTCTGTAGCAGTGAAGGTGCCAGAGGGTAGAAAAAAAAAAAATCTGCAGTAGACTTGCCAAATAAATGAGTTAATAATTTGATGTTAACATTCAAGCCACTTCACACGTCCTATTATATCAAAGTCAAATTTAAGAATGCTTGAAAAAAGAAAAAGAAAAGGTGTTGGTTGAAAACTAAAACAAGCTCTACACTAGTGGTATTCTTTAATCCTAAATAGAAATATTGATTACTATACAGGTGTAAAATGGGAAACCACAAAAAGAACATACTGAAAAAATGACTCTGAATAAAAGGTTCATCATTTTGGTCACTTTATTAAATGTTATATTAAATACTTAACAAGATAATAGCAGATCAGATTCATGGCAAATCATGTTGTATTTGCTAACATAACATTCTTAGGAGGGCAAAAAAGTTAATCTACAATTATGAAATACAAGTGGTGCAAATACAGGAGCCAACTAGAGACAACAGGCGCCTCTTCATGAGAAATGTACATGTTCCTCATGGTTTACAGCTACACCAGTTTAAGCATTTAGAAGCAAGAATGTGCCAAAATAGAAGACTGGGGGTCTGGGGTCCCGCCTGTTGCGCCTACAGCGTCAAGGAGGGCACATCTCTTAAAGCAGATGCATGTCAGCCAGAAGTATGAACATCTCTAGTCTTCAATTCTTATCAAATGCTTCCCGACTTTTGACAGACGAGTAAAGAGTACGAGTTTGGGCCCAGTGATACCAGGCTGAATGTGTTATGCTTTTGGAGACCCAGTCATTCACCCCCTGGCTTGGGATCAACACAAGTGGAACATAAACAATGAGCAGAACGCACAGTGCTATGCTAGACAACACGTGACAATGTGAATGATGTTACGAAAAAAGGGTCATTAGAACCAGCAAGCAGTTTTGAACAACACAAGCATTCCATTAACATGTTCAGCGACAACTAATGTAAACACTTAAAAGCATAATAGAAAAGATTCTCAAATCTCAAATTTTAGTACTTTACACTGCATTTTTTTTAGGAAACAAATATAAGGCCATATTTTTTTGTGTTTTTTTTTTTTTTGTTGATGTATCAATTTATTCTACCTTCAAAAAAGAGCAGGACGTTGAAGCACCAACAATTTTCCACCTTCTGGATGTTGGTGGACGAACCTACTGGGGCAGCTATCATGAAGCGCTTTACATCGAGTCCTGTCACCATCGACACTGGTCCCACTCAGGTTTGTTAGGCATTTAAAACAGTATAAAAAACTGACTTTAAATAATAACGAAGCCCTCTTAAGGGGAAACGATACAATGCCTAAAAGCATTGGGGGTAGATTTGTTTGTCTTTAAATACATGAAAAAATTAAGATATAGAACTTGAATAACATTGAGGCTGTATATACATTTTTTTGTTTCACTTCCTACTCGACCCAACTCACACCTATTTTTACATCATACTGCCTTTTTTTTCTCAGTGAACTACATAATAAAAGACAGAGTCAATCCTGGTTGTGGCCCTCATCTCAAAAGGACACCACCCTCTGTTTGGTGCTCAATTTTCAATCAGGTTGAACTGAACCGGGTCAGTTTGAGATCTAAGTGGTCTTGTGACGCATCTGGTATAGACCATAGGCCCTCGCTGGGACTGGGCCACTGGGAACCGGCTAGCTGAGTGAGGGTTTGGAGGAGCCGTCCTAATTTACAGGCCCTTGGACGGCCCAGGATTCTTGTCCGCGGCCTGATGAGGGCCGAGGCCGTGGAGCTGCTGGTAGAGTCCCAGCAGGTCCATCTGGCTGATCCCAGGGCCTCCCAGCATGCCATTCTGCATTGCCAGCTGGCTCAGGTAACTGGCCTGTTTGGCCATGGCCATCTGCTGTTCTTGCACCTTCCTGTTGGTGATCAGCTTCTGCACATATGACATTAGCTGTGAAGACACAAACACACAGACGGTTACAAAAAGCACACATTTAAAATTCTAAAACCAGGCTGAAACACATCCAGACTAGGAGCTGGACAATAAAACTGAATTAACCCATTGAACTCTGGGTCATTTATTTCCAGTTGGAATCATTTTAATGCAATACAAAACTATGGATTAACCCATAGCAGAAGCATTCATATAAAACCCAGTTACAACCAGAAAACAGCAACAGTAAAACAGAATGTATAATGATTCTGTCTTGTGTTTCAGCGAGAGAGAAATAATATTTGTACTGTTGGATCCGCTTAGTGTTACCTTCAGCACTGCTACGTTTGTCACATTGGTCAGTTTTATTAAATTATTCATGACACACACTGGTCTTTTAAGTGTGCGCTTGTTTTACACATTTTCATGCTTGTTTTTTGTACACTGTAAATGTGTGTTCTTAAGTTGTCTCCCTGTGTATGAATTATGCTCTACAAACAAACCTTGCTTGCTTGTCAGACAATTGGTTTCATTTAACTTTTAGGTGACATTCTTCTGGTACATGTAAAATGTATATACTGGGAGAAACATTACCATGACAACACAGATGGACCTGGTGTTAATTAGTCTAATTGACGTTTAGGTTTTTGAGAAGTAAAACAATATCCAACTAGTGCCATCAATTTAGGCGTGATTGAATAATTTACTTTAGATTTTTAAAATAAAACTAATGCAGATGACAAAAATAGAGCACATATGTTAAAAGAGCCCTATAAATAATGTTTGTCTTGAGATCCACAATATTGCAAATCATCTAGAAATTAAAATAAAGGTTAAAAGACAAACATCTACCAGATGAACAACAATTTAAACCTTCAGAGTACACTGGAAAATATGCAAAAGAAATACTCTACTTTCTACATTTCAAGTTGGCTAAATAGAACAAAATTCATTAAAGAGGGACAGCATGATAACTAATTGTGTTACTACACTGAACATGAGATAATAAAACTACAAGTTTGCATGCAAGTTAATGGAAATAAATGAGTTAATTCATTGCATGTCTGACTTTCCAGGTTCAAGTATTTCGGCTGTTGTTGAAGGTTGTTTTTTTTGTCCGATTGATGTTAAGTGTTGTGGACAACGCTGCATGTAGTGATTGTTTTATTACAACTTGTTGCTGCATGGGAATGAATATGTGGGCTGATAGACGTCAACAACTTCAACAGGAAAAAAAAACCCTAAAAACACTAAACCCATGATAAAGCTCATCATTTAGTTTCCGAGACACAGTTCATGTATTTACTTAAGATTCAGATTATACTAGTAAAAATTAATTTTACATCTGTACCTTGCATACAACTTTTGGAAATAATCTAATTTTCTGCAGCATTTAAACATACCTGATACTCTACGCCATATGTTTTTTCACATACCAGATGTTCTTAATTTTTTTTTTTTTTTTTTTTTTACTTGTTACTAAGAAAAAATGCTTTTTGTTATTCATAACTTTACTGTCTATTCCATTTTTAAAGCAAAAGTTTCATGTCTTGACAGATTTTACCCTCATGTTAGCAGAAAATAAAATCCTGATGGCTAAAATGTTCTCCTCTTTTTCAAGGTTGTTCCTTCATGCTTTGTTTATTTATGGATATGCTCATTTCATTTCAGCTTTGAAGATGATGATGACTCTAAAGCAAATCTTATCAATTTTGTCACTGTGGTTCACCTACATATATTTTCTGTATTCCCATTTTAAATTTTTATTTATTTATTTATTTTTTAAACTGGCTTTTCCCAGGGCAGTTCTTACCGCCTGCTGCCGGGTGAGGACATCCCTGTAAATGGCTTCTCTGCGCTTGACCTCCAGCTCCACTGAGGCCTGTCGGCTCAGGGCCAGAGACTGGACCTGGCTCTCTGTCAGTGTCGGATTCTCCTTCCACTAGAGGGAGAAAGGACCAGTTAACTACCATCCACTCTGGGATATCAAATCAAAAATGTGTTTATTTATATAGCGCTAAATCAAAAAGGGAATTCTTTTGACAAAGACCTAGCCTTTGTTTGTATAAATATTTTCCACTCACCACTCTGGCAATAGTGTCCTCTAGTGCCTCTGGACGTAAAGACTTCAATGAGTTTGTTGCTTCAAAGACCTTCTGTCGTCCCTGGTTGATAAGATCCTGAAGACAAGACAACATATTTATTCCTGGCGAGCTGCAGTTAGAGCAAACATGAATGTGAGACTGAAGGAATCATTTAAGAAAAAGTTACAGTTCTTTTTTTTAACATGCAGATTATTATTATTAAACCTGTAAGGCAGCCAGGAAGTCAGATCAGATGACAATGATGAAAAGGCAGTAAAACCCCTCCTATCGTTAATCTTGTATTTTTTTCTCTTAGTTTGATGCCAGCTCATAACGGTAATGTTAAGTGATGAGCTGCTGCAGTAGTGGCATCTTTCTGATCCCTTAGCTTTGTCCGGTAAGTCTCATTTGCTGCATAGTCACTTCAAGACAATATTCTGTGACTGTTTTTGAAAATTTAACTAAACTAGGCATTACATGTTTTATACAAGTAGATGCACTGCTTTTATCTATACTGATTTTGTTGTTCTGCTTTTTATTATATTTTGTATTAATCGAGAAACAATGATAAAGTGTATTCTGATTGAGATAAATACGAAACTGACAACTGCATTCAATACCTGCAGCATTAACCACGTCACACATCAAAGTAAATGAGGTACACAAAACTTGTTTAAACTATATGGAATTTACTATATAACTGCAAGATTTATGTTTTGATCACATGATTACAGCTAATACAATGACACTGGGCTAAGTTCAAGACTCTTCAAAACTAAAAAAGCATGTCTTTTTTTCAGCCAGTTGTCTGCCTTTCATGTCATTGACTGCTTTATTAGACAGATAGTGCTCATAAATCAACATAAACATAATGAGTCAGAGTCAGCCTGTGATGATACATGTATCGAAACCAAAACACTCAGACCCACAAAGCCATCTCACGGTATCAGAAGGAAATAATAAAACACGTCCTTTCAAACTCCCAGTTATCCTTCAGTCCAGCTCCAGCCACGATATGAGCCGTTAGTGCTACCAAACTTTACAAATTACTATTATTTTTCACATGAGTAGCCTATTTTAAAATACATTGTCCAAAATCACAAAACTTTTTTTCCACCTACCTGCAAGCATCCTCCAACTGTGTGTCATGTGACAACCTTTCACTAATGTGACGCTTGCAAAAAGTTTAGTTCATTCAACAACATGAATGAGACAGATGAATAATGGCTAGTTCAGGAAGCATATTTACGTCAGCAGCACAGGAGCATTTCAGCTACCCAGCTGAAAATAAGGATACAACTGTGTGGACTAGACCTGTACCATTTACCATAACGGTTTAAAACACTTCCTTCAGTGACAGGGAACACTTGATGGATTTATTCAGAGTAAAAGTTGCCACTAAATTTGGACTGTGCAAAAAAATAACAAGGACAACTGGAATGTTCATGACACTGTGTATGCGTCCCTTTGCTGTGGCCCAGAATGAAGGGTTCCCAAATTTACTAATGGATCTGGAGCCCTGTTATGACATGCTAATCCATCCATGCACATTTCTCAGAATGTGCTTCCGAAACATTTGAAAGAAACAAAACCTAGGATAGAGGAAGAAATGAGAAACACTGACGTCATCACAGTCACCAATGGTGGGTGGACGTGCCGTGCCATGGACAATTATTTAACCATAACTGCACATTATATCATGGACCATTGGCAAATCGCAAGCCTCTCAAAGAATTTCAAAATATCTTAAATTAGTTCATCAGATTTGGTGAAGGAAAGCGTTTAGTTGTTTTCTAACTTAATTATTGGTTTACAGCTCAAGTGCAAGTGTTCTACCTCAGAATGAAAAGGAGCCATTTAATTTAACTTGCATTATGGGAATTACTGGATATGGTTTTATGAATCCTTTCCTCAATTTAAATTCCATTTGTTTTTCAGTCGTATTTTGTTACAGAAAACAGAGAAATATTTAGTTATTTGTTCATTTTTGCAATACTTTGTATTTGTTCTGTTAAAATCTGTTCACTGCTCCAAATAATTTGTTATTAAATGTTACATTAAGGTAATTGTTAAGGAAATGTTTAGATAAAATGCTTTTGGAAAAAAAAAATTAAGTCATGGGGTATATTGAACTGTCGGTTAAAAATCGTGATACAAATTGAAACGTGAGTTGGTGTATCATTACAGCCCTAATAAAAAATTAAATACACTACAGTGTACCACAGTATGGCAGAGGTAGGGGGAGATATGCTCAAGTTTCATATGTTTGGTAGTTTATGAGCCACATTATCAGCTTGATGAGTGAAAGAACAGTGAGTGCTGATTTCTCTGATGTGGTTATAAATTCCATTCCTTGGACGCCATTATCCACAAAGCTCATTAATGAAAAGTACTTTTTCTTATAGGGTCATCCAATTCCTCTGGTCATTTCAAAGGTTGTTTTTTGTGTAACAAAGCCCTGAGGTGGAGTTTTATGTAAAATTCAAAAAACGGAAAAATCTCCAAATATTTTAATTACAATTCCCAGTGTTTGTTTGTATTAAATATTTGACAGGTATGAAAGTGGTTTGGCTTCTGATCCAATTCTTTAGATTCAGCTTAAAAAAAACAAACAAACAAAAAAAAACACACACACAATGACCAGTGTGCTGTCCTAGCCCTTTGTCAGATGTGTCACTGGGTATAAATAGATGCTGCCCCAGACATGGAGTATTACAAACTGCCGGGTGGAGAAGCAGGGCAGAGTTGGCCTCGCCGGCTACTAGTCTGCTGTCACAATTAGCAGTGGGGTCTGAGGAATGTGGGGCGCCATGCCGTGGGGAACGAAGGGGGAGGAGAGGGGCATGTGGAGCTCATTACTTACCTCCAGCTGCTGGTTGGTCATGGAGGCCAAAGCAGCCATGTTGAAGGAGAAGTAGGATGAACCGCCCATGTCCATCTGGGGGTAACCAGTCTGGTAGTTGCTTCTCATGGACAGACCCTGAGAGATGAAAGATAGAGACAGGAGGCAGGATTACTACACAACTATTAAACAGGTGTTAAAGACTTACCAAGAGAATGATGGGAGACTGTATGCCATCACTGACACCTCTCCTGTCAAACTCATTCGCACAGTGACTGTCTGGTTCTTCACCTCATATTCAATGACCAAAACCTAAGCTTATGTTATTAAACGTAGCCACAAATGGCTTGTTTCTCTGCAGAAGAGCAACACATTGCTAACATTTGTGTGTGTAGTGACTTCAGATAAACAGTCTTGTCCCAGTAAAGGCCAGCAGGATGCCGATGTTTGTGTGTAATTGAGCCTCTGCTGCAGATGGTTTTCTGTGCCCTGTAATCTGGCCATCCGGTATGTAGGGCTGTGTATGTGTGCGTTTGTTAGGGGCCTATGGGGTCTTTGGACAATCTTTGGTCACAGACAGGTGTGCAGGCCTAAACAAAACCTTGTAACAGCTACATACATGCACACACACACTTCACTTTCGACAACTAGCCTCTTTTGGACTTCCTTGTTGCCAGATTTTCCACCGACTTACATACATCTTCAGACAGACAAAAAAATCTAGACTGGACTTAATTTCCAAAGCTTGGAGATTTATGACATGAGACTCACTGAGATCTGTACTGAGCAGAAGTCGTCCCAGAGAGACAGGAGGGCTACTGGGTTCAGCTTAGTTCTGGGCGCCTGATCATGTTCTCACAGTTTTTTCCCCCATTTCCTGAGTTGCAAATCTGATATTCATACACACAGCCTTTCCCTGCCGCCACTGGCCAATCCTTAAGTTGTGAAGACATTAGCAGAGGCAGGGTTACGTTCCAGTTGTTTCTCCCCCAATGATCCAAGAACACAACATGATACTGCAGCAGCAGCTCAGTCTTCTGCAACCGACTCCTGCATCTTCACTGGATAACAGACTGCAGTGATGCGAAAACAAAATGAAATCCACATATTGGGCCTCCGTTACTGGGAACCCTCTGTTCTCTTGAAAAGCAGAGGAGCTGCAGGGAAAAGCCGCTTAAGGCACACAGAGGGCAGAGGAGAGTGAGTGTGTTGGAAAAATAATCATTAGAGTGAATTAGAATCTAGGATTACACAGAGGGAGGGAGAAGAGACCTGCTCCTGATCTCGTACAACATCAGCTCCCCCTTCATACACTTCTCCAAATAAACCCCACTAATTGCCCATTGATTTGTCCTACAAGAATAAAGAGGGTAAGGGGAGGGAGCTGTGGAGAGTCCCTAACTCTCAGCCCCCCGCAGTACTCGTTTCACAGATAACTTGTCTACTGCAAAATGACGATCAAAGGGTGAAGAATGAAAAGGCTATGTAATCTGTTAACTGTGATGAATGGATTAAAAGGATCCAACACAAACTAACATCCTGGGCTGAAATGCAGACCTTCATATAGTTCAACCTTGAACATAGAAGCCAGCGATGTGGGGAATGATGGACATGAAGTTTAAGTTCTATACGTATACACTTTTGAATTAGCCTAGCCGTGCTAGATGCCACTAGTGGCAGCAAATCTAATGTGCTACAGTAGTAGTCTAGTTATGCTCAGTGTAACTTTTAGTTAGATTTCTCTGAAACTGGCACATGAATAACGGTGAAGAGTCAGGGGGTGGGTGTAACAAAGTGACGCTGCAACAATTCGGAGAAAATTCAGAAACAACAATAGAAGAAGAACAGGTGGCGAATTCCTTTTATCAAAGATGAGTGAAGAATGTGAGAAAACGTCAGCCATCTTTTAATTCCTTTATTTTATAGAAGCAACAACAGTTGTTAAGATCCATAATCCCTAAATTTGTTTAGTCATTCATAACTTTCTCCGGACTCCACCGTGAACTTTCTGGCATCTAACTATGTCATCCTAAAGATTACGCTGATTGGTTGTAGTACTGTCCTATTGCATAGAGAGGGATTTGAAAAGCATCCTTTAGCCTGCCTCCCCTGGCTATGAAGCACCACTAGACGCATACATGTACTGAATGGGGATAGCACTGCTAGGTTACCTTTGAATGTCAATGTGAGCCAATCTGTGCGTTTCTCATTTCCTACCTTTTTCTCTGCTTCATACTCCGCCCAAGCGGCCTTGCGGTCTTCCTCACTCAGGGCTTCCTCCTCCTTGTGGTCCAGCAGTGAGTCGTGCTCGTGGTAACATGCGATCTGGTCTTTGTTGTTTTGTAGCATCTCAGCCAGGAAGAGATCCTAAATCAAGAGGAATCAGAAAACATCACAATGGGTTTCAAGTCAACATTGGAAAAAAAAAAGGTTGTACCTGAGCAGCAGGCTTGTTGATCTTCAATACTAGAGTACAAATTAGATCATTTTACCAGTGTCTTGTTTGCTCTTCCTTAGCATGAAAGTAATGTTTATACAGATCAAGTGGAAAAATCCTATGTTAATTTCTGGGGGGATTTTTTTGGTTTGTTTTGCTGCAAATTGTATCATGGTGAATGGATTTCAGGGGGTGGGTACCTGTAAGAGGATTAGACAACATATAAAAAGCAAAACAAACACAATAAATAACTTAAGCTTTTTTGTCAGACTCGTTTCCATGACCACATTGTTATTGAAAACAATACCCAAGTAAAATTGGAGAGCCAGGTCAGCATCCGCTCTTACAAACATGGTTTAAATTACCCTTTCTGCAGCATGTTAACTTTTTCTTTTCCCTTCTTCATCTTGACTTTATGTTAAACTGGAATGTCTTTCTGGAAACCTACAGAAGTTGCATCACCACAACCTCAATGTGGACCAATTTACAAAAGGAACTCTTTCCATTCTCACTCACAGTATAAAAATTTAAAATTAACAAGACGCTTCAAACAAAGGAATCATCAATGTTTAAGAGGCAAAAAAAGGACAAAACAGAAACAGAAAATTGAGAGTGAATGTTGATTACAAACTTGCAGAAAAAAAAAAACCCTGAACCTGAAGAGGTGAAACTAGAGCTTTCAAAGGGAGAATCGAGCTGCAAGTGAGCTCCACAAAACCCTATTTTTAGCCCAGTACATGACCACAAAGTGACAGATAAGGTGGCAAAAACAGGTAGGAGGCATTCCACAAGGACACAGAACCGCACCCTCCAACACTCAAGTCTGATTGTCTCCTTGTTGACACATTTGGATTTCCTAGCCATCACACTTAATCAGGAAGAAAAAACCAAAACAAAACGGAAAAAACAAAACAAAACAAAAAACAGGCCACCCTTGAACTACCAGATATTTTGGAGCAAAGGCACAACCAGTGATTCAACTGCTGCTCTGCTCTCCAATTAGGACATAAAAGCATACAAGAGCCTATTGGCCTGACAGGGATAAAAAGGCATCCGCCATGGGTTTGTTTCGCCAACAGAGAAAAGCTCAAGGTCAAATAGAGGTCAGAGTCAATGCCAGGTCATGCATTTGTCACAGACCTACAAAATAAGACACGTTTCTAAATTCAACACAAAAATTATACTTTGCACCATAATTCACTGATCAATTCTTAGAATATTTGACAGCTTGCAGTGATGGACCTGCTACACCCAACCTTAATGGCAACCATTCCAGTTTCATTATAATTGTCAATTTATATTGGACGGACAAAACCTGAAGAGGGTATGGCTAAGAAAGTTTGTTACACTTGGGTTGTCAAAATTAACACGTTAATGCATATTAATCTTGATTATTTTTAAAATTTTTATTTTCTCTATTAATTTACAAATATCAAACAAGGTGGGAAATATTAGTGTTTCTAAAAGTCCAATATATCTTCAAATAACAAGTCTGGTCCACAACTCTAAAATATTCAATTAATTGAATGGAGATACAAACGTGGAAATTGTTCAAATATGCAAGTCTCATTATTCCTTAATCTAATTGTCAACAATGACTACTAAATGTTACAGCTCTAATTTGAACCAAAATGAAAGAGGTCACACTATTTTTGCTGAGAAGCAAGTACATTATGTGATCAAATAGACTCCGTACTATGTTTTCAATGTCATGCTGTGGCAGCAAAGCTCAAGTCATTTAGTCTGAGTGTCTAATGTGGGCCATAGGTTGAGTAACCATCCCATACAAATGAGATAAGCAGTGTTTTGGGAAGGCTGAGCTGGATAATTCTCAAAACAATGACTAACTGTAGAAAAGAATTAGATATAACCACTGTGACTTTCATTACCAGCTTTTCTGAAACCTTGGGTTTGGCTTTTAGGGTCCAGAAGAATGTGAAATGCTTAGTAAAGAAGCACCAAATACCACTTATTTTTTCCTGATAGAGCACAAGCACTTACATTTAATTAGTTGCCCATACCAAGTACCAATATGAGTACTTAATACCATTACAGTTCTTAGTTCCTTCTAAAAATGTGTTTTTTTTGCTGCTCAACATTTAATACGTTTGAATGAGCATTTGTCATTTAATCCACCAGAGGACACTGGTCTTAATTAACCATACTTGCCAAATACCACGAAGAAAAGTCAATAACACACATGGCTAAGACAGAGGAGGTAACACTAATGTCGATATCAATGAGAGTAGTTGTCATAAATATTTCAGTAGTTTTTCACTAACTCACACAGTCTCCCCTTTGAAAAGGTCGCCTACCTCCACAGTTCCCAGTGGTATGGTTCCCCCATTTCAGTATGTACAAAGCCTTGTAAGATAATCTTTATATGGCTCAGCACCATTGCAAGAGGGGGGCGGGGCCCTGAGCAAACTTGACAGAAGCGAGGCCCTTTTTAGGATAACCCATTTTACACATACTTTCGGAATTCAGTAGTACCTGTGGTTGTAGTGGTAGTAGTAGCAGCATTAATAATACTACCTGAATTTACCATGACAGTAACCATAAACCGCTTACTTCCGGGTGGTAAAAAGCTTGAACATACTGAGGTAAATATGTAGACTCATCAATCGTCACAACACAAACAATATTTTAACAAGTAAGCTTGTTTAAAACATACATTACTGAAATGCAGCCATAGTGTATATGATAGACACTGGACATAGGGCGGCTGTGGCTGAGTTGGTAGAGTAGGTTGTCTCATAACCAAAGGGTTGGCGGTTCGCATCCCCGCTCTGGCTGTTCACGTGTCGAAGTGTGCTTGGGCAAGACACTGAACCCTGTCTTCGGCTCCCAGTAGGACTGACAGAACCTTAGAAACCTACTGGTGCATGAGTGCGTGTGTGTGAATGGCTAATGTAAAGCGCTTTGAGCACCATGAAGGTGGACAAAGCTATACAAGTGCATCCATTTACAATTTATTTAACTGGTTCGTACGGAATTTCTAATGTTTTAAGATGTAGTCAAGGGTGCACTGTTTTTAATAGAGCATAGTGTTGCATCTCGTCTTGACCGTTTCTGTACTTTTAAAAATATAGTTAGTTAATATTAGAAGTTTGAGACCATTTTACAATGCGAAAAGCAGACAACAGTGTACCCATGGCAAAATAGCATTAGTATTAGCCTAGCACTGCTGTATTTACTACAACACCTGAACCGAACACATCCACACATCAATGGCACTTGTCAAAGCGGACTCAAAGCCTAGATGTTTTGCTAACTCGTGAGTATTAGCATCTGTTAGCATGTAGCCTCATGTGTTGTAATGATTTTTTTTGCAAATGTACCAAGGTAATTATTAGGCTACAACTGTCCATGCATGTGAGTCTCTGCACAGATGCACACGCACAGATTTCTACACACTTCAGTCTTCTCTCATCTCCATTTCTTGATTGATCTAGTTTAACCCTTTAACTCCTGAGACATTATTTGAGGTAAATGTGCTGCTGTGAATTCATCTTAAAAGCTGCTGTGGAGGAGGAAAACAATAGTAACAGTAAAAACAAACAAGTCTCAAACTGTTTATTTTTAGTCCCACTCACTGCCTTGTTTTGCTCCATTTTAGGTTCAGAATTATGAATATTTAGAATAACATAACATATAGAACACTCACCAATGATGCATCAGAAGTTAAAGGGTTTTTAAAAAATGGAATTAATTTGATTATTCGATTAATTGATTAAAAATAAATAAATCGACAGAATACTCAATTACAAAAATAATTGATAGTTACAGCCACAATGAAAAGTATGGACATTTAAAATATCCTTCCATGATCGGCCTCGGTGATCAGGCCAAAAAATGCTCATCGGTGCATCACTAACTAGAAAAGCACTCAGAGCGCAGACCTCCGCCAAGGTAGACCCCTCCCCACCCCGATCACCCCCAAAAATCCGTTCTTCCTGTTCACATTTCACATATCCTGAAAATTTCATCAAAATCCGTCTATAAGTTTTCGAGTTATCTTGAACACAGACAAACAGATAAACACCAGCAAAAACATAACCTCCTTGGTGGAGGTAATAAAGACTATTTCCAATGTTCATGTAAAATACCATCTCTGATATTGTTTGAATTACACAATACATTGCTAATTATGTGACCCATTTTTCATTTTAGTCTTCGTCTTTTGTCAAAGCTCATTCTTCGTCTTAGTCAATTTTAGTCTTTCACAAATCATTTTTGTAAATCATATTTTAGTCGACAAAGTCTCAACATTTTAGTCAGACGTTAATGCTAAGTATTTTAGTCAAAACATCTCAATCTTTTTCTACTTATTTCAGGAATATTCTTGTGTCTTAATTCCAGGTGAGTTGTGTTCTACAACTAACATTGATTACATGTCTTGAATGGATTGACTTGAATGAATAAATCCTCAGTACTTCTTCAATTTTTTAGAAATAGCAACACAAAATCATTACAACACTACAGCTACCTTTATAGCTGAGCAAACACATTGAAATTAGATAAAAATTGAAGATCACAGGAGCCTATATCAAATACAGATAAAATGTTCTGAATACATTACAAAAACTAGTAGACCGATTCAAAAGATATATCCGTTACCAGATGGAGGTCTACAGTTGAGTAGTAAAGTGTGAATATATATATATATATATATATATATATATATATATATATATATATATATATATATATATATATATATATATATATACACACACACGCACTATACATCTTCACACTGCTGCCATCACTCCACTACTGCAAGGTGATCGTCACACTGCCATCAAATGGTATCGGTGAGTGCATTGGAGAACTTTTAATAGTACAAATATAGTATACATGCTCCATATCAGAACAATAGTGACATTATTGGTGGAACTCTGCTGCTTAGTGTCAGTTCAGCAGTGCAATGTTTGTCACATTGGTCTGTTTTAAGAAAACATGACATACCCTGGTGTAAGACTGTTAGCTTGTTTTGGGCATTTGTCCTTTAAAATGACTGATTTCTGCATTGTGTTCAGATTTTGCTAAGATTTAAGCCGGTTTCCTTTTGGTTATGTGAACGTATAGTATGTGTATATTGCAACAAGCATCATGTCACATTACCATGGCAACAGACAGAATTGTGGCAGCCACAGGCACACATTTTTCTGACTCAGGATTTTGGAAGCAGCATGCAACAGCCATTATTACTAAACTGACATTGTACTCTCTGCACTGGCTTATGTTTCCAGCTGTGCGTCTCCCTTGAGCACTTCATATACCAACAATTAATAAATAAATAACTAATATTAACAATAAAAAAAACCAAACAATACCTGAAACTGGCTTCATCTGAAATGACTACAGTCTTATAAAAAGGGTTTGCTCAATGGATTTTATTTTCCCATTAATGTTAGATTTGATTGTTCCACTCCAAACAGAGGGTAAAAAAAACCTGCTGCAAGTAGACAGTATTCATATATGTTCTTCGAAATGGGCGACAGAAAAGCACATTTCACAACTGACAGTGTAACGGGTCAGTGGAGCTGCAGGTCAAATGACAGTACAGACGCTCCCACTGGAACCCAGTGCATTCTGGGGTACCTAAGTAATCCCCACTAGCAATGGCTCTGGGGTGGTCCGGTCCATCTCCCAGCCTGGTGCGTTATGTGTGTATGTGTTCAGAGCCAACACTAATGATTGTAGGTAACCTGACCTGGGGTATTGTCATCCTTATGGAGCCGCATGAAAAAGCCTATCGCTTTACTGAGGGGAAACAGAAAAGGCATGAGGGACGCTGGGTGGGCAAACGCTCAGAAAAAGAAAGTGGTAAATTACCCCACTCGACTCAACCCTTTCCTCCTTTGAGGAAAAAAATATGGAGACCAGAGAGTTTTCGTTACGAGTCAAATTGCAAGAGGAATTTTGGCACGGGACATCACAGACTCTGTTTATGTTTTTGCATTTCATAATGAAGATGCTGAGGCTTGAATAAACACAAGCCTTTCTTCATTTTAAACCAAAGAATAAATTCTGCCTCAAATTGACTCCCTAATCCACCATCTAAATGCAGTGAAAGTGTGTTTTATTCAACAAAGGGTCCGTGAATGTGCTAATAATGTAAAGTGAGCTCTGAGTTGAAGTCTGACTGCTAAACAAGTCAAAGATTATTAAAACTACTATTCTGATGTAAAGCCGTTCTGAAACCAGTCTTCTCTTACATCACAAGGATGAAAATTTAGAACTCGGCATAAGCGGGCCTCATGTAGACTTTACAACTTGGCACAGGTACCAACATGTACTTTACCCACTGACTTTAGGTGACGCTTAACTGTAAAAGGTCTGATGCAATTAAACACCCGCTTGCATTAATAGCTTTGGTTTCTATACAGGCAGAATTTTTGGCCATGTTATCAGATACTTTCTCGAGCTGAGAACATTGTCAAATGTGTTAACCCAATTTCCTGCACCTAAATGGCTGCTTATTGTGTTTCAATGTGGTTCTGTGATTGCTGTTTTTAAGTCCATCATTGCCGCGACAATGACCCTCTATTTAACAGAGAGAAACAATTCACAGCAAGAATTAAAGAAGGAAAATTGAACCTTTGCAAAGACTAGACTTCTACAGGACTGAAATGGAAAAAGAGAAACAAGACAAAAACTTGTAATTGAGCAGAAGAAAATTGCAAGTGGAATTACTGCCTCCAAGTGGCACCTCTTCAATAACTGGTCAAGCTGCAGTTCACAACCATGCCTGTATTAATGCATACATTATATAGACTTTGAAAGGATTTAATAAAACTCAAATAATGAGTTAGGTGCAACTAGGAATCTCAAAACAAAAATTTTGTATTGGTTTCTGCAGCAGTTTGGGATTTGTTGAATTGTTGTCATTGCAGAACATCTATAGTAGCATCTAGCCAAACCTATCTTCATACAGGTATCCTCAACTACTGTTCTGGAATAAAAGTGAAAGCTATCAAGAGTTGTTTGAGGAACTTTCCTGCAGAGAAATGGTACTTTGACTATTTAGAACATTCACATGAGGAAACCGAAGTAGTATCAATATGGCTTAATCTGGGGGGGGGGGCAATGGGTCTGTCAAATTTAGTCATTTTCATGGTGTACTTGGTACCCAGAGGAGGCTGTTCTTTTCAGTAGCAACAATGCAAATAGAGGATAGAGAATGGAAATCTTGCCACTGCACAGTAGAAATATTCATCCTCATTCTGTCAGAATACATTCAGTGAGAACCAGACTAAGGTATAAACACATCTTTACAGTAGATGCCCAATAACTTTATGACCTTCTCAATAAGACAAGAAATGTATGAATAGGGCAGCACGGTGGTGCAGTGGTTAGCACTCGTGCTTCACAGCAAGAAGGACCCTGGTTTGATTCCGATACCAGACCTTTCTGTGTGGAGTTTGCATGTTCTCTCCATGCCAGCGTGGGTTTTCTCCAGGTACTCCAGTTTCCTCCCACCATCCAAACACATGCACTAATAGGTTAATCTAAATTACCCATAGGTGTGAATGTGAGAGTGGTTGTTTGGCGACTCATACAGGGTGTACCCCGTGCCTTTACCCATTGTAGCTGGATTAGGCCCACAGTGACCCCCAACAGGAATATTTATCGACGACAATGTGTAACCCATTCAACTTTTACCCTTTAACATTGGCTGGTGGAAAAAAATTGTAAATGGATGCAACAGAGACTAAAGGCTTTGTTTGAACATGGGTGTTTAACCCTTGTGCGGTCCTTCGTAAAAGGCACACTGGCTGTGTCCTACAATCGGGTCTTAAAAACCCAGATTCCAAAGTTCAGTTCCATAGACTCATCACCCCACCCCCCAAGGATATATTACTGTTTTCAGTAGTAAGCAATGGCATCCTACAGTACGTATAAAAAGGTACATTTGTGAGCCACCGGGTCTCTTTGACCCGAAGGACCGCACAAGGGTTAAGGTTAACATGAACATTCCAAAAATTAAGCCATTTATTCAATCCCTGAGCAAATGTCCTAGATATCCTCTGGTAATAGGACATTTTAAATCCGTGAAAATCCCAACATTTAAAGATACTTTTGAAACCATTTGATGTCAATCAGGCTGAAACTTCGATCACAAAATGTTTAATATGAGGCGTTTCGCATTTTATTTTAGTCTAAATCTATGCAAGTAATGTTAAACCGTGATGGTAATTTAAAAACTTTTTTTTTTTTTAAATTTAACCAGGTGTGTGCCATTGAAATAAATTCTCTCTTTTTCAAGGGAGATCCGCCCTATCAGTGCATGTCTTTGGAGGGTGGGAGGGAACCCGAGTACCTGGAGAAAACCGACACAGACACAGGGAAAATATGGAAACTCCACACAGAAAGGTCTGGTATTGGAATCGAACAAGGGTCCTTTTGTCTGTGAGGCACGAGTGCTAACCACTGCACCACAGTCCACCCAATATAAGGGTGTGTATCATTAGTACTTCTTCCACACATCAGGAGGTTATAGATTACCTAGAGCATCGTCTGTAGCAAGACTGAGGTTCAGGTGCTCCTCATATGCTTATCAAGACTTAAGACTGATAGGTTTACATACTTGACAAAAAGGATATAATGTCATCCAAATAAAAAGAGGAATAAAATTATATATTCTTCTACATTTGAACACTGTTGGAAATATTTGATGTATTTAGAGCGCAGAAGTGAGCAAACTATAGTTAAGAATTATGGGGTTTTTTCACTACTTTTAGTGTATGTTTTGTTTTAAAAAAACTGAAGATGTCAATACATTCCTCATTTCTATGGTAGTATAATACACATACTAATAACATGCATGTCCAATATTATAACATGGGGGTGAAGATTGAACACAGATGTCATCAACATTTTATTTCATGTATAAATTCATGAGTTCTTGCCAACAGCTAGTTATACCAGACCAGTGCCCTTGACCTCTGCCCACCACAATCTAATCAGTTCATCTGTGTCAAAGTGAATCTTCGTAAGAAATGCAGGGGGGGGGGGGGGGTGTCCCGTGACGTGTTCCTGCAATTTGGAAAACTCAAAAGGAAAAACTAAACAGGAAAAAAATTGCTGTCACCAGTGTGGCGGAACAAAGAAAATAATTATGTCCTTATATGACAAAGTTACATAAAGGAATCTTCTGTTTTCTGAAAGTAGATACCATTTTCTAGAGTTGCCAAGGCTTGAATAAATGTGTTCAAAGTGGCTATGTCTGCCAGAGACGTCATTTGACGCAGATGGGGTTAACCATAGCAACACAGGGGGCCAAGGCAGGATCCCAGCAGAAGGAATGCGAGGAGCTGAGATATTTGTAATACCTAAACATAGACTGTCAAACTCTCCCTCCGCCAGCTGCACACAAATGATACACATAACCCTACTGGCCTACTCTAAACAGTTTCTGTGAACAAATGCTGTAACTGCGTTGAGGACCACGTTGTCTTTACACCCTCCAGGGCCTGCAGATGAGTCAGGGGGTTTATCTAGCTGTCAGTCAATTAACAAAGAAACAAAATCATGCATGTCACAAAGGGCTAAGCAGAGACAATAAACATACCACATTCCTATAAAAACAAGCCTCAGCTAGCAGTCAAGGTGGGGGGTGCATTTCTACTCAAGCTCACTGTGAGGGCCAGCCAGCTGGAGCTGGACGAGAAGGTCAGCAGGAAAACGCATAAAATCTGTAAGAACATGACTGGCAGAAAAAGATTAAGAAAAAAAGGGTTTCTGAATAATTCTCAAAAAAGAAAACGCAAAGGCTGTTAGCAGCATATTAGTACCAGCTGGAGGTGTTGAACAGTTCAGTAGTGCAGCCCACAGTCAGCTGAACAGACCACACTTTGAATGCATGTTTACTGAACATTCTTCCTATAGAAAGGCCCATCTCTGCCATCTCCATCATTCATGTGAATTTTACCTCATGCCTCTAATGAGGTCTGAGGATTCTCCGAAACCAGCTAGACTCACATCAACTGAATGAATGTCCCACGAGAATCCCAGAGATGTTTCCAAGCCTTTTTTCTATTGAAAATATAAATGCTGAGGTAGATTCATAAACCACTTCAATAGTAGTAAGATTGAAAATCATTGTCACTATAGGTTTTTCCAATGGAAAGAGAATAACTGCAAAAAATATAAAGATAATAAAGGCTTTAGCTTATATTTATGCCACACATAGAATATGACTTCATGGCCAGGACATTTATAATTCTCTGCCTAAAATATACATTACAGTTGGAGAGACTGCTCTTATCAGGTACAATTTTGTACTGAAAGTCAAAGTTTGTAAACTAATCCATCCCTCAGTTTATGCCGTCTTTGTAAACACCCACTCATGTCTTTCCACTACCCTTTAACAAACAGGCTTGTGACACAGTCTCACAACCACATTTAAAACGTGTCATGTTTGTGGTGCGCTGCACATTTTTTAGGGCTCCAACTAATGACTTGTAGTATGATCCATCATTTCATCAAAACACCACCAACCAACTAAATTCTTACAAATATTCAGCTGAATTTAATGTAGGTAAGAGAGAGAGGACATATCTGACAGAAAACGCTTCTTTACATAGCTTGTTCAAGGTCAATTATCACAGAGAAAAGGCATCATTACAGATAAGGGACAGACTGCAATATTGCCATAGACATCCATCTCAACAGACCACCTGAATACAGAAAACAAGAGCAACAGCTCTCGCCTGCAAGAATGCATTTGCTTGCCGTTACTATCATTAGTGCCCTCTCCACCTGCAATCCAACATGCTCAGACATGTTTCTCTGAAGGCAGGCAAAACGCTGAGAAGTGTAAGAAACCTGTTACCCAAGCACAAGTAGATGGGGTTTGACAAAAAACCTTATTTACAACATGTTCAACAGAAAATAACCCCCGGAATGCACTGAACATCACAGACTGATGATATATGATGCTGAAACAGTGTTTGAAGGAGGGTTTTCCTTTTAGGTCCACGAGGCTTCCTACCCCTAATGAGACAAGCATGGTGTGGCTTATTGCTCCAGTCTGTCCTGTGGTACAAATGTAGCCTCCCCACAGCCTTCCAGTGTACCTGACAGGGCCTAATGACCACTGCAGCCATCACATGCTGAGAACACAGACAGAAACATACGCCCACAGCCTGCCAGCTTGACCGACAGCATACAACGCTGCTACATGTTTAGAGAAAGAAATACTGGGGAAAATGGGGCTCCCAAAAACCCCTACAAATGCTTCCAAGTGTGCAATGTGGTCACACGCTAGGTGAGGGAATATGATGAACAGGAAATAGGTGAGGATGTCTCAGGACGGGTGGGTGGAGAGTCAAAATCTCATGTCTGGGTTGCATGGACCTCCTTTGTCATTACATGGAAGTGGGCCAGCTTCCTTTGTCTCCAATTAGTTTCTCTGAGACATCTTTAAGAGAGGGGTTTAAATAATGACCCTTCATCAAGCTGGGGAGGCCAGAGGCACAAAAAAAAAGGAAAAAAACTTGCTGATGTCTCTTTGAACATTCAGAGATAGAGTGGCAAATTACACCAACAGATGGCCACGCAGAGAGTGGGCAGAGAATGGACTGGGGTAATGATAGAATGGGATGAAAGAGGACATCAGTAAGAACATGAAGAGAAGTAGAAAAGATAGCAAGATATGACAAGGTACTGAGGGATTATTAAATAAAATTTTGCAAATTTCTCTATTCATTCACTATTTGTTAGCAGGAAAATTACACCTCAAGGTCCCATTTACTGCAAATGCAGTCTGACTCAATGTACTTTAGAACAATATGGAATTAACCTGCCATAGGGTGATTATTTCAGTCAACATTCTGCTCCCTGTCTCAATCTGTGAGAAGGATGCATTTTGTTAGATAAAAATGAAACAGAAACTTCTACCTGCACATTGAAAATGAAGTTTCACAAAGCACCATCTTTTGCACTTATTTTTTCATGTTAATACTTAAGGCTTGTGTCCCCTCAAGCACGTTACACCAAAATTCGTCCCAAAACAATCTCAAAGACTGCTGCTACACTCTACATTTAGTGCCACGCAAGACGTGAGATTAATTTAATAAAAGTCAAACTTGCTAAAATAAATAAAATAAACTTTTTTCCTCAATCCAGAATGATAGGGAATGGTGCCAAACATAGCTTTAGTGCAGGAACAACTTGTGGAAGTTGGTTATGTAATCTACAATGGCTGAATATATGCATCAATCTTCCTGATGGGTAATAATTAGTGTCTGTCATGAAACAAAAAAAAAAAAAAAAATGCTCAGATGACTTCATTATTGGACCAAGCAGGGAATTTGGTCACTGTAATATGAACCTTGGGGTGTATTCATACCTGACAAAGTCTTTTGGTCCTCTTGTGCACAAATATCAACCTGTTTGAGCAATGTGTTCAGAATTTTAAAGAAATAAACTATCTCAGGCCAGAGCAGCTGACACTTTTCTGTGCATAAGCACAAATTGTGCTCTCCTGTTCAGAGTTCTGCTGGCTTAAAGTGATGGAGGGCGTCTGACTCATCTTCACATCATTCCAGACAGCAAATTCCTTCCGTACTACTGCAGTCCTGCTGCCACATCACAGTTAACCCCCTGGCCAAACAGGTCAGCTTGTTAAAGAGCTTGTCAGCCTCTCTGTCTTTTATACTATGTCACATAAATGTCACTGGGCTCATTAAAGATCATACACATCTAACAGGCCGTGGCTCAATGAACACATCTTTCCTCTTCCAACCTCCAACTGTGCTCCACAGCACTCCAAGTTGGCTACTCCTGCTTAAAAGCAAGATAGAAGGTGAGAGCAATGATATCAACTGATGGTTGAGAAGATTCATGCAGTGCTCCTACCTGTTGATACAGGTGAACAAAATGAAAATTAGCTTTCAACAGTGCAAATGGATAGCACCATTTTTTGGCAAGGTGGACAGAAAGGCCTCTCCAATGTCGAATGAAAAGAGGAGCATTTTGGATATGCAGTGTTTCATTCATCCATTTTGTTTAGAAATTTCTGTAAAGTAACCCAGAATAAACCAAAACACAAAGGTAAAACTAAGATGACTAAGACTAAGATGACCTGAGTAAGCTTTAAAAAGTGGAGGGAGAGGGGATCAACAGAAAAGTAAAGGACAACAAGGAAAGAAGGATGACCAAAGAAGAAAGGTTTATAGCAGTGCAGCAGCTCTGCTCCACAGCAGTGTTGCAATGAGAAGACTATTTAGTAAATAGCCGTAAACAGATGAATCTGTGCAGCTGTGCGGGGTTGGATGGCCCATGTAAGGGCTGTGTGTTCTTATTAAACCCCAGGGGGCCCAAATAGTGACAAAGCACCTGCATTAAGGAGAGGCAAGCACAGGATTATGAAAGGAAACAAAAATAAACTAGAAAGATCCCGGAAAGGCCAAACAAGATACAAGCTGGCACCGTCTCTATACAACAGTTTATCCCTGAAGTGCTAAACTTCAAAAACAAGAACATACATGGTTTGAGTTTGGAAAAGTACACTTCACATTTACAATGGCATTCATTGCCATCAAATGTTTGTTGGAGAAGAGAAATAAAATTTACTACCGTTAATAAGTTTCATGCTGCAATTCTAAATTTTGTTTAGGAACAAACCCAACACACACCATAAAACCTCAAGTCCACAGTTCATCAAAGCCCAATTACAGGTGTTATTATCCTGAATTAAATTTGTAAGATAATTTTTCAGTCCAGTTTCAGGGCTGTTCTTAAGGCATGTATAGTGTGATTATAGTGGATGACTCCTTACCTTAGGGAGCACTGGCGTGGCTCTCTTGCTCTTCTTTCCAGAGGGATCATCAACTAGGTCAGGCTCAAAAGTGTAGAGCTCAGACAACTCATTCATGGTAAAGTGCCTCTCAATTTGCTGCTGGTCCACAACACGGAAGGACAGGGACTGCTTGGTGACCTGCCGTTCATAAATCTTCTCCTCCATTGTACCCTGAAAGAAGATAAGAAAATGAGAGGTATGCCATAATTCAGTTTATTTTGTATTGCTTAAGTAGTTAGGTCTTACACGGTATTAATTTTCTTCTAATTTGATCAGTTCATTAGCAATATAAACTGTCTATTGAAGCATTTAAGATTACCTGAACCCTTGACTAAAAACACATTAAGACAGCCATTAGAGAGAATAGTAAATATTTATCTTGAAACAATTAAACAACCTACAATGGAAACTGATCCAAAGGTGACTGAGTGTCAAATACATTTAATTCAAGGTCTCCACACATTTTCAAGCGTATTATGGAAGCATTTCACAATATTTTCCATCCTATTTCCGATCCACACTTGTAAGAAAAACCATACAGGATGTGCAGGAAAATGGAAGTCCCAGAATTACTTGCAGGAGTTTCTCCAACCAGTTCCATATTTCAGTGTTTTCTTGTACAACATGCAGCACACTACAAATTTGTTCTTTTCCAAAGACCCAATGTGTTGTTTTTGAGCCATAAGTTACTTGTACTTCTTAGATAATAACAGTAACAACTAAGCACAAAAAGAATGCAGACTCCACCAAGGCAGATCAGCCTCCACCCCCATTTCACGTCCATGTGCAGCGATCTGCCCCAACCAACTGAATGAACCCCCCCCCCAATACCTCTACTGATCACCAAATTGTAACTTAAATTTGAGTTATCTTGCCAACAGACAGACAGAAACGCCAGCAAAAACATAACTCCGCCGTTCCTTGGCGGAGTAATACAAATAAACACATTTTGGTCTTTGAATTCTGAACATGTTACCACATGGGCTCATTGGTTTTCTCTTTGTTTTCATTAAGCTCACCTGGGCCAAGAATCTGTAGACATAGACAGTCTTGCGCTGGCCAAAGCGGTAGACCCTGAAGATACTCTGGATGTCATAGGACGGGTTCCAGGAGGCATCAAAGATGATGACCCTGTTTGCTGCCACCAAGTTGATACCAAGGGAGCCAGCTCGTGTTGATATAAGGAATAAACGGCCTCTGAGGGAGGAGAAAGAGGAGGGAGCTATGAGAATTAGGGATGGGAAGATTATCCGACACACAGATACACATGTGCACTGTCGATTATTTGTATCTATAAAATTTGATGTATTCAACAGAAAATATTTTTACATTCATTTAATAGTAGACTTAGACTTACTATTTATTTGAGTAGTTTTTGTTTTCGAAAGCCATACGTTTATCATGTGCCACGGTTTTGCAGATGAATACACTGCACAGTAGATTGACTATGGCATGTGGCGCTGCCAATGAATACTGTATTGATTCGGCAAATAGGTATTTGGAAAATTAAAACTTATTCATGAGGAAAAAGTTAAGACACCCTTGTCTTCATTATTTAAAAAACAGAATTCTGAAAATGCCTCTAACAATCGTAAACTGGATTGCACATGGCCAGGTGCATTCTATCATTATTTTAGAGTTTGGAAAGAACAGTGAACATAAGTGTCTCCCAATTTTACTTCCCAAATACATTGAATTCAACAACATATTTTAAAAAGTATTTCTTTAGTTTAATTCCTTTTGGTATATGTGCTCTATATCTTAGTATCATTAAAAAAATAGGAATCCCATTTATTTATGTGGTAAAGAAAAAAGATTTAAAAGAAAAAAACCTTTTCATATGACTGTAGGTGAAGTACGTGTTTGGAAATTGCACAAATGCTAGTTTGTGAAAGGTCAGTTTTATTTGATGAATAAATATTAAATTAAGCTCACTGAATAGCATTGTATTTTTTTTCACCAGAATGAATGTGCTGGAAAAAAATTGTGCTTAATTGCTCTGTGTTGTGATTTGAGAGTAAATTGTATTGTATTGCATTGTCAGATGCCACACATATCTTTAATGTATCGGATCAGAGATGCTGTTTTGAGATGCATATTTTGTTTACCTTACAACCCAGATTCCCAACTCTAGTAAGACTAACATAAGGGGTAATAGATGATGGCTTTTTGTTATTTGGCTAAAGGCTTTGCATGACTGTGCTGAAAAACTCCAATATTTTGATACATAAATGAAATAATAAATTTGTGACACTATATTTTGTCTAACCATTATCAAAGTTAGGGTGGCCTAGTGCATACTCTAAACATGACTCCATAGCAGCTGCATAACTCAGACTGTATGTCAGAGTTGAGGAGCTGAACCTGCACTTGACAGACTTATAGTAAATTTTTGATATTTATTTTACAGAAGGAAAACATGTTAGGAAAATTCTGGAAGTTAATGCAACTGAAACTGAACACAAAGTTTTTTAAAAATCTAAGTAACAGCCAAATTATCACTAATCAAATCCATTAGTATTTCTGAAGCACCTGAAGCCCTCAGCCCTAATGTCCACCTTTGATGTGTATTCTGAAGTTACATGTACACCCAATGTACAACATTGCATCAACATGGTATTTTCCGAGTTTATATTTAATATCACCAACATCTGAACTTGGCACAGATCTGGCTATGGTTATGTTACGATTCTTACTAGAATTATTTTTGAGGAGGAAAAAAAAAAAGCCCCCCCTGCATCTAAATACATTTGGTTTTGATAGTTCATAAAACATTTTGTGTTACCTTGTGTTACTGGTGTCATTAAAGTCTTCAGCCCACTTCTTCCTAGTGGTGGCATTGGTTGAACCATCCAGACGATAGTAGTCAATGTTCCTGAACCACTTGCCTTCACCTAAACAGACGTGACAGGTTTAAAAGATCAGGTTTTGACTGCACACCATCAAAACTCCAGAAGAATTTCAATAACATACGCATCACCATCAGCTAGGTCTTTACCCTGTCAAAAGGACTTAGGCTGGGTATTAGCAGACAGCAGATAGATGGTTGTGTTGGTTAGAGGCCAGCCATGTTTAGCCTTCAAGATGGCCAACCCCCCTACCAGCCTTCATAACCAACATTTCAGTATGTTTCCAATTACAGCACTGTGATCTTTTCATTACAAATTACAAACCCTTGAGCAAACATTTTTTTGCGGAATAAAAAGTCAAGGTCTAATCATTTTCAAAATGAAAGTAAAAACAGCTGCTCAAGTTTAATTAGGAACATGACCTTACACCAGCGGCGGTGTGTTTGTGTGTGTCTGTGTGTGTTTAAGAGTAATAACCACACCAGTATGTAGGAGAATACATGTTGCATGCAGGCTGTCTGAAATTTCCATCTCCATATGAAAATACTTCTCCTGTTAGTGACTTTTTACATCGACATACAGTCTCAATTCAAAGACGACAGTGTAAAACCACAAAAATGAAGTTCACGACAGACAAGTGGGCTTGTCAAGCTCTGAAAATCAGTAGCTGGTGTACTTTGTGATTTTAGCACATCATGAATCCAAAAACTGCCTTTCAGACCTTAATATTCAGTAAGATGAGGCTTTAACAGGTATAAGAAACTTAAATATGAGTTTAAGGCCTTTAAAAGACTGAGAATGCAATGCAAGACCTCATTAGCAGTGAAAAGTGATTTACTCTGGGGCGTGAGCTTCACAATGTGATTTCGGAACAATACTGACTGATGGTAGGTGATCCTGGTGGTTGTATTATTTTCCAATATGAATATGATCTTCTAGAAGATAAAGTGAAAAATACCCCCCATGAAAATGCCATCTATGCACCGCAATGACAATTAGATGTGCAGTGACACATTATGATGAGGCTACAGAGGCCAGCAACATCAGTCTGACTTCACAGGAGCAAATCAAACTGCATTTAGGAATGTACCTTTGTATGGAGATATTTTATCTTCATCCTTAGCTCTACAAGACAGTTCCAGGAAATCTTCAATCAGATCCAGTGAGATAAGAGACTGACTGAACACCAACCTGAGTGAGGACAGAACAAACAATATATGTCAGGGTCATTTTTACCTCATCTACTGTGATTAATCCAAGCAATTTCCATTCGCACAGCAAAAGGCTCAGCAGTTTGTCTTCAGGACTTACACTTTATCCCCCACTTCCTCCGCCATCCGGAGGATCTCAAAGAGGAGCATGATCTTTCCAGAATGCTCAAGGATTTCAGCATCAGCCTCAGTGACAAACTCTTTGTGCCAGTCAGCACTGGGACTCCCTGGTGTTGAGCTAGTGGGGCGAGCTGCGTTTAAACACACAAAATTGGACCGTGAATGTCACTATAACAAAAAGAACAAGTCTCAAAAACGGAGTCACACAGTCAGAGGTTTCCTGAAAGGCAGTGTATACGATCACTATAACAGAATAGTAACCAATAAATTTGAAGGTATTTGAATTTTTTTTAATGAAAAATAATTTATGTAATACACATTTGATCAGTGATCAATTCACTTACCTTTGTCATTTGACAGTTTTTAATATGGATAGTTCAGACATTTGTCATATTTTATAGATGACTGAATAACCTTGCAATTAAATATGTTTCAAGGCAGTTCTTTTCTTGCAGAGTTTAAGCACTCTGATGTCTTTGACAAAGAAATACATATTTTTGACAAGCTATGGACTTACACCAATGATATAAACATACATTCCAATTTAAAAAATAAAAGATACCTATCAAAGGTGTATGTTAGGAATAAATACACTCAATGTCAATTTAGGCCGATCATATTTTTGTCATCTTTTCTCACTAGAATGGTTGAGAAAACTTTGCAGTTTACATAAAGTGCAGAAAGTAAACGTGTGCTGGGACTGTTTATATATAAATTGTTTTAGATTTCTAAGAAATACACCTATACAGTGGTACCTCTACTTACGAAATTAATTTGTTCCAGAAGTGTTTTCGTACCATCAAAGTGGGCGATAGCATGACGAACGTTTTTTCTAGATGTTTTTTTTCCCCCATGAAATCGGAAAGATCATGAAAATTCACCAGCATGTCTTTTATTAGTGCTGATGGAATGATGACTGCCTCCTCCTCTACATTCTGTTTAATTCCTCATGCATTGTCAAGTGTTGCAGCTCCTTAGGCTCCTCTGTTGAGAGTTCTCGGTGCTCCTCGACCAACTCGTTAATGTCCTCCTCAGTGATGACCTCTTTTTCCATATCACAGAGATGCGTTTGGGTTGCTGCTTTTAAGTCATCCTTCTGCTGTACCGATGGTAGACAGGTTTCTGCCATGCCATATTCCTGTGCAACTTCCATGGTTTTTTTTGTTTTTTTGTTATCATCTCCTGTTTCACTTCTATTGATAACGCAGCCCGCTTCTTCTTTTCATTCGCACCGGGTCAAAGGGTAACAAAAGGCATCATGGGTAGCTTCCTCATAGCCAATAGGATGCTACGTACATTACGTAGTTACGTGCAGTAATGTACAGGCAGTACTGTATTTATGTTTCAGGGATTTTGGTTTCCTTTAGTAAATAGAATTTTCTTTCGTACTCAAGAGACGAAAATTTGAGGTAAAGGTTTTTCGTTTCTTGGATTATTCATTAGCTGGGTCTTTCGTAAGTAGAGGTATTACTGTATTTTATTAAATCCTTAAAACAATCACAAAAGGACAAACATCAAGTAGTAGCAGCCCTAAAATCATCAATGAACACATCAGTTCAGCATGTGAAGCCATTACCAGACAGATCAAACTTACGTTCTTCTACTGGAGAGGCTCTGTTTCGACCCTCTCCATTCTTGCCTCGAGAGCTGCTGTTCCACTCCTTGATCACTTCCACTTCATCACTATCTGAATCTTCAGAGCCCCTTCTTTTTCCCTTCCCTTGCTTCTTTTTCCTATAAAGGAATGATGGATTGTTAATAGAGAGACAGGGTCAGGAGGGCAACAGATGTATCTCCGTTTGTGTATGTGAACAACAAAAATGGACATCAATCTTATGTCTTACTTTTTCTGTTTCTCGTCTGCTGAAGTTAAACTCATAGAGGATTCGTCAGTTTCGGAAGCGATGAAATCATCCATACTGTCCTCGTCAAAGAAACCCTATAATAATAAAAGAAAAACTGATGCTGGCCCGGGAGGTGATATTGGCCAAACAAATACAGAGTAACAGGAATGATGCATAAGGGAAAAATCTGCTCCAGTTGCAATGTGTGTTGATCCCTCCTAGTGCATGACTTGTTAGTGGTATGTTTTCATTGGTTCAGTGTGTGTGATTTGCACTAATGTATTCATTCACAGGTTTTGAGTTATGTTTAGTGTGGTTTAGTCTTGTCCTCGCAGCCCTACCCTGTTTTCTTTACTGATATAGTCCAGCTGAAGGCACCAGGGATGGGTCCAGATTCTGCTGAGCATCTGGAAATCCTGGAAGAGTTTGGTCCCCGCACGGCCACGGCCCCCCTCTAAAGCATTCCCCACACCTGCACACAAGGGAAAGAGTGTGAGGAGGAAGATGGATGTGTGTTTGCATTATGTACTTGACAGCGTACCCTCAATCTCTTCATATATACAGACTAGTGTAGAAAATAAAGCAAAATGTGTCTACTCCTGACTGCACAAAATCTACAGTCTGCCATTTATTCCTATACAGGTAATGGAACAATTTATTATGAGAAATTCACATGCAATGAAAACCAAGTCTGAGGAAATAAGTGGTAGCTGTTAAAAGATACTGTACTAGCTCTGTTGGCAGCGCTGACCCTCTAAGGTCAGAAGTTTGCATAGTTTTTACATGAACTAAAAAAAAAAAAAAAAGAAAGAAAGAAGACTGTGCTCTTTTACCTAACCCCCCAACACACACACACACACACACACACACACACACACACACACACACACACACACACAGAATGGCGGTGGTCTAAAAACATCACTGTGGAGGTCCAGGGACACAGTCACAACATCAGCAATGTGTGCTTTAGACAAAGGCAGCTTAATGAGCCACAGCACATATGACCAGACCCCCACCAACACCACCCCATCACTCCTCTTCTTACATCCTGGCTCTCCTGTTCTTTGTTTTCGCTTTTGGTGCAAAACCGCTGGCCCCTCCTCTGTCTAAATTTCTTTTCCCTTCCTTTATGCCGCCATGTTCCCCCCATTTTACCCCCCACCCTCTGTTCCCTCTCTCCCAGAGCTCTTCATTAGGGAGACGTGGGAAACTGGGCTTAAACCCTGCCTGCGGCACTCTGCCAGCTGCCATTCTTTGACACATACACACAGGTCCTGGGCCACATTCTGAGAGGAAAGTCCACTAAACGACTTAACAAAGCAACATGAAACTGCCACTCCATTTTTCTAAAAACCTTGGGAGTAAATGGCATCCAGAAAAACACAAGTCCAACAGTTAGTTCCAACCTAGTCCTGCATTCCATGTGTTTTGGAATTTTAAGTCTAGGTCTAGACTAATATTCCTGTCTGAGCAATTAGCCCTTTAACAGTTATAGCCTGTGGCAACCCCTAGAGGCTCTACTACTCTTAACACCCACAAGAGTGAAAGGTTTGAACCAAGCAAGTTACAACACTGACACTTTGAGAAACCTGCATTAAAACCCACCTGTGAAATGCTCCAGGTAGTATCTGTAGAGTTTACACTGAATGGGAGTCACTCTCACCGATAACACATACTCATGCTTGGGAGGCAGGAACTTTGTGAGGGCAGTGTAATCTTTCCTCTGTAGGTGGTGAGATGGGTATACAAAAACAAGGATCATTGTTTAGAATTCAAGCTCAATTTTAAGATTGTCAACAAGCACCTGACACACATGTTACAGTATGTCAGTTACCTGAACACAGCCAGCCAGCATCTCATAGAGGATGTGAGCCCTCTTCTTCATGATCCGGACATCATGTAGAGTTGAATCGGCACACTGCCCATTCTGGATGGGGTTAATGAAACGGTTCCTGAACTCCTTAACTGACCCAAGGAGATTTTCCTTGATGAAGTTTACCATGCAGTGGTCTGGTCAGGGGACAAAGACCAGTCATGTTGAATAGATCCAATCTCCAGATAATCATGACCTGACTAGATTTTTAAAGGCTGTGCTCAACAAACACTTGAAAACATTCTGAAATATATATCATAGTGAGCCAGACTTACATTCAATAAGATTGTTCTGCAGAGGTGTTCCGGTCAGCACAATCCTCCTTCTTGTCCTGATAGAGTTCATTGCTTTGGACACAGCGGAAGCCTCGTTCTTAAGGATATGACCTTCATCGCAGATCACCATATCTGGACCTGGGATGAGGAAAGAGAGAGAAAAACCATTTTCACAGCTGGCAAAATAGGCAGAGACAAGGATCACACTAAGTTTTAATGAGCCTTTCAGATTTATTACCGACATCCCATTATATTTAAAGTAGAGTTTCCTGTGGCCAATTTCTGAAAACAGCTTAAGCAGATCACATTCCTGAACTGACCTACATTTGCACAAATTAGTAACATTGCATGATATTACGTTTATTTGATTGAAAACAGTAATTTGTAGACTCATGTGCAAAGGCAATGGAATTGCAAAACATTAACCGTAATACCAGTTGGTTCTTGTAGTCCCGAAAACAAGGTGGAAGCTGATAGGTGACTGAGCATTTGCAACTGCTGCACCAAAGCTCTGGAATGAGTTGCCACTGGGTGTGAGACAGGCCTCTTCTCTCCTGGTTTTTAACTCGTGTTTAAAGCACATTATTTCTTGTTGGTTTTTTACTCGTAACTTCTTTTGCTTGGCATCTTCAAACACCGAGCTGACATGAGCCCGTTTCTTTTGTCATTGTGTGCATTTGTCCCCATGTCTTTTTAACTTATTTTCCTATTTTTGTGTACAGCACTTTGGTTTCCCCCGTGGATCTTTTAAATGTGCTATATAAATAAAGTTGATTGATTGATTGATTGATTGATTGATACAGGATTTAACACACACCCCAATTGTCAATCTGCTGAAATGTTACTTAAAAACATACACTACACCCTATGCGTCAACAAGCAAACTGTTATGAACTGTCCCAACATAGGTTAAATCATAGACCATATAGAATTAGTGGACTTTTACCATTTTGGCTTTTTTATTACCAGAAGTGATGACATCTGGACAAATTGAGTGGAGCTGCAGCATCAGGAGTTTGTCAGAGGTCAGCTAATGCTAAATGCCATCTGACTGACTATAGGTGCTTTCCCACTATAGGAACCATTTGTAGTTCCTATAACCGTTTTTCACCCTTTCTCAGAGCATAGGAACTACCTAGAACCTTTTTAGTTCTAGGTAGCTGCTGCTGAAGCCATGTTAGACACACAGCTGTTGGATCTTGCATTCATAGATTGCAATAGACAGAAATTTACATGAGTCTTCAGTCCTGGTTTTCTACATAGCCTGTCTTTTAAAAAGGAAATGCTCAAGGTCCACTTCAATGGTAGGAAGAAGATTTCCACATGAAGGTAGACTCCTTGCTACCATCACATGGTATAGTGTATTGGCTTACTACACGCTATGGTGTGTCATTTTTTTTTAAAGCTAGAACATCGTAGTAGTGGAGAACATTTCACTTCTTTTAGCAATAGACTAGAGGAATTGTGTTACACTGTACCTGGATCAACTAATGTCTTTTGAAAGATCTCTTTGAGTTTCTTGCTTTTGATGTTCCTCCCTTGTGTCAGGTTTCGGTACATCTCATAGCCCATGATCATGATGCCACCCATCTCTTGCCAACGCTGAAGGGCATACGATCGTTCTTGTGGCCTCTTTACTGTGGCAAGCTCAACCACCTGTTAAGCACGCAGAGCACCACTTGGATTAGACCCCAAACATGCACAATCAAAAATATCCAGATTAATTTAAAGACAGTACATTACCTCCAAACTCTCTTCATCATCCATGCCCTCTTGCCACTTCTCAAACTCATTGAGCCAATTAAGGACAGTATTCAAAGGACAAACTACCAGGGCTGTAGAAAAGTTGAGCTTTTCACAAAGCAGCAAAGTATGAAGGAATGTCACCACCTACAGTTCAAAAAGAGAATTGTATATTGCAGAGCAAAAGCGACACTTGACATAGCTGTTCTGTCATTTATTCTGTTTCAGGTTGGTATTTTATCAACAATTAAGTACAAAACTTTTACACTTCTTACAAACAATAATGCAACTTTGTTGCTACAAAAAAAAAAGTTGAACCAGGCTAAAAAAAAAAAAAAAATTGTGGGGTCAGATAATTTGAGCCAAATGAAGCTGCTTTTAGAAGTACTTTGTATTTATTAACTTATTCTGTCTTGTTTGTTAGAATTGCGAGGGGCACACTGCATGCCTCCATTCTATATTTAATAGAGGTCAAATGATTCAAGGAATTGGAATAATTTGAGTACAAAAATGGCAGATTCATTGCTGTGAAGAGTTGTTTAACTTATGTCCAAGTTCATCTCGTGGCCACGATATCACTCTCACACTTCTAATTATCATTGTTTCACACAAATTGTTTTAACTGACATACTGTACGTCAGTATACTAAAAAGACTTAAGATGTTCAGCAGTGTGGTATGCTCAACTGCCAGTGGAAATGGTAAAAAAGTAGCAGCATGTATAAGGAAAAAAAACTGTTAAAAGTGTGGGACCATTTTATGTTGCCTAAGGTAGACAATATAGCGCAGCGCTCACACGGCAAAATAGCATTGGCCTACCATTGCAGTTCATCAATGCTGCAGCGCCTGAACCCAAAGCATCCACACATCAACAGGGCTTCCTCAAGTGCACATAGAACCTCTACAATTTATGCCATTATAAGCCGAGTATTGCTAACGGGTGAATACCAACACTCGTTAGAATGTAGCCTTATATGTTGTAATTATTTTTCACAAATATACCAACATCTCACTCAGGTAGTGTAATTATTAGGAGAACTACGAACACCCTTTTCATCTATTTGGGTGCACACGTCCACATGCAGATGGGGGGAAGAGATAAAAAATCCACAGAATACTCTATTCCAAAAATATTTGATAGCTGTAGCCTTAATATTTACACATTCTTCCTCCTCCAGATAATTTAATGTACAACAAGGTGTATTTTCTTACCTGCAGAGTTTTTCCAAGGCCCATACAGTGAGCAAGGATGCATCCAGAGCCAGACGATTTCTCAATCTTCTTCACCGATTCACAGCAGCAGTCCCACATGAACTGGACCCCTGAAGCAAAACACATCACTGTTAGGCCAGACAATCTTAACAGCATTTGCCTTCATTACTGCTAAAGTCTCGTCCTTACCATCAACCTGGTGAGGCTTGAGCTTTGTAACAAGGTTCCTGTGCACTTGCACCAAAGGCTCCTTGGTCTCTTCATCCTCGTCCAGGACCAACTTTGTGGTAATGGGACAGGTCACCTCAGAGGACTCCTCAACCACGATTACCTAAAAAGATGGAGTAGAGCCAGTGAGATATTACAGGTCTATCACAATAACAAATTTTGGTAGATGACAAATTACCCCAGAAACGATTGTGATAAATGATAATATGGCTGTTTTAACACCATTTTTCAAGTAATAGGATATAACAATGGTGTACAAAATGCACTATACAAGTACACTACATTTACACCTTTTCAAAGATGCATAAACTTAAAAAGATTTAAAATCAGAATTATATTGTGAAAAAAAATATGTTGTACAGTTGTGGAATTGCCATTTGTGACATGTGTTTTCCCTGGCAAAATGTACTGTCAGTCGAATATTTGGAACATTTGTCTAAATGCTGGCTTTTCGACAATGTGAGAGGGCTGCATCTATTTGGAGTTCCATGTAGTGAAGTCCACTGTGTGAGTGTGCACCATTTGGCATCATCATATATTTGGTTTGCTTCATAAACGCCCCAGTGATAGTGGACTGTCGGGACAATGTTGACGGTCCCCTTCCTTCTGTCTCTCCGGTTGACTTAAAAATTTACTGTAAAAATTTTTTTTTAAAGTTAAAATTCAGTTATTAATTTTTAAGTGTGTAGTTTTTCCTACAACTTCCATACATACGTTACACCAATAAGAAAAAACTTTACCAAGGTGTTTGAAAATTTACATAGTTGAATCCAAAATATTATAGAACAACAGTTAAACCCCCCCCCCCAAAAAAAACCCTACACTTTACAACTTGGGATCAGTCTACACCCTACTATAAAAAAATACAGGTTTTGCAATGAATTATGACTAGTTCTCCTTACTATACTACAACAGCTAACTTTGGTATTTGATGTAAAAATTAGTTGATCCATAGCATAGCATTCTCCCTGAGAAACAGGATCCTGAGCGCTGTGAGAACTAAACTACACTGCACGAAAAGGAAACATTTCAACTATGAATTATATTGTTACCTTACAGTTGAATGAGGCCTAACAAGAGATGTAAAGTTAAAAACTAAATGAAAGCCTTGAATAAATTAACTAATGATATACTTTAGTGCCTTTTAGAGTGAATTAGTGCTGCAGAGGTAAGCAAAAACACATCTCTTGGGGGATAAAACTGAAATTATATCATAGTACAGAATGGGGTCTTAAATATTTCACCAGGGACTCTTCACCCCAGGTGTTGAAAATACAACCATTCAGGCTGTGAATAAACATACTGCACTGCAGTTTTACCTCACGAAGTTTCTCCCTGAGTGCCTCTCGTTCTGCTATACGTTTTCTCCTGTCCTCCTCTTCTTTCAGAGCATCCCTCGTCTCAGTTCGCAGTTTGTCATCCTTCAGGATTTTGCGGATCTTCTTACGCCCTTTGCGTCCTTCTCCATCTTGGTCATCATCATCCTCCTCTCCACTCTGTGGAAATGAACATTTAAGTTCAGTCCTCTGATCTTCAACCCTTGGGAAAAATTCACTCCCTGAGATCAGTAGCCTAGCAACCCTATGATTAAATGTGCCCGCAATAATCCTCACAACACACCCCAGGGACAAGTTCAAATACATTTTATGTGTCATGCATGACCTGACTAGCAAAAGTTACATGGGTCTCTCCACCACCTGTAAAAGAAGATGGTGTTGAACAGTTCAAGACTAAAATTAGGTCCTCTGCAATTTTAACACCTTTTCATTGCTGGAGGATGAATCCTGAACTTTGATCCTGCGCCGCTTCTTCTTCTGCTTGTAACTTCTCTGTTTGTCCTCATCCTTCTTCAATGCAGATCTGCACAAATAAATTAATAAAGTGTAAGATATAACTGCAGATCCAGTGGTAGTAAAACAGTAGAGTGCCATAGATGCAATTCCATTATCTCACCTAGTCTTTCGACGCTTTCCCTCCTTCTCCGAATCACTCAATTGCTCACTTAGCCCAGATTCTTCTGCACTCGAGTCTGACTTCTCATTCTCAAAATCTGAGTCATCAGGGTCATCACTGTCTACTGACAGATAAATTACAGACAAAAGAAACATGTTGTTAGTTCTTCATCTCACCAAATTCACAAGATGAATTGTTCAAACTAAATATTAATTACATGAAATGAAAGCCCACAATAACTTGCAAGAAAACTTCCTAGTTCACATCAATGCAGCATGTTCATTGGAATAAAACTATTTCCACTTTAACTTTTCATGATTACTGTTGCTGGATTATTTGTAGTCTTAAAATGAACATGAATGAGGATAGTAAATTATTGACTACAACTCTATTTTTAGCATTGATATAATGATGAAAACATCAGAGGATATTTCCAAAGATATTTTGAGGAATCGGTGCCATATCGAATAGCAGAGAAAATAAAGTGTGAGACCAGTCTTTACTAGAGAACAGCAAATGACACTCGGCCTCTCGCTGACAGGATAGTTGGTGTTCATACATACTCAGAAAAACATACACCACATAATACAACACCAGCAACAGCATCCTCCAGCTCCAGTGGAATAGTAATGGGCCAGCTGACCCTGCTGTAACATCTGAAAAGTCTTTGCAGGACTTTGGTGTGAACTGAGGTTTAGAGTAACGAAACTGCCCCACCTTTCTGTCTTGTCTTCTTTTTAGTCCCCTTATTTTTGCCCTCTTTTTTAGCATCTTTGTCCTCCCCAGATTCACCCTCACTCAGTGAGAGTTTATGACGGAGCAATTTGTGACGTCGGCCAGATTTCTTCACTTCTACTTCAGAACCTGAGTCCTCGGTATCCTCAGCATCTTCAAAAAAATAATAATTCTTTAAGAAATTACATATGTTATAGTCATACATCATAATAAACTTAATTCACAGATACACTACCTTCATCCTCTTCTTCATCATCCTCTTTCTTAATTTTATTGGAAGGCTTCTTTTCTTCCTTTTCTGATCCATCATTATCAGAGGAACTGTCAGCTCCAGAGGAGTAATCCGTTTTGATTTTGGCAAGAAGCATTTTCTTTGCAATTCTTGAGGAAAAATGTAACAAAAAAAGCACCACACAAAAGGAGTAGGGTTATTAACTATTTAAAAGCATTTTAATTACATGTTCAACCTAACCCTATTAAAAGCAAATGACTATAATACAGTACGGTGGTACCTCTACTTATGAAAGCCCCAGCTAACGAAGAATCCAAGTTATGCAAAACCTTTACCTCAATTTTTCATCTCTGAATATGGAACAAAATTCTATTTACAAAAGGAAACTGAAACCTCTCAAACAAAAATACAGTCCATTCCTATACGCATACGCATATCCATGCTCTCACAGGTAAAACCCGGTGTGGTGGTGTTTGTATCAACACCAACAACAGCTGGTGTTAGCCTGGACGGGCTAAAATCTAAATCTACATTTTCTTTTAACACATATTTCATACAAAATTGGTCATTTTCTATCAATTTTGAAGGGTTGGAGGGGTAGTATTGGGGGGCCTTAGAACGAATTAGGCACTTTACATGTAAAATGCAACTATTTACGAAAATGTCACGGTACGAAAACACTTCTGGAACAAATTAATTTCCTAAGTGGAAGTACCACTGTACTTAAAAAATAAGACTTACTCCATAGTATATTCTGCCCCTTTGATTTACTGCTGGACTGTGATTTCTATTTGACCTTAAAAGTTTGTTAATAGATAACTGAGCCTACCAGAATATATTATTGTTAAACTTCCAAGGTCACGACTTGACAAAACACAGACATGTTTACCAAACAGAGACAAATATTCCTTGCAGGTAGCATTTGATATGAAACTTTATGTTCCTTAATGAGACCCAGAGTGTGTGGGAAAAACAAAGAATAAAAAAAGGAAAATCACACCGTTTATTATCATGTACCATTAATATTCTGCCCAATGCAGAGGTTGAGTTGTCATAGTACCAAATGGCAGACAAAAGCATACGGGGACATATCATGTAAAATACACTTTAATGTTTTTCTAACACAAACATGTCGTCTGTGTGCGAGGAGACCCTAAAATTATGGAAAAAAAAGCATCCACTTTCCTTTTCTCCTCATCCATTTCTTGTTGGAGGGGGATGAAAAGGATCAGTTTCAGATTTTCTATACTTTGTACATTACCTGCATAGATTCATTTGAACACCCCACCCACTCAGCTAACTGGTCACAGCTAACCAACTATCTAACTAACTAACCCGAACCCCACTTGGTGGTCACAAACACCTTTGCTCAGACTCAGAGATATGCCATCATTCTCTATCAAAGCCCCGGTGTGCATCCAGTGCATCCAGGTCCGTGGTTGATCTGATGGGCTGTTTCCGTGAGTGGCACCACGACCATGGTGTCGTGGCTCATTTGGTGGGCTGGGTCCAGACGAACCGCACCTGAACCCGCACCAGGTCTGTTAATGGACCAGGACCCGAAGGCTGTAAAACTTAGCACTCAGTCCACTTTGATTCTCTTCAGCTGATTTTATTTAATCAATCAGTCTCTTTTTCTCTGCCTCAACTTTTTCAGGTTCGATTCCCTCTCTCTTCCAACTCTTATTCCTCTAGAATGCGGAAGAGAGGGGTGGAGTCAGCTGTGGCTCATTTGCATGAATGCATGAAGCACTATAACGAAGCATTTTCAAAAGAGCCAGGTTGAAGAGGCTGCTATATCTCTTCATCAATGCGGTATTGTAACCAAAGCATGTCACAGAGAGAAAAGGGAACTTTGTTAACTTGTGAAAAATGAGCATGATATGTCCCCTTTAAGGCTCAAGTAGTCCCCTTAGGAGTAAGGCAAAGAACAGTGTGTGTGTGTGTGTGTATGGAGAGAGAGAGAGAGACAGAGAGAGAGAGAGATTGAAAGACTGGTTCATCCAACATTTTGTCACTGCTTCTTTCACACATATGAAGAAGCCAAATGGCACCACGAGGTATTCCAGGTTTAAATACTGTCAAGTTTCTAAAAATAAGAACTAAATAACATAAGTGTTAGACGACTGACTTTGTGGTTACCTGTTCTCCGGATCATCATCATCATCCTCACAACCATGAGAGACACCCTCTTTGCCGTCCACTTCATCACCTATGCAAAATAACAGCAAAAATGCGATTAACAAAAGAGATAGTTTGGCAAAATTGAAGCTACCTACAGGTTCTGACGCAATGCTTGTACACCAACACCGCTGCTTCAACTGTGTGTAATTGGAGCATAGTTTAAATGCAACTTTGAACATTTAGAGGTGAATAATTTCTTGATGCTAAGATCTATGGATGATGCAGACTTCTGCATCAATGTCGTAAAATCAGTGATTGAGAGCTAACAATCTACATAAAAAATGTATACCGTACAAATATGGAAAAGGTTATTTACATTCTTTATATTTTGTGTGTAATCAAATCTTAATGTATTTCGTATTTATTTCATTGAAATTTTATAATGCATGTATAATCAGTTTATCTTGTACTTTTGTAATTTTATTATTTTGTGCAATCAAATTTTAATGTATTTCTAATTTCACCCTTGTCTTGAAATTGTATTTTAATTTATAATCAATGTGAAGCACTTTGGGCTACAGTTTTTGTATGAAAGGTGCTATATAAAGTTTATTATTATTATTACTATAATAATAATAAAGGAGATGGAGACCTGCAGAGAGTAATTAGCAATGGACTTAGAATCTGAAAACCTTGATAATCTGGGCGTATTATAGATTTGAAGAGGTTGCCGAGAAGCATGAAAGTAATTATTTGTAAATTCTGCTTTACAAAATACTTTTAGGAAAGCCATGAATTTGAAGACCAACATTAAAGGAGACCCATTATACCCAGTTTTAGCTATCATAATGTGAGTTTTGAATACCTACAGAGTAGCTTTGCATGATTTCCAGCACAAAAAAAACTTCATAGTCATCTCATACCGGTGTTCACAAAAGTCCCGATCCAAGCCGATTTCTGCCAATGCCTGAAATGCTAGGCTTCTGGCCAATCTCGCTGTTCTCCGATTGCCTAGCTCAGTGGCGCTTTTGTGTGTGTGTGTGTGTGTGTGTTCAGGTCCACCCCCACAAGTGTATTTGTTTACTGTGTGATACCGGTAGGCTAACACAAGCTACTGTACACAGAGCTATCAAGTCACACACTTTTCGGTCTTAATATAAATTTCTCTGGCATGCTGCTCTCACTATTGACCTGGGAGGAATCAAGCATGTTAATATTTTGGACCACTAACACATTACGTTACAGTGCTATAAACATGTCCAACTTCCATCTTTTGGAAAGGAAAGAAGTTGATATTTTTCTTTAAAGTTGAAAAAACAACAAGGGACTGTTCTGGGAGGCATCTTCTCTATTCTATTTTAGGTTGTAAATGTAACTCCCTGGAAAGTTTGAATTATATGCCGGGTGAACATGTTTTGGGGCCGGTTCCACACTGTTGGAGCATTAGTCCCAATTGGACGCTTCAACCCGACGTCAGGTTTTGTACACATCCGGCAAACATCTCGCAATGAGCTGTTTAGAGTGGCAGGAAAACGTGTTGCAGGATTACGCATAAACACTATAGCTCATGTTTTGTAACTTTACTGAGGTTTGCAGTCGACATCCGACATTATAACATTGTACGTAGAAAAACCCTCTGTCACCACAGAGCTAATGTATGAGACAATAAATATAAGACCCCATCAAAACAAAAGAGTTGACATGGTACTGATAACTTTTCTAGCCAACTGAGAGGCTGATCTCACTCCAAATTTGAATACCTGTTGAGTTGACATATACACTCCCATCACAAAGCCACTTTACAGAAAGTTATCACTATACCTGCATTGTACAACGAATCCAAAGTCCAGGTAATGGAATGTAATTTGTAATGTTTACACCTGGAAGTGACATAGAAGCACTATTTACTTACTGTGTACATTCTTCTGAGGAGTACTTGTTACCCCTCCCCCCCGAAATGGTAGATAAGGGGTATTGTTTTTAGTTCGTCATTTTGTGCTTTTGTCAGCAACTTTACACAAAAACCACTGGATCACTTTCCATGAAATTTTCAGGGAAGGTGTGATGTGGTCCAGAATTGATCACATTAAATTTTGGTGAACATAGGTCAAAGGTCAAGCTCAAACTTGATTTTGCTCTCACCATTGATGTGCATTGACATCAGAACCTTCAAGGACGCATTTGAAGACTCTAGATCAAAGGTGAAGGTCACAATAAATGTCAAAATAAAGTTTTGGATGTAACTTTTCAAGTATTCATCTTACAGACATCCAATGAACACCAAAATGTTCATCTTTCAATTGATTTTTTTTTTTTGCACAGAATGGCGTCTGCTTACCGTCATATACCGGATATGCACTTGGGCATTTCTGCTCGAATACTTCCATGTTTTGACAGCACTTGACAGCTGTTCAAAAATGACAACTTTTTACTCGAGATGTCTGCAGGATCTCCCAAAATTGTCTATTACAAATATACACTTATTCGTTCAGATGGGAAGCATCACACCCAAGAGCAAGCAGGAGAAGGGATATAAGATGTATATTTCCAACTACATCGATGAGTATAAAGGTAAGTTCAACTGTGGTATATTCTCAATGGTGGCACAACACTACTGTAGCTGCTAGCTACATAGCCAACAGTGCCTAAATAGCGACTTCATTGATTATTACTAGCTTTGTTTAACATCAAGCATTTGAGTCGTTGCTTGGCTGTTTAATGTTAGATATGAGATCATGATTTTGCATAAAATAACACTTCTGTAAAACATTTTATAGTAACCAAGACCCCCTAAAGCAACTTAACTGGTCAACATAACATTGCACCCGATTTGCTTCCCGGAAGCATTTCAAGGCATTTTGGAGCCTTGTGGAGCCTGCCGCGACCAGAAAAATAAGGTTTACCAGCTCTAAATACAGCAGCAGCAGTTTCCATCAAAATGTAGGCTATAGAATTGAGCTTGGCTACGCCAATATTCATGATGACTTCACTGTAAGCAATGTTAGACTACCAATGTTGTGCTGGATCAATTAACTCAGTTGGTAGAGCGGTTTGTCCAGTAACTACGGGTTGGTGGTTCAAATCCTGCTCTGTCCTAGTCTTTCCTTTTTTTTTTTCCTCTCTCCTTCTTCTGCTGGGGAGTCCTGGCCAAGAAGAGTGGTGTCCGCTGTGTCCTTGGGCAAGACACTTAACCCCCCTTGCCTCTAGTGCCACTTCCACTGGTGTATGAATGTTTGGTCGTGGTCAGAGGGGCCCTAGGTGCAAGATGGCTGCCAGGCTTCTATCAGTTATTGAATAATTGGGTCACTAATGTGAAGTGCTTTGAGTGGCCAAAAAAAAAGCGCTATATAAAAATATAAACTTCATAAAAATATGAAGTTTGACCTACCTTTTCCAAAATGTGACATTTATTCTGGGTCTCTGACCATCTGTGAACTATATTTGGTATGAACTGAATGAATAGTTTTGTGGTTAAAGCGTTAAAAGAAACACACAAACTGAACCAAAAACAATACCCCTTGCCTCCCCCTTCAGGGGACAGGGTAATTACAGCTAAAATTTTACAGTAAGTCCTTAGCAATTGTAAACTCCTCTGGAAAATAACACTGTTTTGAAAGGTAGGATAACTTAGAGGGGAGTAGGGGGACCATGCTATACCAACTGTTTTAATGTTAATAATGTTTCACACTCCTCAAACACATACACACACTACAGGAAAGGCTGTGTGGTTCATCAAATGACAATGCACAATTGACCTCCTGGTTAATATATGATACACAAAATGAAAAGAACCACCACCACCAAAAAAAGTACCAACTGGGAACGGGTAGGAAAATGTCATAATTACCAACTGTCACTTTTGTGAATTTGGGTTTTACAGCAGAGTGGTTAAAATGATCTTTATATCATAATGGTGCAATTGATGTTCAACAGAACTTTAGTTTTAGTAACTAGCTTGAATATATAATAATTTACGTAAAGTTTATACCAAACTTAAAGCAGACTTTATAGAACGACGCACCATTTACACAACTGACAGAATGTACAGGTGGAGCAATGGGCTACAAATTACCTGAGGACTGATGGAAATTCCCACTGCCTCCCATCTCATTCTCCACTATAGGCTTGATCTTCTGATCATCGCTGTCTGGTCCGGAGTCACCTTCAGCTTGCTGTTCCCCCTCATCCTCGCTGGAAGAGGACTGTAGCTTGGAGGCCCCTTTGGATCCTTTACGCTTCTTTTCATAGGACCTTTTATGCTCAGCCATTTTCTTCTCCGAAGACTTCTTTTCCCCTTTTGCTTCATCCTGTTTTTTGACACGGCTGGATCTTCTTTTTGCTGTGCTCACTTTACCCTTCGCTTCATCCTCCTTGTCAGTATCAGACGAGTCTGAACCATTCTGTTTCTTTTTCTTCTTGGATGTCTTCTTAGCTTTATTTTCTGAGTCTGAGCCAGAGCTTTCAGACTTCCTCTTACGTTTAGATGCTTTGTCTGCATCCTGCGAGGATTTGTTGTTTAGTTTGAATAAACACTTTTTAGCACTTGTGCTTGTCTTTTCCTCATCTGAACTGTGGTCTTCAGCAGCTTTCTCGAGTAGTATGTTTGGAACTTCATCAGAGTCTGAATCCAATGTCTTTTCCTTAGATTTGGACTGCTTCTCCTCTTTTTTGATGCTATTTGATTTCTTTGAAGGCTTAACTTTGCCCTTATGTTCTCCATCTGACTCCGACTCTGAAGAGTCTTCCTTGTCCTTATTCTCAGCCTGCTTCCTCAATGGTGTAGTCTTCACTCGACTTGAACGGCGGCTAGGAGGTGGACTTGCATCTTGTTCCTTCTTACCTTCTTCTTTTTTACATTTGACTGGCATCCCTTCATCTTTTCCTTTGTTTTTGGACCTTGACTTTGACTCACATGTTGTCACTATGGGTACTGGAGTTAGTTTAACTATGAGATTTTTTACCTTGGGCTGGGTCTGTTTGGTGTCTGGCGAGTTTCCATTGGACTTTTTATCAGCAACCGAGTCCAGATCAGTGTCATTTTGTGTAAGCATGGCAGAATCAGCAAGACTTTCAACCATTTGAAACAGCTCTTCGGGAACTGATGGAGGAACTGACATTATATCTTGATCTAAGGACATTTCACCAGTGTGTGCCAAGTCATCTTCACAGTTCTCAGTTTTTATTGAGATTTTGGTTAGTTCCATGCCAGTTTGGTTTTCTTTTACTTCAACCTTATCTGACACTTGATCATTGTCCTCTCCAGAGTCCTTAGCTGCAGACACCTCATTGATGTTAGCTTCTTCAGCTGTAGCCCCTTCATCGGTGTCATCTGGTTCTTCAGGTGAAGCTGGCTCACTCATATCTTCAGAAGGCTCCTTTGATGCAGCCACCTCTTCAAAGGTTTGCACTGGCTCCTCAGCTACCTCATCGATGTCCTCAACTGCTTCTTCAGGTGCATCTCCCTCACTCATGTCCTCAACAGGCTCCTTGCCTGCTGTCCCCACAACAGTTTGCACTGGTTCCTCAGTTACATCTGCTTCATCGATGTCCTCAACTGACTCTTCAAGTGCAGCTGACTCACTCATGTCCTCAAAAGGCTCATCAGTTGCTGTTGAGTCATCAAATACATCTGCTTCATCATCTACCTGATCATTTTCAACAGGTGCAGTTGCACCAGTGTTTTTTTTAGCAATGGGTTCCCTTTCATTACCATTGTGGAGCTCCATGCTTTTGAACTCAGGCTCCAACGCTGCTTCCAAAGCAGTATGGGCTTTCTTTAAGTCACTAAGTACTGCTCTGAAGGCTTTCAAATGCCGATACCTGATTGACTTCTCTTCATGCTCCTCTGTCGTCTGCTGAATAAACTGGATGAATGTATTGTTCAGCCCAGTAGTAGTTTCAACAAGCTTTTTAGTTTTCTTTATAAGTTCTTTGGGTACTTGCAGTTTCTTGTAGGAGAATGTCATGGTCCCTGAGCCTTCAAGGTGCTCTTTCCCATTGACAATTGCTTTGTGCTCTTTGACTGGTTTGCTTTTGTGTTTCTTGCTTTCACGCTCCTCTGTTTTTTCTGGTTTTCTTTGCTTGAGCCGCACATGGTCTTGTTTTTCCATAATGCGGTGGCATTTGGAAACCAGATCCTGAAGGGGTTCGGCCCTGCAAACATAGCAGTGCCACTTTGAGTTCTCATCAGTGATGGTCGACAGCTCCTTCCGACCCAGGTTGCGCAGGATGCACTTCTTGCAGAAAGCATTGTTACAGTAGTCACAGCAAACAAGCTTCCCTCCTTCTGCACACCACCTGGGAATGAAAAAGGTCAAGGGTTCAACAGTTTTAACTAAACATTCATAGGATTCTAAAAGTAGTAGCATAAAGATAAGAACTCCACAAAAACAATTTCTGTAGCAAACAAATTTGGAAGAAATTACATCAACATTTATTTGATAATATTCTGTGTAAGTAGCTTAAACCTGCAAACCCAAGAAATGTTTTGGTATATTATAATACAAGTGGTCTCAAAGGCTATAAGAATTCTATATCTACTCCTTGTGTATGCAGTTGATATTAAAAATTATGTTCTAATTTTAGCTGTTCCCAGACAGCTGGGGAGATAAAAACAAGATTGCCAGCTGTAATTACCAAGTTCTGATCAGATTGTGACATGAATGTCACTCTATTGTGTCTCAGCACAGAAGTGGCTCTATGTTTCCATAACAGCATCATGCCATCTATATTTACATTTAGTCTTTTGATATGGATTGAAAAGAGAGCTGCAGAAAGAAAGTATCCTTTCCCAAATTCTGGAAACTTTCCTTTCAGCTCCTGTAGCTTCAAGTCTTTTGAAGACAACTGAAAATAAACTTTCAAGGGCACCTTAAATGTTAGAAATCACCAAGGTTAAAGCAGCTTAATAGTCAAGTTAGTTGTGCTCATGCAGACAATCAACTTCACTTATGCACTGCCACCAATACTTTTTTTGTACATATACCTGAATGTAAGATGAAAGATGTAGCAGATTAAAAGAGGACAGAAACTGCATGCATTTCATACCTGCACTGCTCATCCATTCCATCAGAATCTCTGCTGATGTCATCGCTTGTGTAATATTTGAAGCATGACTAAAACAGAAGGAAATTACTTGATTGTTTACACGGTGACAGAAAGAAGGAAACCTCCAATGCAGTGGGGAGAAACATCTGCAGTATCTGCTTATCTCCATTTAGAAATTCTTACCTTACAAATCAGTACTTTCAGCACAGGGTGTTCATGCATGGACTGGCGCTGAAATTGGTTTACTTGCTTTCCACAGGCAGTGCAGCTGACATTCTTCTCCAGAGTATCATCTGTGTGAAAGAAAAATAAATGCCTTTAATGCCATCATATTAATTTACTTCAAAATCTGTGTGCATATGCAACACTATCTGACCAAAAACAAAAAAAAAATTTTCTTATCCATCTATCCATCCATGTCTAACCTGTATGTTTCTGTTTGAAATCCACTCTGAGCTTCATGGCACCTTCATTTTCATTTCCAGCTGGTCTCATTACTAAAGTTCCTAAAGAGACAAAGACACATCATTAAACATCTCCAAATTAGCATCCAGCTCAGCATTACCAACATTAACAACAAGGCCCTTAACAACTCATTATACCTTTAGACACAGTGTCTGTATTGCTGTCTGAAGGATTGTCAGAAGTGGCACCTTCGTGGTCACTCTCGGTCGAGGCGGTGGATTCATTTACTGCAGTGTGCTTTGACACATTGGACTTCCTAAAATGCATGAATACAAAGTTATAGTGCCTTGAAATCGTATCTAGGAGTACAACTGATTTTTTGAAAGCATGGGATAAAAAAACTATGTCATACCTCTTACTACGGGAAGAGGATGACTTCATTGTGTCCGTTGAACTACCAGGCTAGAAAGAACATAGTTTGAAAGAACATTGATGAAGAACATGAAAAACTGAAACAAGAAATGACAATCATTTGTAATATATTGAAATAAAAATCAGAAAATATCCATCTATTTACCTCCTCTGTTTTTTCTGCCATTTGGTCTAGGTTTGATTCAGAAGCCAGACTCATTTTCCCTGGAAAAATATAAAGTATTATTTGGACACCAATATACTAAATATAATCTAATAGCATAGCACAGTTTTAAAAAACGTGTAAATATTAAAAACGACAGTGAGGCAGCCTCATTACTGACATAGCAGCATTAAAAACACGGTTGAGTTTGAGATCAACTGTACAGCAACATGTCATAGACTACAAACATTAACAGAGACCTCCCGCTATGTTGAAGAAGCTAACAAACGTTTATCAGAATTTCAAACATGAAGGTAATAACTTGCAGGGTCATCTTACTGATGTAATTAAAATGTGATTGGTTGTAAATGCACGTCAATCAGTGTCTTCATTTGGGGTACATCACTGTTAGACACAAGTACCTCTGTTTATTTTGCCGTTTTGCGTCATCATAATGTGCTGATAACATCGCTATGAGCCGCGTCGACCAATTGCTTAGTCCCATCAACAACAACCAGGCCTAAACTTTACCCAAAAAATCCAAGGCGCTTTCAAGGCGGGCCACACTATTGCATTTGCGTGCAGCCCTTTTTTTTATCCTGAACGTATCTCACCAATGTTTTGAAAACGCAGGAACTCCTGTGGTAGATGCCAAGTTTAGGCATGCTAACATTAGCATGTTTGGCGTACAGCATTAATGCAGAACTCCTTACAAAACTCCCTGTTGCCTTGGTAACATTGCAATCCCGGTAATGTACTAGATTAACTGCATGGGCATGCATCGAAAAATGCAGGAACATCGCCCCTGCCTCTGACAATGCCATGGCAAGAGCTAATACGCTAACCGCAGCCTGGCACTACCTGGTGGCATCTAAAGTAATTTTAAGCATGCCTCACTACTCAACACTCCACAAAAAAGTACTATTTTAACAGATAAACCTGTTAGACTGACATGGAACGTGATATTCGTGAATAAACATGTGAATATGCGTATGTACGAACTTGAACATTGCCGGCTACCTAGCTAAGAGCTACAACTGAGTTAGCCTAGCGAGCTAACTAGCAGGTAGTCTCTCATGGCCCGGCTTTCCGCTAGCAAATGTAGCACTGTGATCAATGCAAAATTGACTTGACTGTACAACCACACTGCACAGTGATCTTACCTACTTTTCACCGCACTCATTTCTCGGATAATAGAGACAGGGTTTATTTGGGATGCAATAGATCCAGCAGTAGGTATTTTCGATGTCACGAAAGGAAAACCAGCCGTTGAATACCGAAACAACTCCGATCAGGGGAGACAAAGCAAGGGGACCATCTTACCGGATGGCTGTGGACGCAGTAAAATGGCGCATCCAGCCTAAATCCTCTGCGCGTTGCTATTGGTTGACCTGTTCAGACGTTTTCCCGCTCCCCGAGGTCCTACTTTCTTACACATGTTTTACACATTACAAAGCTACGTCTTTTTCATATTATTATTCTTATTCTAAAACCCATAAACATTCTAGTAAATGTTACATCTGAAATGTCAAGACATTCCTATATATTATATGGTCATTTAATTCAACGAATAGTTGTCTGGGTTCAGTTTAGTCGTTTTGTAGCGAAACAGAGGAGTTGCTTTCATTCACTCAAAACATCACAACTTTGCAGTGAGGAAATAGTCCGACTGAATATTTGTCCCCAGGTTTAAAATTACTGAATGCTTGAGATGACAATCCTGAAAATTACACAATAGCTGAAACTAGGTCTCTTCCTCACAGAGAGTGTGGACATGGGTCAGGTGACTTCATTAAAGTCAGACTTAACCCTTAAAGCCACTGGTGACCTCAAACATCTACTGATGTAAAATGATCAACGAACGGTTGAACTATTAATACTATCAGTACATGTAGCTAATAAAATGCAGTTTCTCTTTTTTTTTTGTGGACATCAGATATGACCCAGTTGGACATTTAGAGGCTCCATACTGAATGTGGAAACAAGGTCATCTTCTCCAACATTGATTCACAAATATAATCTATGTAGACAGACAAATGGTAAAAAGACTTTGGCTCATGACCCCATTTTAACATCACATATTGTCAGTGGTTATTATTTGGATTGTGTGCTACAGTTAAGCACTTTGAGAGCTGTTGACTTCAACTGAGGTGACGACGTTCATGGGAGTCACGTGGGAAGGTGGAACGTGAGGATGCAAGATCCCATTTATGGCTGCTTGTGATAGTAGTTTTGTTTTGTTTTTTTGCTAAAATGTAATTATTTTTGATAATCTAATAGTTTGCTATACTACGATACAAATAAATGTTCATTTTAAATTACATTTAGTCTTTATAATGTTATGGACTGAGGCAAGCCAGGTTGAGATTTTTGCAGAAAGTGAGAAAGTATTTATTTAGATTGTTTTTATGTAGTCAGTTGAGTTTGTATTTATTATTATTATTAGTAGGAATAATAAGAATAAGAATAAGAATAAGAATAAGAATAAGAATAAGAATAAGAATAAGAATAAGAATAAGAATAAGAATAAGAATGCATACCCAAAGCACACAGTGGATGTATTATTCATTCTAGTGGTGGAAAACTATATATGTAGCCACAGTTGCCCTGGAGCAGACTGACAGAGGTCTGGCTATTATTTTGTGCCTATGGACCCTCCAACCACCACTAAACATGTAAATGCATTCTTACACCAGTGTGATTAGCAGCACTGGAGGCAAGGAGGGTGAAGTGTCTTGCCCAAGGACACATCAGCACATGACTAGGACAAAGCGGGATTTGAACTGCCAACCCTTCAGTTATGGGACACTCTTCCAACTATGGCTGTCCCTATTTATAAGGCTGCAAATTAATACTGACCAAACAACAACTCAATCTCTGAAACTGACCACAATGAACATTTGACGGATAAACCGTACCAGAGCTATATTAATTTTTATCAATGAATAGAAATTTCAGATGACCCTATTTGAATTCCAGGCGACCCCTTGCAGTGTCCTGTTTTATCTTATAGCAGATGACTAGTCATATTATTGTATGAATTGGTGATTTCTAATGCAGTATATGTTAATTATGATAAAACAGTATCCAAGTGGATTAAGAAACAGAGGAATGAAGCAGTCAGTGAACTACAGGAACTCCACTTATCACTTTTGTTCATTGGAAGAACATCAATGGCTTAACTTTTCACAGACAATTTATCAGAAATTTCTTGACCTGAACAGAGACTTGGCTTATCTTGCTTTGATTTTAGTACAGGCTCAACTTTTCTTCAATATTTTCACTACTTGTCTCTCCAAGTGTAGCCAGTTGGTGGTGCAATAGTGCAAAAAAAGCAAGCATATTCTGGTCTGTCATTATATGCCATTTTTAAGGTTTGAGGTTTAAATTTAGATGATTTTTCCATATTTATACAGCAAACCTAGTTTTTTTTAATGATGACAATTTTTATTGTTGTTCTTATGGGCATGTTTATGTACTGAGAATTCCAATATCAATCTGATAACCTCACATAGCACTCTGGACCAAAGAATTCACCCAAGAACACAACAACTCAGTTTTGAATATGAAGAAGCAAACTTTTATATTTTCATGAAAGATACAAACAGACCATGTCCCCCTACATGATGTCTGTTTGACTCCATGAAAGGCACCTGTTAACCTGATTTGCTCACTGCCAGATATAAATAAGGGAATAAAATGCCTTCCTCAACATTTCCTTAACTATCTTACAAGACAGTTTTACTTACAGTGGTAGACAACTCTGACATTTTTGAAGGTGACACAGCAGGTGGTCTTAATATTATGGAATCTTACTTTCTGTCTCCAACTTAAAATTCTAAAATGTAGTCTTGACAGGTGATGATATATTTCAAAACAAACAACTGGCTTGAATAACGCTGACCCAGTATCGTCCATTATGAAACTCTGTCCTATTAGATTTTTATTACCAAACTTATATTTAGATTGATAATTCTTTAGAATATTTCTTTCTCACACTCCTTGTACATTCCATTTATTAACCTTAAAATTTGAGAAGCTTTGTGTGTTGTTTAAAGACCAAGATTTCTCACTCATGCCTGTTATGCCAGTTGGCAACAAAGGTACTCCACCTCTGTCTGTTCTGGGCCCGCTTCTGAACAGTCCCACAGGTATGATGGAGGGTCAATTCAACAGCAGGTGTTTTTGGGTCTCCACCGTTTCCACTTCCCCTCTGGTGTCCTTTAACGAGCTGTGCAGGCGATGTGTCTTAGCTCTCTTCCCATCACATGTCCAATCCATCTCCATCACCTTCACATAATGATGGTACCCATGCTGTCTTGGTTACAGTGGGCCAGATGATGTTGGTTGGAGGTGGTCTCGGGCCAGAATATTCACAGTACTCTTCTAAGGCTCTTGTTATGGTGGACAGTTGGTTGAGGTCGGTTGCAATCATCCTCCATCATTCTGAGTTGTACAGTAAGGTGGAAAGTACGCAGCTCTGATACAGTCTTAGCTTGTTCTCGGTGCTGTAATGGGATGATTTCCACACGTTCAGTATTTTGAAGGCGTTTCTGGTTTTGTAGAGGCGATTCCTGATGTCACTGCCTGCTCCACCATCGTGCCTTACAATGGTATCGAGGTAGGTGAACTTCTCCGTTCACTTTAACTGGTGTGGATTTTGAGACATTTAGTATCATCACCTCTGTCTTCTTCTGGTTGATCTTTAGGCCTACTTGTTGTACAAACATGCTGAGATGGGTGTTTTCTTCTTGCATGTGTTGATGGGTGTGCGAGAGTAATGCTGTAATGCTAGATCATCGGTGAAGTCTAGATCTTCAAGGGTTTTCTTTTACTTTTCTCATTAAGCTTGGTATTAAGTGTGAAGCCTATAGAGTGAACCGTTCCACAGAGGATGCAGTGGCCACAGCACTAAATGCTGCACTCACACACCTGGAGCAGCAAGGGAGTTATGTGTATATGTGCAGATGCTCTTTGTGGTCTACAGCTGCTATGGGCGGCTGTGGCTCAGTTGGTAGAGTGGGTCGCCCAATGACCGAGAGGTTGGCGGTTCGCGTCCCGGCTCTGGCTGTCCACATGTCGAAGTGTCCTTGGGCAAGACACTGAACCCTGACTTAGGCCCCCAGTAGGACTGACCTTTGACCTTAGAAACCTACTGGTGTATGAGTGTGTGTGTGAATGGGTGAATGAGAGGCTACTGTAAAGCGCTTTGAGCACCATGAAGGTGGAAAAGCGCTATATAAATGCAGTCCATTTACCATTTACCATTTACAGCTCTGCGTTTAACACCATCCTCTCACACACACTGGTGGTCAAGCTGGGGGACCTAGGGATTCCACACGATATCTCCATGTGGATCAGCAGGTTCCTCTCTGACCGCAGACAGAGTCAGGACGTTTTCATAACACATGTACAGCCCTCAGCCTCAGTACTGGCTCCCCCCAGGGCTGTGTGCTTGGTCCCCTTCTCTACTGCCTGTACACACACACACACACGACTGCAAACCCATAGTGAAGTTTGCAGATGACACGACAGTGGTAGGGGTCATCTCGGGGGGAGACGAGTCTGCGTAGAGAGATGAGGTGGTGCGGCTGTCATCATGGTGTAGAAACAATAACGCTTCCAAAAACAAAAGAGCTACTAATTGACTTTAGGAAAAAAAAAAAAAAAGGCAGATCCCACTGCTAATCATTAGTGGGGAATGTGTGGAGAGGGTGGCCAACTTTTGGTACCTGGGAGTCAACATCAAGAAGAACCTGACCTGGAGTAGGAATACCACTGAGCTGCTGAAAAAGGCCCAGCAAAGATTACACCTTCTGAGGATCCCCAGGAAGGAGAACATCACCCAGAGACTGTTGGTGTCTTTTTACTGAGCCTCCACCGAAAGCATATTAACATATTGCATATGCATCTGGTACAACAGCCCACAGGAAAGTATTCCAGTGGGTCATTACCACTGCCCAGAAAATTATCAGCTGCCCTCTCCCCACACTAGGAGATCTCCACCACTCCTGTTGCCTGAAAAAAAAAAAGCCTTAAATATTATTAAAAACAATTCACACACCGGTCACTCTCTGTTTAAACGGCTCCCATCTGGAAAGCGAGACTCATGAACACAAGAACAAACTGATTCAAACAGCTTTTACCTAACAGCAATAACTACACTCAATAAAAATAGTTTATAATGTGCAATGTGATTTTACATTCATGAATGCCATTTTATGTGTTTTGATGCATGTGTGGAGGAGTGAATGTGTCTATATTTTATCTTTTCTACTTTTTTTTTTTCTTTTTGTTTAGTGAATTCATTTTTTCAGTGAATTTTTACAGTGACGTTTATATGACGCACTGACTGGTGAGCACTTTTAATTTACTTGTACTGGTGACAATGACAATAAAGAAAAATATATATGTGTCGATTAAGGGTCTGCAAAAACTGAAGATAACCGTAATACTCCCTACCAGTCATAACTTCCTTGAAAGTGGAAGTTTGAGTCAGAATATTTCCCATGTGCCCACACAAAGGTGAAGTTTTGACATGTCATAGAAAGAAAAGCAGTCAAAATATCAATTAATTTACAATAATTGCTTATGCCTCTTCAACATGTTTAAGACGAAAAGGATTTGCACAATAGTCACATTTTATTTGAAGATGCTATCTTCTCATTAGCTTCTCAGGTCCATTTCCTTTATGGCTGAAAGTAACCCTTGGTGAAAAATCTTCAGGTAATTGCTCACTAATATGCTGATAATTAAAACACCACTGAGTGGAACATTTGATACAAAGACAGATAGACATCGGCCTTCCCCCATGACGTATCTATTCTGTGGTCTGTTGGTAATAACACTATAAGTAGCAACTGCTTGATGTGGTAGGATATGAAGTTTTCTGCTCAACTTGAAAGTGTTGCTCCTGCTCTGCTCCAAAAACATGAAGAACATTCACTGTTTTCTGCTGATAGTGATGCTGCTGGCTACAAAGGCCCACACAGTATCGTGTCAGCTTGACAGACTAGATGAAATAATTTCGCGTGTGCAGGATATTCTCAATCACACGGTGAGATAATTGAAAGTTCATGTAGTTAATTTGTTTGCATGTGTTTATCTGTAATATACTAACATTTTTATCTTGTCATTAAAGGTTGTTGACAAACTAGTATCCAATCCAAATCCTAGAAATCAACAAAAATGTATGGTATGTACAAAAATTATTATGCAAATATATTTATTTGTGATAAAGGAGATGTTGAATGTAACTTGCGTCTTTTATTTACAGTGTAATTTCTTCTGCTTGAGTCAGAAGTCATTAAGCGCTGTTAAGGACTCAGAAGTACCTGGGATAGATGAACTCCGTCGTACTATTAAACAGTATATACGTCAGGTAAAGACAAATATATTGTACTTAATTACTGATTTTAACACTACTTGTGACTAACATTAAATATGATCAACATCATTTTTTTTTTACTGTGTTCAGCATTGTAAATGTTAATGTAGGACTCACATCTTGATGAATTTCTTTCAGAAAAATGAAAGTAATGTGTGTACATCCAGAAACTCAAAATATCCCCTCAAGGACCTGCTGGAAGACATCAAACACTGTGCAATAATTAGACAGAGCTCAGACTGCTGACCAAAATATTCAGTGTAAACTGATTTTTTTTTTTTTGTACTTTTTTTTTTACAACAATGTTATTTTTCTATTTTGTGTATTTATATATCAATAAATTATAATGTGACAGTAGTTGGTTATTAAGTTTCCATTTTTTCTCCCACAGTATTTTGTGAATAATTTACAGGGTTCCCACACACTTTTTTGTTTTTAAAGTTTTCCACAAGTTCTCAAGGCCCTTAAGATGCACAAAAGAGGCGTTAATTATTTAAAGAGAATTCAACAGGAATCTTTTAGTCTTCAAATGGAAGTTATTTCCATTTTCATTTCATAGCCTTAGAACCACTTATCATTGTAGTAAATTGAATGGCTTACACATTTTTCTCAATTGTGGGATTTATAGATTAGATTTCAATGACTCGTGACCAGTGAAATCATTGTCAGCCGTTAAACTCTCAAAAACTAGGCTTAAGATTTATTGATGCTCCAATTCACTCCAGTGATTCAAGTTACTGACTCTTAAATTAATCTGTAATGTTTTGGAAAACCAATAACTTCCCTTCGTGGCTCTAGTAAAATGTAACATGCCCCCTAGTTGAAAACCTTTGGCCTTCAGCCTACACCAAACTTTTTGCACATCCAGAACAGATGATGATGATAATACCCTGCGGTGAGGGCTGAGGGTAAAAAGTATTTTTTCAGTAGAAAAATTTCACTTCTTTGATGCTAGTCAAACAAGAATGAACAACACATTTGAGGATATCATCTGGGGTTTTAGAAAACATGATTTCATTGTTATCTGGCATTTTAGAGTCCAAACAATTCATCAAAGAATAACTGGCTGCATATTGATAGCAATAACACACATTTAATAATGAAACAACAGTGTGGGATAAAACATTAAAATAATTTAATAAATAAAATATCCATTGCTTGGTGTATGTAAACATTTGCCATACATTTTGATACAAAAGAAAAGTCAGCTTATGTCAACTACTGAACATTAAGTTAAATTAGCTCCACAAAAATCTCAGACTAGTGCATTATACTAAGGCATAAAGTATGTATTGTGTATTTCAGTACGTCACAGAGTGTTCTGACATTTAAAAAATAAAAAAGATGATTTGTTTAGATTAGCAAATGGCACTAAAATAGGAGTTGTCTGGCATGCATGACCTTGTGCATCTGACCTATATGGAAAAAGAATAAAGCACACTTCACATATATTAGATCCTACGACTTGATTGTTGTGGTGTCTGTCATAAACCACTGGTTTGTGAAATATACAAATTTAAACAGACTTAATCTCATCTCAAATTTATTTCCACTTGTGTTTTTTAATATTCTAACCAATTTTCTTTTTCTGCATGTTGCAGGTGAATTTGGTTTATGGCAGATTATATCCAGAATGTTATGTCCTCAATGGTGCAGTTGACACATCCTCACATAAGTCTTCCAGTATCATACAGATAATAGATCCTCTTGTCCAAGAGGCATTTCGCAAACGACGGGCCATCCCCAAGCAAGCCATACCTTCACATTTAAAACATTGTCAATTATACAGTGTATTCAGATAATCTTTTAAATAATGTTCAACAGTAAATTCTCCAGACTGGATGACTTGACTAATGTGAAGGTTCAAATGTCTTCACTGCAGAAGAGATTCGATTACAGCATCAGGTTTTGCTGATCTTTTCCTGTGTGGAGATGGAGACACGATAACAGTTATCACCACCTTCAGGATGTTTTCTGCCTTTTCAATTCTCAGAATAACAGCATATCATTATAAAGGCAGATATGATCATACTTAAACTGCATATCAACATTCTATATATACACACCAATTATTAAAACAGATTAAATTAAAAACTTTCAGCTTGTAAGTGTAAAATAACCAACAATTAATATTTTTTGAGAGTAGAAAAAAATAGGAAAAAAATAGCAGTGGGTATAGGATTAAAAACAATCATGTCTCCATGACTCAGAAATAATTCCAAATACTATTCTAAGTGTTTTTGACAAACTGGATAGGGATCTGACTCCTTTTTTTAAGGAGTAAAAAATAAATGTGTGCTTCTATGAAACTGGTACCTCAATGTAAAAAAATCGAAATCTTCCTAAGTGTATTCTAGTCAAAATATCTCATCTCACTTAAAATCAACCAATGAGTAATTTTGGAGTGAGATGTAAGAATTTATTGTTAGATAAGAGATCTGGAAAATCTTTTTTCTTGAAATCTTACCGAGAATATTATCATTCGTTTGTTCCATTGGCAGATTTTTTTTCCCATAATAATTCAAGCAAAAAAATCTGCCAATCGAACAAATTAAAATAATCTTGGTGAGATTTAGAGGAATAAGATTTTCTAGATCTCTTATATCTCAGTGAAGAGTTACTCTTTAGGTGGGTTTGTATCATTTTAACTATTTTGACTAGAAATGAGATTGTTAAGATTTAGATTTTTGCAGTAGTAATATTCCCCAGGACATGAGGCCTAAAAATTAAATCCAAATGTAGACTAGTGTTATGAAGCAAGTTTGGAAGCACAGTACTATGGGTCTATTTTAAAAAATAAATATTGGCTGAGTTAAAAGAGAAACACTTTTCCTGAAAACCCCCCACATTTTTACATTATTTCTACACAAAAATTTGCATGAAACATTAAAAATCACATGGTACTATATTTTCACTATATTTGTATTCTCTCACAGGTACATTTGCGGAATTGGAAGTAACAATCCAAAACAAAGTGATTCCCAAAAATGGCCAATGTTGTAAACTCATGATTTTTTCTTAGTGTTTAAATGGGCAAGTTCCATATGTAACTCGAGTGGACATGATGGGTACATACAAAACATGGAATGAGACTGCAGATTCATGAAAAACCTGCATATTTGTATTAGAAAATCAACCAGGTTAGGTCATTTTAACACTGTCTTTACCACTAACAGGAAACCCCAAGCCATGTATTCATTTCAGATTAGTCTACCTACTCTGACTAAGAACACTTAAACTGTGAAATTGTATGCAACATTAACATGCTTTCAATGTAATGCATATTTGTATTAAAGAGTCCTATTCTTACAAAGATGCACACAGCTTTCTGTATTGTCCTACAGGGACGTGGATCACAACGAGTACAGATGTACTGCAGATTAACACCAGGAATTAATGTTTTAGAAAACACTGCACTGACACAAACAGCTCTTTTTGTATTTACTGCATAGTGAAAGAGTTTGAATCAAAAACTGGCAATCAACTTGATTACCTTCGTCCAGTTTTAGGACGTCCACTCTTGCTACTCTTTGAGGTCCTGGGCCTCTCGAGTTTCATCAATGACTGCCGCATGCTCTCCTCTGTGTAGGCCAGATACACATGGGACAGGTCCACCTCAAATGGCTACAGGAAGCAGAGACAACAGGCACAAAGTAAAAGCATTCAATGCATATAAACACTATTCAAGTTAACAAAAATATACAAAGTACGCACATCTTTTTCTTTTTTGTCTGGTGCAGGAGTCTGTTTTCTCATGTTGTTTCCAGTGTATGCCACACATTTCTGAAAGATAGAGAGAAAGACATGTTACAACAAAAAAAACCCTGAAACCTTATCCATCTAACTAAAATGTGTACAATTTAACAAACCAAACTGTATTCGCTGAGCCTGTGGTGTGAGTATAAGTGATGTAAAGTAAACTCACCAATTGCCATTCTCCAATGTCTTCATTCCAGTGCACATAATTTTCTATCATCTCCTAAAAAAAATTAATCAATTTCAGACATTATCACCTGTGAGAAAATCCTATAAGCCAGTTCTTTAACCCTTGTGCGGTCCTTCGGGTCAAAGAGACCCGGTGGTTCACAAATGTACCTTTTTATACGTACTGTAGGATGCCATTGCTTACTACTGAAAACAGTAATATATCCTTGGGGGGTGGGGTGATGAGTCTATGGAACTGAACTTTGGAATCTGGGTTTTTAAGACCCGATTGTAGGACACAGCCAGTGTGCCTTTTACGAAGGACCGCACAAGGGTTAAATAGGCATCTAGTATCACACTAATCATATATTCCTAGAGGATATTTTTACTGAACAAACTGTATTAATTGCATTTTAGGTATGAGCTTCTATTGCATTATAAATGCACACAACAGCAACTAAACTGTGCAAAACGTTCAATTCAAGTTTAAAAAACAGGAACAAATGGTGTTTATATGCCTCTCCAGTTTCTGCCTAAATGTAAATGAACCACATGAATCACAGGTACTAGAACACGCACCTGGTATTCCTGTGGAATAAAGTTGTCTATGATGAGCATCTGGAGCCGCAGTTCTCGGCTTAGCTGGCGAATGTTTTCCAGGAGTCCTTCTATTTCTCTGTGATGCTCTTGCTGCAAATCTGCCATCTAACAACAAACCAAAGCAGGTTATGGTTTTATAAAAACAAAGGTTAATAAAATAAAAAAATTAAGGAACAACAGCTATTGATTGTCCCCTGGATTAGCCTTAAGGTAAATTATCCCATTGAATCATTGTTCCTATAACCTACACCACCCTGTTGTCCCCAGTACTATACTTCTGCGTGTGGTATACACCTCAGATTTAGCAGCCATCAGCATTGTCCACACTTTCTTGAGCTTCTTTGTTTTCCCTTGAGCTTCCTCCTGCAGGCTTGTGTACTTTTCCTCAATATCCAAACGTTCTTGCTGTTAAAGGAATGAGAAGGATCAAACAGGTGAATTCCTTCATTACATCAAGTAAAAGAGTCGGCAGTGGAAGTAACTGTATACATACAGGGGCAAAAAACAAATATATTATATTGCTCTATATTAATTAACTTTTAAATCTTACTTTTATATTATTCTGAGGTTGGTAGTTCTTATTTGGTTTCATCTGAATAATCTAAATTTATGCATGTATAAACCACACAACAGACGATGAGTAAAAGTAAGCATTGCAATCTTACCATTTTTTCAACCATGATAGGGTCATTTCAGTGTAAAAACAACAGATTAAAACCCACGATCACTATCACATACAAGATGATGTAATCTGTGAAACCGTACCACCAACACCACAGCACAGCTGAAATGAATACTCATGTAACACGCATGACTAAAGTAGTACCAAATGGTGTGTATTAGTGGAAATAATGAAGTCTTACAAGATTTATAATTTTTTTCCATTAAATCTTAGCAAAGAAAAAAATTACAGAAATGTACTTGAGTAGTAATCATCCTCTAAAAATATTGCAAGAACTTTTTGTAATAATGAAACACATGGCAATGATTAGCATATCATATTCACAATAGAACATAAACAACCTTTAAAGGGAAAAAATATATAACCAATTTAAGAAAAAAAACAAGTGAAAAGTAAGCAGAGCTTGTTAATACTGCCACCCATCACCCTTCCTGCTCAGTGATACTCTGCCAACCAAGGGATTCCTTTTTAGTGTTAACTAGACTTGTACCGATTACAATTTTTGGGCCAATCCCAATTTCTGATACACAGGGTGCTTGGACGGCTGATTCCACCACAACACACATTGTGTTGTTGTAACTTTTCCATTAGAAAATTTATTTTAGTAATAGAAAAACCTCTTTCTCCTCCAGCTCCTTCCGCAGCTGCTCTGCTCTTCTGCGCCGTTCCTCCAGCTCATTGTTGGACTCCTGCAGGAGTTTCTCCTGCTCCTCTGCTTTGGCCAAAAGGTCTACGCCACCCACAATTACTTTCTTCTCTAATGCTGACAGTTTCTCCAACAGAAGGTGATGCTCCTGCCTAAGTAGATAAACATGAGATACTTGAGAACATGTTGACAGTAATCCAAACTTTTGTTTTACTCTATTTTTTTTTTTTTTTTACTCACTGAGCTTTGAGGAGATCCTTTTCTCTCTTCTCCAGCTCTGCTCTTGCCTTGTTTCTCTCCTCCTCCTCCATGTCAAGCTTAGCCTCCAAGGCCTTTCTTTCTTCTTCAATCTTAGCCTGCATCTCCACCATCTTGTCTGGGGAAACCTTCTTTTTCCCTGTAAAGAAAAATAGGGTATAGGCTTAAATAACAGGTTGTCTTCATCTACATAGCTTATCCAAACAGTTGAGCCAATGAAGACTATTAAAAGTGGAATACACTGCAGACCAGAAGTGGGTATTTCCAGGTCCATCAAGTCAAAGTCCAACCATGTATTGGTTCAAACCTGTTCATTGAACCAGCTCATTTTCATGAGCACAATACCTCATCCAGGTAAATGGGATAGTTAGTGAGTATGATTTTAATGTGTGTTTTTAGGATTATAGGGCTTTTATGGTTGTAAATGTTGTGTATTTATGTTATTTATCACCGTGCACTTTAGGGGCTTCAATTTTCAATTTTGTTGTTCTGTGAACAATGACAATAAAGGCAAAGTAAATGGGATAATAAGTGGAATCACCTGTGTTCCGTGAACAAGTTTCAACCAATACATGGTTGGACTTTGACTTGATGAACCTGGAATTACCCACCTCTGCTGTAGACTAATGCATTTTTACATCAGCATTAGTGTTAATTAACTTATGCTGTTTGACACACTTGTTTCCTAGAAAAATGCAGTGTATTTATATAGTTTTAGTTTCCATTAGAAGAATGTGAGTATTAACTGTGAGTGCAAATGGAGTCTAAGACAATATTTTTACTCGCTAGTGCACTTTATTAACAAATTCTTGTTAGTGTAAGCAAAAAAAAAACCCCAATAATCAGAAACAACTAATTGTATGATTCTCCTAGTAACAGCAGTGATGAGAGAAAGAAAAAATACTTATAGTGACACACCTGTTTGTTACCCTGTTAGTGAGAGTTAGAAGTGCATTAACTAAAACAGGCAGCAGCCAACCGCATAACTTATGCAAGTCGAGACATTGCTACATGACAGATTCTTACACCAACCTCTTTCTTCTTCAATAAAGAGGTGTATAGCATTTCAGACAGGCAGCATTTGACCACGAGGAGAGAGAGTGAGAGAAAGAGACACAAACAGTAACACATTACAGAATGATCCTCAAAGGCTTATGACTATAGACTTCAATGCCATGTACAGGATAGCCAAGGAGAGGGTGAGATATAGATCAATCAAACAAAGTTTAAGGGAGAATGACAGAAAGTCATGAAGAAATAAACTTAGTGAGTAAAACTAATGAACCAAAACACAGATGACAAAATGAATCATGTTGATGAAAGGCAAAGAGAACACATGATAAAGCCAGTTATAGATGTAGAAGCTGAGACATTCAGCAGTGTCAAAACTGGAATCTTTTTTTTTTTTACAACGTGCAAAGTTAATGTATGAAACTGTGAATCTCAAATAATATCTATAGTTCAACGCTGTTATTTATTTTTGATGCACTGCATGTTATAAAGTATCTGTCATAGAACAACTTTGTCAACCCTTACAAGTTAGAAAACACTAGAATTATTTTCATTTAATTCCTTATGTTTTGGAAAATACAAGAGAGTGGTCAGTGACGGTGAGGGGTTGGAGCTACAGGAGTGTCAGAGGGAAAACATAAAGCCCCTTTCACACATGCTCTGATGGGGTCTGGCATGAAGCTGCTGTCTTTTAGAAAAAGATTTTTACCATTACCCCCCCCCCCCTCTTTTTTTTTTAACAATTTGTTGTGACTTCAGAAAGATGACCCCAGAAAAGAATTAACAAACATGTCAAATTGCAGAAGGGTCAAAGAAATAGGACCCCCCCCAAGAAAAATCTACTATGTGCACACAAAAAATGGCACCAAAAAACCCCACAGTTAAACATGCTCTTAATATTTAACTGTCAGTTGGCAAACTAGGGGCTGAAAGGAAGAAATAGTTTTTAAAGCCTTTAAAACTTCATGCCCTTTCAAATATATTTAAGCTGTGCAGTGAAATACTGCGCAGGTATTAGAATTCATTGTTAATCTAATTTCTGATTGAACTGATGACGTCATTTTTCTCAGATTCAGCTCTAATAGGTGTTAACCATCACTGGTGTTAAAGTATCAGGCAACCACAATGTTTTGCCTACAGGAAAAAAATGCTTTCTGATCATATACTTGTCTCATGAAACTGACAACTGTTCTGTAATTCATATCCTCCGTTTCATCATTCTTTTCACCTACTGATTAAGAATGAACGGCACACAGATCTGACACAGAAGATTTCATTTTAATTTTGAACTAAAATTAAATTCTTCACTCTAAATCATCATCAAAAAATATTAAACAATAAATTAACATTTTTGGGTTCCATGTGTGAAAAAGGCTGAAGTCAGTGGGTAGGTGGGTGGACTGAGCAAACAGCTGCTCCAACTCACTAGTCTGAGGTTTATCCTCAGTGAGCAATGGTACTAAAGCAGAATGTGTAAACTCTGAGCTATTGCTGCTGCTGCTGCTGTCTGGAAGAGAAGCAAAGGAAGCACCATACCCACAAGTAAAACAGAAAAGCCACGGGAAGTGTTAGTATAAAAAGTAATGTATCAGTGCTTTACGCACACAAAACAGGACAGGAGCTGTGGATGCACACACACATACATCACTATACTCACAGAAGTTGCCCTATCTGGGAATTACTAACTCAGAATAACCTAATACTAAAGCACAAGAAATAATAATAATAATAATAATAATAATAATAATAATAATAATAATAATAATAATAATAATAATAATAATAATAATAATAATAATAATAATAATAATAATAATAATAATAATAATAAACCTGGAAAATACAGAAAACACCAATTCAAGTCCCACCCTGAAATATAACGTCACAGAAACATTAGTCAGAACATTGCATCATATTTTCAGAAATCAACATCTCTGCATCAGTACTAATGTAGTTGGAATTTACAGCTGAAAATAGAAGGGAAAGTCCTAGGTTAATATTAGTTTCAAGGAGTAGTGTCAAGCATTTAACTTTAATATTACCATCAGCTTGATAGCCATCTTTGGGGCTGACATGTTACAGGTTACCGTAAATATATCGCAATTAAATGATTATCTACTCAGCCATTGAATCAAAAAGTATATTAAAATATCTCATACAGATGTACACTTCAGAGGATTATAAAGACCACAACAACAGATTTTTCTGTGATTTCTGTTAATAGTTATTTAAATGGATGTGTGCATTCACTGGTGAATCTTACCTCTTCTTCTCCTACGGCTTTCTCCTGCTTCCCCTCCCTCATCTCCCTCATCCATGTCTTCTGATCCACTGCCCTCTGAGCCAGAGATCTCCTCACCTAAAATCACACATCACAACATATAGTATAACAATTATTCAAAGTGCATGTTTGAGTAGTTAATCACGTATGAAGAAGATGCAATTACCCTCCTCTAGTTTCTTCTTCAGCTCCTCGATCTCTTTCTGAAACTGGCGAAGCAGAGCATCCTTTGGGTCCTCATTGATCCTGGCTTTGTTCTTGATATTTTTAGCCCTATTGGCGTAGCGAAGGGTGCTGATGGTCTCATCATAGTTGTAGTCTGCAGGGCCTATATTTGCACACTGGTGAGGAGAAGTAGGTCATTTAAAACTGAGATGGAAACGGATTCAGAGTGGTTTGTGCACATTTGTAGGTCAGACAACTATTTCAACCACACACTTTGAAAAAAGATGCAAATTCAGTTTGAAGTGCAAAGTGTGGATGTGACTTGAACAATGTTTTGAACTTTCACATTACCATCATGGTCTTGGAGTTGCCTCCAAGTGAATCCTGCAGCAGGCGAGTTAGTTTAGAGTTCCTGTAGGGCACATGTGTGCTCTTGCCATCCACCAGAGCAGAAATAACATTACCCAGTGTGGATAGGGAGAGATTTATTTTGGTGGCTTCCTTTAGCCTCTGGCCTGTGGCTCCAGTCTTACCCTGTCTCTCTGAACCCTGTAAAATGAGGGAGAAAAACATACATTAGTGATTAGATGGGTTAGAATTGATTAATGGTAGACTATTTTCTCAGAAATTGTCAGCACTTACAGCAAGATCAACCAGATGAAGCTTTCCCATTCGTACATGCTGATTTCCATCTACACCTTTCTCACTGCACTCAATAGTAATAGTGAAGATTGCGTGAGAGCGGGAACTGTGTTCATTCATATTGGTAGCACCAACAGACCCTAATGAGAAACACATGACATTCAAAGAAACAACATTCACCATATTATCAATATTAACTCAAATATTGTTTATTAAATGATTACCTTTGCACATTGTATTTTTTTTTTCAGTAATAATGCACACATTCTTTTTGCAAACAAGTTCACTGCTTAACAAGCCAAGTCGATTTCAGTTAATAGCTGTATTTTGAGTGACCAAGTACGTTTGGACATTTTGGTTTATATCCTTACAAATTAAAGTAGACAGTTTAGTTAATTACTATGGAAATACCTGCATAAATGTATCAAAATAGATGTATGTATATATGTCCTTTACTCAATTAATGCCTGGTACACAAGATTATCTTGATTTCTATGTGTGTGTTTTTTTTATCTACCAGAGATGAGTATTTCAGCAAAAGGATAGAATGTGTAGTGATTTTTCTTAGCTTACGGTTTTTGTGGCCTAGGGTCATTATCCTGTCCATGTCATCAGCATTATTCACAACATATCCAGAGAGATCTTTAATATATACGCCAACATCTGGTCTTTCTTTCACCTTTTTGGGAAAAAAAAAACAGACTCAGAAAACTCAGGACTACTGTCATCACAAGTCGTTGAAACATGTAAATCTACTAATCAGCATGGCTTATCAAATAAGTGTAATGCCTATTATGGCACACCTCCTAATAAAGAATTTATTTAGTCACCTACCAATACATTTAAATAATGATTAAAAAATGATAAAATTATACATTTAAATGTCATTTTACCTCAAGCCTTTGCATTTGGTCCTTGCCCAACAAGTCCCGCACTTCTTCATTGTAAATCTCAAGGTATGAAACACGAACCAAAAACCTAAATTACAACACACACACACACACACACACACACACACACACACACACACACACACACACACACACACATATATATATATATATATATATATATATATATATATATATATACACAATGTCAGGAAGTGCAGAAATTATGTCATGTGTGGTTCTATATGGCTACAGCAGGTTCAAGTAGGAAATTTAAGTGTGTACATAAAGCAAGATACTGTACTAAATAATAACAATGCCTTGCCTTAATAGTTTAAAACTGCTGGGACACTGTGGTAATTGTAAAAGCTCTATGAGTGTACAGGTTTGGTTGCAGAAGACTTAATATTGATGACTAAACACTGGTGCATACAAAGCTCATAAAATACTATTTAATACATAAAACAGAAGAAATAAAGTCACCACCTAGATTTAACTAAGCAAACGGGTAAGTCACTTGTAGGGGTGTGACGAGACACTCACGAAACTTTAAGAAAACTAAATTACAACTTATATGAATGGACAACAGACTTATTTTGTTGTTTAGTTGCACATGGATTTTATAACTCTGTAAGTTTTAACTTTTAATGAACTTCTTCCTTTTAATGAACTTCTTAATTAACATAATCCTCTACAAACTGAACCTAAAATGACATTTTATAAAAGTTAAAATAAAATAAAATTATATATAAGTACAGACAATATGTGCAAAACAAAATGTTCTTCTCTGTCAATACAGACCGAAAATAGTGTAAACAGAGCCTGACCAAGTATGTCACAGACAAAAATGTCACTTCTTCCTCTACAAATTAAAAATAAACAATTCCTTTTTTCAAAATTAAATGTAGCGCTTGACTGTGGAAATTGTGGTGTGAATATATTTGTCAGCGTTTGTTTGTTGGTGTTTTCTTGGCAAATGCAGTTGTTGATTTGAGTACTGAGCTGTGGTGCTGCTGGAAATGTGGTCGTATTAGCTGCCATGTACAGCATTGTTTGCATCTTTGGGTGCACACCCGGTGCCCACAACACAGGGAAATGGCTGGATAGTGAGGTCCAAATATAAGAGAGAGAGAGACAGAGAGAACGCTGGTGCCTAATGTCGCACCGTCACGGTCTGCATATTGTCCGTGTCTTATCACTGACTCTCTTTCCTTTTATCATTTCTGTCAGGAACCCAAAACTCTGCAAAACAAACCATTTAAAAGTGGCGGGGAACGTCTTCAATAGTAAAACCTGTGTTTTCCGACGTCATTCTAGCTGCTTGCTGGATAACCAATCTTGCGAGACAGAATTTTAACATGATGAGAAATCTTGCCAAATTACATCTCGTGAGATCTCGTCACACCCCCAGTCACTTGTATTAAAAAATTACAGCAGTGAATGCAGAAAATGTTTCAGCTGCAACAAGTTATTTAATCCTAACTGGCACAGTGAATAACTTCTCATATTTTAAACAACCATTGATTTGGTAGAGAGAATAAAGATTGGACTGTGTTTCAATAGAAAAAGGTCATATTCTCTGATAGATCCAGACTGACCCGGTTGCCAAGCGAGAAGAGAGGCATATGAAGTATTATCTATCATGCAGGGGCAGAGTTATGATCTAGAGTTGCTTCACCAGATCAGGTCTAGATTCAATAGTTATGTCAAAAAAAATTTGATCAGCTGACAAACTGAATGTAGTTAATGACAAGGGTTGAGTGCCAGGACTCATCAGCCCCAAATGAAAGAGTGAGTCAGGGTTATCATTTTCACACAGTGACTGGACACCACAGACTTCAGATCATCGTCAAAACAAAATCTTGGTGAAACATTATTGTAACATTACATAAGCATTGTCAGGTATAAATGCTGCCACAGTGAATGTATTCTGTAACCAATGCTAAAGGTAATTCTATACGATGTTGTGTATGTTTTGGGGCATGGCAGTGTATTATTCTAAGTGTATTTTTTCTTGGTTGTTGGCTAATTTGTCTCTTACCTGGTGTCACCTTCTGCCTTAGCAATGTGACCAAAAATATGAGCAAAAGAATTTGGGATTATCCCCCTCAGTTCTGGCACTGCTCTCACACCTTCCATAGTGAATGTTTTTCCTGTGCCAGTTTGGCCATATGCAAAAATTGTGCCTGAAATAGACAGCAGAGAATGAAGTCAAACAAAAATTACCAAAAAAAAAATCAAAAACCTTACAATATATAATTTTCATTGTATGCATTATTTTCTAAAAAAAAAAAAAATTTTTATATAAAATAAAGTTCATTATAGGATGTGCTCATCTAAAATTTGTGTAAGTAATCAAATTGGTTCTATAATAATGAATTCTGAAAACACAAAATAAAAAAAACCTCTTCAACAGTTGTTACTTAGTGATTGGTTCACTGAGTGACATTTATTTGTACCATTGTATCCCTCTAATACTGAGTCGACGATGGGGCGGGCTGTGAGGTTGTACACGTCCAGCTGTTTGCTGTCTGGCCCAAACACTGTGTCAAAGGTGAAGGTCTTGGGAGGCTCTTGTGGAGTCTCCAATTTGTTAACTGTGATGGTCCCACGAATCTCGTCCACACTGACGGCCTGTCTGTGGCCCATCATCTTCTCTTTCTGGTTGAGGGGGCGACATCTCACAACCACCTTTACGTTGTCACTGACCTCCTGTTTGTCAGGTTTCTCGAGCTTATTACTCTAGAAAACCAAATGAGACGGTTACAATTAGCGGAACGTCATCAACTGGGAGCTAATACCTGGTAATAAATTAGCTATCAAATCTCACTGATATATTTGAATGACACGACAAAACCGATTTAAAATAATTTTTGCTGTTGTTAACCTAGATGACGCTAGTCGTTTCGCCTCCTCCGTTTCCTGAGTTGCTAGGCAAAGCAAACGATAGCTAACATTACATACACTGACAATAACTTCACCTATCTAATATCTCTTACACGTAGCGCATATTTGTTTCCACATGGTAGGGGTAATTACATTTACTGCCACACTGGTGGGGTTAAACTCAACCAACTGAACAATTATACAATCTCATAAACGGGTAAACTATCGATGCTAACGGGTTAGCATCACATCAGGGAGATCGAAGGAAGGGAGGAACCCCTCTGCAAACAAAACAAAAAAATAAACTACTCCAGGCAACTTACCGGCATGTTAAGACAGTATAAATACGATTGTATTTAGTTTAACAGTAGAAGGATATTATAAAGGCTTTTTAACAAGATACTGTTTATCGGAGGTATTTAACTGCCTGCACAGTGTCCATTTCATCAAAGGGTCACATCCGATGGCTTGTTGTCGGCTGTCTTCACCGGTGTGCGCATGCGCTAAGCACATTATGGGAAGTGGTGTCTCACTGGATGGATACAGTAACTGGTGCAATGCATAGGGCACGGTTGGGTTAAGATTATTTATTCATATAGGACATTAGTAGAGAGTGAGAGTATCGACTTACATTTACAGAAGCTCTTAGTGTAAGTAGCCCAGTACAGTCCAGGGCAACAAAAGCAGGGAAAGCAACTCCACACCCCCCCTATATGTTCATACAATTGATAACAACCAACTAGGGGGGCACGAGAGAAGATTTGATGTACCCAATTCTTCCCTCTGTTCTCCTTATTATACTTGTGTGTCTAAGAGTAATATTTTGTTGTTACAATACACAATACTGACATAATGAATTTCTTAAATAGTTGAAAGCTTTGTTTCTATTTGCCATTATTAGTTTATGACAGATATATATATAAATATGAATATGTGTGTGTGTTGGTATGAGCCAACAAGCAAAGCATAAAAAAACCAAAGAAAAATATTTGCAGTGTCTTAAACTGTTCACAAAGCTCTGTGTCTGTTTAATTTCCATTCAGTATAATGTGTAATTATAATTCAATAACTAAATGAAAGAATGTATGTCACAAAGTTACACGTCATTAATCCAAAAGCAGACTTGGGGAGTAATCATCTAAATGTAAATGGATGTAGGTAATTAAAATTGACCTATAAAATAAATGGAACTATAAACAGTTACAGTTACTAAGGCTAACTCCATTTAGTGAAGATTAATTTTTTTAACTGCAAAGGGTTCTAACAGTATAGTACAGGGAAGGATTAAATACATGTTTCTGTCAGTCTTCAGCTTTAATGGTCATTTGCTAAAAAATATTAGTCAAATGTACATTAACACTGGGATAAAACAGTATCAGTGTAGTAAAATAAGGTACAAGTAAAATAGTTCTGCATCACTAAATATTCTGTATTCACAAGACAGCTTTATTTTACACATAATGTACATTGTGTAAAATGTAATATGCAAAAGAGACATCTGAAGTAAGGCACCACACCATCAAGATTCTGAAAGTATAGTTTAATACCACATAAAGCAGCACATTTACTGTATAATTCTCTAAATATATTTAAATATACTTAGTTTTCTTTGTTAGTTTTGACAAAGGCACTCACTAATGCATGTAACATGGGTATTGAACAGGGAACAGTCATCAGGTGGGTTTTTGTGCAGTTTAGTACATGTGTCACAAACATGCACATACAATAATGAACACAAAATATATTTCTGAAGATTCAACACACCCAAAAGCATACAGGGCAAAAAAAACACTTCATTAGGAATGTCATTTGGCAGTATAAAACTTTGGACCTCAACATGCATCCTGTTGTTCAGTGGGTCAGTCAAGTCATTTGGCAGTTTGAACACATGGAATTATACATTCCTGCAGAAACTGTGAACAGTCAACTGAGCCTCTCCAGGACATGAAGAATGTTGCTGTGGAATAAGCCTGTCTGGCCACTGCTCTCCTGAGTAACAAGAACACGTCCATCAGGCCTGGGTCTGTGGACGAGCACTAGCTCTCCTTGAAGAAGACTGAGCTCAGAGTCTGTCTGGGCTAAGTGCGTCATGGTCACTCTGTGCCTGAGAAGAAAAAGAAAGCAGAATAATCTGTGGACAGTTCTTCTCTGACTTTTGTCAATCACACATTTTAAATCCTCCGTTATAATTTTAAAGGCAAACATGTATAAAATCAAAATAAACTGTACCTGCTGGGGCTAAACTGCGCTGACACAGCTGAGAGTGAGGGCTGGGGCAATATAGTTCTTTGTGAGTTAGAGTTAAGATCTGTGGTGACTGTTTCTAGGCCTTTCCTGAGAACAGGTGCTTTTCCTTCTTTAAGAATGATACCTGGCCCATCTCTTCCCAGAGTGAGAGATGGGGCCCATACTTCTAAAGGAGGGGGGCCAGGGCGGCCATTGGAGGGAACCTGAGTTCCAGAGGACCAGGAAGAGGTCCGAGGTCTTAGAGGAGGGGACTCTTCATCTGTGAGGAATCGCACCGACTTTGGAGGCTAAGGAAATAAAATATTTATTATGAAGACACATACAATATAGCCAAGGTGTCAAACTCTGGTCGTTCAGGGCCAGGATCCTGCATATTTTACATATTTCTCTCCTCCAGCACACCTGGAATCCATGACATCATTATCAGGCTTCTGCAGAGCTTGACAATGAGCTGATAATTAATTGATCCAGCTTTGCTGAAATATCTAAAAGATGCATGATACTGACCCTCAAGGACAGGAGTCTGACACCTGTGCAATACAGTAATAATAGAGGCCACTTGATTTTAGCAAGAAATGCTAAATGATAAAATTATTCATGCAAAAATGTCACCAGACATTGATGGTGTGATACTACCTTGTCTGTGTTGTTCTTGTGTGAGTCAGGTCTCACTAAAATTGACTGCGGGCCATTGTGAAGCTGATGAAATGCTGCCTCATGTAAAGCAGTGAAGTCTTTGTCTTTCAGAAAAGCAGCAGCAGAGGGTGCTGCTGGTTCAGTCATCCAGCCCAGCGGACGGCCAATGTTGTGCAGGATGCTATTGTTTTTCTTCCTCTGTAAAGCGGGTGAGTAGCCAGATGCCTGAACTTGTGCAAAGTGCTGAACGTTGGACGGGACGTTCAAATTGGAACCATGGCTGTGATGAGTTGAGCCTAAGAACATGTAAAATAGTTTTGTGTAAAACTTCTAAAATGTCATATTTAACCAAGGTTTTAGTTGTTGGTACTCACCTCTATGCGGGTTAAAGATGCGCCTCACTGTGTCCCAACCTTGTGAACCACCATAGAAGGGTGATTTTCCAGGCCCAGTGGATGACACTGCATGCTGTGCTCCGTTCGGCACAGATGGGACTTGTCCTGTTGAGTATATTGTACCATCAGCATTTACTCTATCAAGAGCAACCACCACAGCAGGATTCTTTGCAGCTGCAGGTTTCTTTCCAGCTACTGTGTTGTAGTGCGAGGACACATTAGGTGCTTTGGTCTCCAGGAGTCTTGCAGAAGTTCTATAATAAAGCAAATAGAATTATTATTATTATAAACTTAGCTATATATAGCATATTGTAAATTAGTAGTATAGTTTAATTAAACACATAGAGAACACACAATGAAGAAAAAAACATTTGAATACTGGGGAATTTAAAGTAAAAGTATATTTCTATTTGCCTTTCAGACTTTGTAAAGAACAATTGCAGAAAACTTACAAAATAATTACTGATGATTACAGGTAGCAATATAAGATAAGCACCTTAAGATGAAAGGGTATAGGATGGCATCTTAAGGAAGTGCCAGTGAAATCTAAAAAGATTATGTAGAAATAATGATGAAATATGGTTTACACAGGTAAAATGCATAAGTAAAAAACAGCAGCTTAAAGATTTGTCATAAGGAGTATGTAATAATTATAACAAACCAACACAATGTGTGTTGAGTTTACTTGAGCTATGCAGCAGCTGTACTTTTCTTTACCAGTAATATTTACATTATGCATTGATGACATGTATTTCTGCCCACACTAAATTGCTGTCTGAATTCAGACGACATTCATCTCCCACACTTCATGGTCAGGGATCACAGCTTTTCACCTGAGCACAGGCGTGATGTAGTTGCTGGGCAGAATGCCCACTTTGCCCGTTCGAAGAGATAGCCCACGAAGCCACCCTTCTTTGAACTTTCCATACACCCCCACCATCTCTCCTTTTCTCAGCTCCAGTTCTTCTGGCCGTCGGGGCTTATAGGAGTATAGGACAGCACACCTAAGAAAGTCACAGAGAAGTTATCAGTTACTGCATGACCTTATGCAACTGTCATCACAGTTCCCTGTATCTGTTGATTATTTAATTTTTTTTTTTTTAATACCTGATCATTATGATAAAACTAATGTAATGTTTAAAATGAAACCACAATTTTGACTCACACACTGATGGAGAGTTGCTGAGTGGAGGAGCTTTTGCTGTCTGTAGAGGCAGATGACATTGGGGGGTTCACCAGAGCCATCGAGACAGTGGGCGGAGTCTCACTGGTCATCTTCTTGTCTGTCTGTATTGGTATGCATACAGAAGTGTCATATAGGAAATTCAAAAGGTGACACTTTGTTATCTGTAACATATAAATGACTAAATAAGGAACACCCAAGGGCGGCTTTCACGATCAAGCTCTTACTAAGATAGAGCTCTATCTAAGAATCAGACTTGAGATGAATTACTATATTTATCCATACAAAACGGTTAAGTTCTTGATTATCTCAAGTATGATTCATTTTCTTTGAATTCTTAGTAAATTAAGCATGATCATCCTGTTAGTTTAAGCCACTCATCTCACTTCACTCCAAGAGCAAAACTTTTTCTTTGATGAAGAAATGTTATACTTACAGGATATTTTACATGCAAAAATGCAATATTAATATAAAAAAATCGCTGGAAAAATAATGACATTTAATGTAAAGCAATTTCTTCTCATTGTATTACTCCATAATATTATTAAAGTTAAAGCATCGCAGATATTTTTTGAAGGCTTTGAAAAATAAACTATTTTTTTAAATTCTGTCCACTTGACCGTTGTTTTATAATCCATCTCTACAACACAATGAGACATTGTTTTCTCGTCTTTTTGTTTTCACTGTCACATGTTTTCACATAAAGTGGAGCTTCCAAAAAACCTTCTGGGAAAAAAAAGAAATTCTTAAATTATATCAAATTTGTTCCCATTTCCATTAACTATATTGGGCAGCATGGTGGTGCAGCAATTAGCATTCGTGCCTCACAGACAAAAGGACCCTGGTTCGATTCCCACACCAGACCTTTCTGTGTGGAGTTTGCATGTTCTCCCTGTGTCTATGTGGGTTTTCTCCAGGTACTCCAGTTTCCTCCCACCATCCAAACACATGCACTGATAGGTTAACTGGTTAATCTAAATTGCCCATAGGTGGGAATGTGAGAGTAATTGTTTGTCTATATATGTTCAGGGTGTACCCTGCCTTCACCCATTGTAGCTGGATTAGACCCCCAGTAACCCCTATGACCCTAGTGAGGATAAAGCGGGTTCAGACGACGAGACAAGAGACGAGACATTAACTATATGCGTCTCGTCGTCTGAACCCACTTTATCCTCACTAGGGTCATAGGGGTTACTGGGGGCCTAATCCAGCTACAATGGGTGAAGGCAGGGTACACCCTGTATGAATTGCAAGTTCATCACAGGGCTGAACATATATAGACATTAAGGTCATTGATCTCTAAATTAAATTAATTTGTCCTTCAGATTGAGAAAAGACATCAGTGAAGTATTTAACCCTTGTGCGGTCCTTCGTAAAAGGCACACTGGCTGTGTCCTACAATCGGGTCTTAAAAACCCAGATTCCAAAGTTCAGTTCCATAGACTCATCACCCCACCCCCCAAGGATATATTACTGTTTTCAGTAGTAAGCAATGGCATCCTACAGTACGTATAAAAAGGTACATTTGTGAGCCACCAAGTCTCTTTGACCCGAAGGACCGCACAAGGGTTAAGTAGTCATTCTATCTACCACTGACTAATGCTTTGTACAGTGTAGTGCAGAATCTGTAACATTCAGTCTTGCAGCTCAGGGAGTGGAGGGACCGTCCACTACAGCTGTTTCTCTGAATGGTGAGAATGTGACAAAGATCAGTGTATGTCCATCAGTGATTTAACTTTCATTTGCCTTAACTGAGAAAAAAAAACTGAAGACAAAATCAGTGCACTACACTTATGTAACTGGCCTCTGCTGTCTTTCTCCACATTAAGGCAGCTCGAGTTTCATTCAAAACTTGAAATATGCACAGACTTCATATATAGTAATTCAGATTCAAATAATACTTTATTCTAACTGTGCAATTACTTGAAATAACAAATTAAAGAAAACATATGCCTGTAGTGCCTTGGAAAGGTGCTGCTGACATCTGTCAGAGCTACAGGAGGAAGAAAAACTCCCAGAGAAACTTTTAAGTATAACCTCAATTTATATGCAGTGAGTATTTTATGCTTATTTCCATTCATACTTTGCAATTTTTTCTATACATGCCATATCTTGCCTCTGGCTTTCTCTCTCATGCATGTTTGTGACAAGTACATCAAATATTGCTATGGAAATAATTAACAACTAACAGCTCAACTGGTTTTAGGAATGTTGTGAGATAGTTCCATGTTTATTAATAATTTAATAAAAGCCATTGAGTCAGATGTGCTCTGTGGAAGATAGTAGGGAGTGTCACTGAGGTGTATCAAACAACCATTAATGACACAGTGAAGGGCTTTTAGTGAGATCCTCTGTTGTCATTACACACTTTTCTTCTTTGACTAAACACACGCCCATCATATAATGTTTTCTTATAGTTATTCTCTCAGAGGCAGAAATAACTTGCCCACCGCCAGTGACGTTCACAGATACTCACTGCTATTTACAGCACAACCACTGCTTGAAGGGTTAATGTTGGCTTGGGCGCCTGGGGTTCCCTCTATATAGTAGGTCCAGTATGTTACAGCTTTTATACTGCTATTCATACTCTAACTTAGAGACACACAAAGGGAGTCTTAATTATGAAGGCCAGATTCACTTATCTAAGGGAATGCTGTGAAGCAGAAGTTAAATGGCAAGGAGTTAGAATATATTCCTGAAAGCCTGCAATTCTTGCCTCATATAGAGTAGTAGATGAAAAAACATCCTTTACTTCATCATTAATGTGTCAAAGAAGTAGAAAAATGAATGCAATTAAGAATATATTCAATACATTATAGCCATCTCCCAAAAATACTGTGTATACAAGATAAAAGCCCAACCACGACATTTTCTCATGTATTTAATTATTTAGTTCTTTTCATAACTCTGTGTCTTTTTCTATTTCTGGTTTGTATTTTTTTCCAGACACAAAGACTCTGTTTCAATTATGTTGCAGTCACGCAACAGCCAGGTGCTGTGACCCAGCAGGACCAGTGGCTGAAATGACATGGGAAAGATACGATGGCCATTGGTTGTACCATCAGAATCTAGTCAGACAAATAAGCCAGTAAAGAGTATTACTGTCTTCCTGTGCCAGTTAAGTAGTATTGTCTCCACTCATATTGAAACATAATGTGCAGTGCACTTTTAATACCCCTCAACCAAATATAGTGCAACATTTTGTTGAAAGCTACTGCCCTATAATTTAGATTAGATTATATTGTTGGTAGAGTGGGTCATCCAACAATTGAAGGGTTGGCAGAACGAATCCCACTCTGTCCTTGTCAGACTGTTGTGTCCTTGGGCAAGACACTTCACCCTCCTTGTCTTCAGTGCCACTCACACTGGTGTATGAATGTTTGGTGGAGATTGGAGGGGCCATTTGGCGTGAATTGGCAGCCATGGTTCTGTCAGTCTTCCCCAGGACAGCTTTTGTGACAAACGTATTTTACCACCACCAGAGGGAGAATGTGAGTGTGAGTGAATGAATAATGGGTCAATCATGTAAAGTGCCTTGGGTGCCTATTACCTGTGTGTCACTAAGTGCATCATTAAATCGGTCATATTCCAGCCTCACTTCCTGTGAACTGCAACAGCACATTTAATAATGATAATAATAATACATTCTATTTGTATAGCACTTTTCATGGCACTCAAAGATGCTTTACATGAAGTAAAAAAACACCTTTGCCTTTGACATGTTGCCTTTGACATGCACCACTGCTTGTGCGTGCTGCCATGTGTGGATGCTTCCATTTAACAGGGAAGAGATTTATTTGTGGCACTGTGTGAAAAAAAAAATTCTGTGGCGCTGCATCACAAATTATTCTATGCATGTGAAACACTGGACCTTGTGAAAGTCCATAACACCAATGAGTTGTCATTAGTAATCCACTACAGTGCAGCAGTAGCCAAATCAGGGGGTGGGACTTAGGCAATGTGCACGGAGTGGCAAAGTTAAAAGGAGAAAATTCAATTAGTTTAATATCTTTGTTGTTGTATGTTGTAATGGTGTGAAACTTTGCACTGCAATCTGCCATAGTACTGGAAGGCCCTCTAAATTTCAGATCATTTGGTTGTGCAGGTGTTAGGCGTTCCACAGATAAGCAGGACACACAACAGACTGAGATTTGCTGAATTAGAGATAATTATTATTATTATATTTGAAAGTAGACAGATAGGTGCAAGGCCATTTGACCTTGAAAAAGCAGGTCGAGGTGATGTACTTTCAATGCCAAGATGCATCTACAGTACACATTTGGTGTAGATATCTCAAAGTATCCTTCAGATAATGTGATTATGCCATTAAATGAAAACAAGACAATTACAATACCCATTTGGCCAGAAGATGGCCAAGGGTACAAATGGAACACATATATTACTGTACAATTTCGGGTAACTTATTGAATGTCTGCTTTTATTTTAAGCCTTTGTGAATGTTTCTATTTTAATGTCACTCATTTGTTTATATCGATTGTTTATGTTTTTTTCTACAACACCTTGGATGATAAATTTTCATCACCTCATCTCATTGAAAAATCCAATATTAAAGAGGTTTATTATCATATGCATGGGTTACCAGGTACGCAGTAAATTTTGCAGTGTTAAATCAACACTTAGAGAGTTTATTTAACTTCTTCTAGAGTGTATTTGGTCCCATTGTCTACAAATTAACACTGCAAAATCTACAGTGTACCGGTTACAGCATAAAATAAAGCGTTGGCCACCATATCTCCTTCCATAGTAGAGGAAAAGGCAATAAAATAAAATGGAATATAAATAAGTATAAAAAGAATAGGAATAAGCTCATATAAAAAGACAAAGTGACTTCATACCAAATAGGAAAGAAGTCTATGTAAAAGGACATATTATATACATGTCATGTTACATCAACAGTACTGTATGGATAGTTCATACAACAACAGTGGCAGAGGATGATAGTATCCTTGTCTGTATACTGATTATTGCACATGTATTATATATTAAGATTTTTAATTTCTACAGTCATCAAACCAGGTATCATACTTATTTGAAGAGTACAGTGTCTTTCACACTATAAGACACATCCAGCAAAAAAAAAAAATCCAAACATACAATGAAATTCATGACCATTACGACACACTTATAGCTGTGGCACAGTTGGTAGAGCAGGTCGCCCAATCACCGAGAGATTGGCGGTTCCTGTCCCGGCTCTGGCTGTCCACATGTCGAAGTGTCCTTGGGCAAGACACTGAACCCTGACTTCGGCCCCCAGTAGGACTGACCTTAGATCCTAGAAACCTACTGGTGTATGAGTGTGTGTGTGTGAATGGGTGAATGTGGTGCTAATGTGAAGCGCTTTGAGCACCATGAAGGTGGAAAAGTGCTATATAAGTGCAGACCATTTACTAATAAAACAAAAAAACAATATTTCTTTGTTGAAATAGTGAGTGAATAGAATACATTTAAAGCTGAACTGTGTCACATTTAAGTGTATGAACTGGAAAGATGCAAAGTCAATATAGTAAAATATGTTTGGATTTGGCTGAGTGATTAAATAAGTCTTTATGTTCAGGTGTTTTAAAGTTGAGTTGGGAAAAACTTGAGATTTATTGGAGCTCATTATGTCCCCAAACTGTGTGAACTAATAAAAAAAATAGCAAAGCACAGTTTCCTATAATAACTGATTTGCAGTACACATATGAAACATAATGTGCTGCACACGTTTAACCCCTCAGCCACATGTAGTGTAAGATTTTGTTCAAAGTTACTGCCCTATAATTTGTCTTTGTGTAAATGTCAGGACATGCATATTTATATTTGAAAATACTCCAATATAATTACACAAGGAACAAGACCATTTGATCTTGAAAAAGTAGATCTTGGTCACCTATTTTCAACAGGTTTCTGCTCCATTCCAAGATACATCCACAGTGTATGTGGAGCAGATATCTCAATGCTTTTTTCAGTTAATCCAATCATTTTGTGAAATGGACAAAATTATTACAATATCCCTTTGACCACAAGTTGGCTGAGGAGTAAAAGTGAATAATGGGTGGACAACAAGCTTTAAATTAATTAAAAACACTTAAAAAAACAATAGAAGCTGAAATAAAAGCTTATTTTTATTACTGATTAACCTGCTATATATTACCTATGACAGTGGTCTCTGAAATTTCCCATATCTAAGGTGATGTCCTGAAACTTATTAAGTCCGAAATGTTCAGACACAACAGCTGAAAAGAAAGCAACATTTGGCAAGTATAGGCAAGAGAAAGTTTGATATTTCTGTTTGAAATATTAATCAAAAGAATGTTTTCAATATTCAGCATCAATAATTCAATATCAGAGGTACTTAATTAACCAGGAAATGGTTCAAAGCCTTAAAATATAATTCACTGTGAATGTTTTTAGAACAATATGACATATCAATATGCACCAGTATGATAGATGTTTTCTTCCCACATTCCAGCTTTTGGCACCTTTCCATCCTAAATATTATTCCAGCAGGAGGTACGAATGGCATGGTTCCAAAGGTAATCCTGAGGGTTAAAGTGTAACCAATTCATAACCTTGTAACATTTTTCTTTGCATGTTGGAACATAAGCAGTAGCATGGATGTATGATATGAGTTTTCACTTTCACACATGCTCTTGTAGATCATAGTGTATTTGGCTCATTTCTATTGTAAATCGTATTATTACCGGATGGATAAATAGCAAATGAAAAAACATAATACAGCTAAGGTTACACTTCCAGATTTCTTATTTTATCTTCATCTTCATATTCTTTAAATAAAGCTATAAACTCTTCCAATCAGATTAAAATTATGAAAAGAAATGGGACAAACATACCATTTCATGTCATCTACAATGCATCAAGAAATCTGATGAAATTATTAAATTATGAGATATTCCAAATAATTTGAAAGATAAGGACAGAATTAGGAAATAAATCATTTAAGTTTTCAGCTCCTGGTGCTTGTAACAAACTTCAGTCTGAGTTCCATCTACAAACACTGACTCCTTTGATTTTTATAGAGACCATTAAAGCTCTGAAATCAAGGCTGATGGTCTGTAAATGTGTTGACTGATTGTGTGCTTTTTTTTCTGGGTTTGCAAATCCTTTTATGATTGTAAACCTGTAATTATGTGACTGTTTTGCTGCTGTCTTGAAAAAGAGATCACCCATCTTAATGGGACCAACCTGCTTATATAAAAGTTAACAAATTAAAATTGCAGATTCTGATATAAATAAGATATATCAAAGATATAGAAGAAGACACATTAGAAGCTGCAGTTAATTACTACCTGTACACATGCATGCATTTGTAATCTATACATGAAAGCTAGCATTAAATGGTAAGTAATAATGAAATGTGAAGTCAGTAATGATATTTGAAATAATGATGTATGAAGTAAGTATGATATTGCTTTTCAATGACTTGTATTATATCTGAAGAGGATTTTGTGTTTGGCCAATTTCCATCATAAATTTTATTCTTACATTACATAACATTGACGATATTCACACCAATATGCATTACTTCATCCACAGTCGGTGGGAGGGCACATTTCTCTGTGAAACAGCAAAGCTAGAGGTGAGAGCTGATCGGATGATGCAGTAAGAATAGCGCCCATGCTAGTTTGGTCAGTAGGGAGTGGAACCTCAGCTTTAGGGACAGAGCCCTTCCATGCCCCTGACAAGGGAAGTACTTGGCACCTGCTATTACTGGCCCACTGATGTGAAAGTGAGTGTTACCTGCTTAGTGAAGAGGAAGGAGTTTTAAGGCAGAGGAGAGAGAGAGAGGGGTCTGTTATGTAACGAACTTCACCAGTGACTCATCATCATCAGCATGAGAGAGATAAGCAGACACATTGAGGGGCTCTCAAAGCCTCCCACTCTCTAAATCTATCTCTCATTTTTCCTCCTCTTCCTAGTTCTTCTG